>CM037154.1:9167272-9337272 GCA_020921065.1 Vaccinium darrowii
TATTATTATTATTATTATTATTATTATTATTATTATTATTATTATTATTATTATTATTATTATTATTATTATTATTATTATTATTATTATTATTATTATTATTATTATTATTATTATTATTATTATTATTATTATTATTATTATTATTATTATTATTATTATTATTATTATTATTATTATTATTATTATTATTATTATTATTATTATTATTATTATTATTATTATTATTATTATTATTATTATTATTATTATTATTATTATTATTATTATTATTATTATTATTATTATTATTATTATTATTATTATTATTATTATTATTATTATTATTATTATTATTATTATTATTATTATTATTATTATTATTATTATTATTATTATTATTATTATTATTATTATTATTATTATTATTATTATTATTATTATTATTATTATTATTATTATTATTACACTCCAACAAGGCTAACAAACTTAGAAAATACTTGTACCATTTTTGGGTAGCCTATTGAACTAATTTTTATTCAACTATGTTTATTTAATATTTTGAACGTCCATGTGAAAAATCAGTTCAATAGGGGTGCTTTTTAATGGCCGAGCACTTGTGAAGTAGGGTAACACGAGACGGGAGGTGAATTTGGAGGGGTATTTTGGACCCAAAACCCTCGGATTTGCTAAGCAAAGGGGTGAGGCACTGCTTGGCAAATCCACCCCAAACCGAAGAAGGGGAAGGATTTTGGCAGGCAAAGACCTGATATGGGGTGGCCCTGGAGAAGAAATAAGGGGACGTGTATATCCGCTCTCTCAGGAGGCAGCCAAATAGGGTGTAGGAGTTTCAACTATAGAATAGAATGATTAAATAACTTAGTCACAATGTTAGCATTTCTAAATTGTCAATGTGTGATTCTAAGACCCAGTGCAATACGGTAGATTTCGGATGCTAAAAGGTAACATATGAGATTATTTTGTAACAATTATACCACGAAACTATGATGTTTTGCACAAATTTGTGGAAAAAGTATTTTCGATACATCGGAACAATATTCCTAATGAATCTAGGGGACGTTAAAGATAGTAGTCGGAACGGTGTTATAAGAGCGGAATGGAAGAGAGGCACAACCAGGTGTTTTATTGGAATTGATCAATTCACTTTATAATCGTTGGGGGTTGCTCCCTCATTACTGGCGGTAATCGTTGGATGGTATATCATATATGTTTATGGCATGTTACGTCATATACAAACTTGTTTATTATTTTGGTTATAGTTTTAGTCATGAAAAACTGATGCCATGATTTTCATTACAATTCAAGGCACGAAAAGCTGAGGCAATGATTCTTGATTTTTCCTTGATGATTTTTTTTTTTTAATTCTATTGTAGATCATGTAACTCTAACAATTCATAATATGAGACAAGCAATGGCTTATATTGTTGAAATCTTTACTTTTTAGGTAATCAGAATTAGAAAGACGAGTCGAGTACCTATATTATTAAGTTGGTGGTCATGTAATGAGTAAGGGAAATATGTAACCCACATTGCCGTTAGCATAATGAATAAAGAACTGTAATAATTATGTTTGCTTCCACATATGTTAGATCTTAAATATACTTTTGTTTGACTTTAAAAAAAAAATATCAATAGAGACTTTTGGTGAGACAGATTCACTGGCCAGTCTTCTCGTAATGGCTCTGACTCTGATATTTGTATGTCAGCCTTCCTTTTGTACTAGCGAGGGTTGATTCATTTAAGGTGTACTTTGTCATATACTTCCACACACACCAAACAAATTCACAGTTGAATATTATAATTTTTCTTGCACATTGGTTCAGAAATCAGTACAATATTGTACCTTTTAATGTGCTCGAACCACAAACAACATTTGTGCATTATTTCCCTTCTCAGGCATTAAATCATAATAACCTTTTAAATTATTAGCGGATCCAAGAATTCTATACAGGGGGTCACCTTTGAAGCTTAACTTTGAAAAAAAAATCCACTGTCTAATATATTTATAGTGACTATAAATCATGCAGTAAAATAATAGGTCACAAAACATCTAAATCAAAGAGTAATCGAACTTATAATTAAGTCTTTGATATTAGATTTGTAAGAGATAACTATGGGAAAAAAAAAAGAAACCGACAACGATAGAGAAACGATCAGTCTCTTTCTGCGACTTTTTTATTTTAATTCTCTACATATCTCTTCTAATATGCAATATTTCAATGCAATTGTAAGTTCTTGATCCTTTCAAGATAATTTTTTAAACAAATGCTCTAGCTTCTTAACATACCTTACAATATGTACGATTAAGATCGCAGGGATAATGAGCACACAGTTATCAAACTTTTCTTCAAAATTCATTCGCTACTTAGAGTCCTAAATTCTGAATGAAAATTTGAAAGGTTCAATCAAGTATGTGTAATTATCCGATTGACCTGATTTTTTACAAGACCAATTGAAAATTTATTTTATGTTTATTGAACGGTTCAAATGTTTTACAAACACAAAAAAATAAAAAATAAAAAATTAGCTTTTGGAAATCGGGGGTCACATGACCCCCTATGCCCGATGTACATTCACCACTGCTTTAAATAGAGTAATTATTTAACAGTCTTGGGAAAATAGCTAGTGGTGCTCCAAAACACTCGAGAATCACACATTAGTATGAAATTCATACAATTAGTCGTAGATCCCGTGAGAATATGTGACTTTGGAGTGATTCAAAACACCATGTAGAAATGCTCCGGTCTACCGAGTGATTTCGTATTTAGATACTACTACATAGCCTTTCCTTCAAGGATATGATGACATGAAGCAAGTTAAAATACATTAAATACCCACCAATTAGTTAATAAACCCACCAAGTTAATTGGTTATTATAAACGGCCAATACCCCTTTGCATGGCTAAATAGCCAAATTACATACCTCGATTATTGAGAATTTAAAATTAATTCGAATAGTCCCATCCCCCTGGGGGTTCATATGGGGTGGGGCGCTTGTGGTAAGTTGCCTTGGATATGAGAAATTCCTAAATCAAAGGCGAAGTCCACTATTTGATGAAGATCTTTTTAAGTGTTCGGAGTCGAATGTTCTATCGATTGGAGAAGGTTATTGGTATAGCTGCACACGGTCTGGATTAGTTCAGATTTCAATAGGGGCGTGTGTGTGTTTATAAACACACACGTGCGCTTTTATATATTTTCACACACTTCAATACATGTTTTTAACCTTAACATAAGCACACTATTATGTTCGCATTTTCCATGTATAGAAAAGGTGTAGAAATTTTAGATTTGATATCCACGTCAAATCATTTGATAGGAATGGTGAAGTTCGTAAGAGCAATATCAAGGGCATCAAATCCCCTGAAAGCTAAATTTGATCGGTGAAATGCAACAAAACTCCCTAAAATCAGACTTAACAAATATTTTGCAAATTTGTTAAACTTGTAGCAAAGCTACAGTAACGCATCAACTTTGCTAACTTACTGTACACTAACTTTTCTATTTTATATTATTTTTCCCCGTGCGATAAAGTGTGTTTTTTATCCCGGGAGGGGGAGAAAGTGGCGGGTTTTGTCTGGGAAAGTGGGTTTCTTCTGAGGGGATAGTACGATTGCAGTGTTTTACCCAATAAATAAACGATAAAGTAGAGAGAGAGAGAGAGAGAATAATTCTCCTGTTGGCATTTGGCAAAATAATTTTATAGGAAAAAGTTTTGTAGGTTAAATTTGGTGTTTTGGATAGAGAGTCTGATTTTGGGAATGTTTGGAAAGTGACTTGCTAAATTTATAAAAGGTGTTTTTGAGGTTAAATTTGGTGTAAAATTTGGTGCTCCTGACAAGGATGCCCTTATATATCAACTCCTTTAGGTATAATTGATTAATAGGTACTCCCTCCGATGGAAGATCCTCTGTCCCACACAACCCTGTTTGACCTTTCCGTCTCACTCATCCGCATTGTCCATCCGAGCAATCAACAGCTCAGATGTCATCTCGCCCCCGAACAAATTTGAGCCGTACATATATGTACACCTGTGAATCCAAGCCGTTGGTGAGAGGATCCGGTTCCCTCCCTCGTCCCAAATTTTTTGTACCACTTTCACTGTTCACGAAACCTTAAAAATTTATTTATATTTCCGAATTTATAATGTTATATAAGTATATTTAATATGGATGTAGTTTGATAGTTCTCAATGAGTTTTTATTAAAAAAAGTTTTTAAAATTGTAAAAAATATTAGTATATTGAAAGATATAAACAGATAAGAAATTCAGAACGGAATGAGTGTAAAAAATCAATTGTCCTCTCCCTTCTTCCTTCTGTACAAATACTTTATTCATCTACGCACGGAGTGATAGGAATGCGTAGAAGGAAAACCATATTTAAAAAAAAAAAAAAAAAAAAAAAACCAAGAAGAAGAGAAGGTAAAGTTATCCAGAATATAATTGGTCCAAAATATCAATTCCCAGACATATCTTATCTCGTGATGTAAAGTTCTTTTGTATTTCTGTCAGTTTAACAAACAAGGCATGTTTTTGTGGTAGTACTACTAAATTCTAGTGGTCTGTTTAGGTATTTGTTAGGAGAAAAACTTGCATGTCGAACGGATACGATTATGTACTACTCTCATCGTTGTATTCAAATCGTTCAAACATATTTTAGAAAAAAATTTGGCCAGCAGGTTTCTCCTTTGTTAGTCTGCCATAATGTATCTCCTTCCTACTTGAGTAGTTCTATCGTAACGAAACTTGAGTACAAACTTTTGATCATGTTTGGATTAACAAATTCATGTGGACCCGACTAGGGTTACAGATTCTTAGAACCAGAAAATGTACAAAATGCAATGGGGACCCACTTTTGGGTTCCTCGCGAGAGTTTCGAACCGTTCAAAATTTGATTGAAACGGTGGAACTTTGGTTCAAGCACTTCTAACCATCCGATTGAACTGAAATTTTGTGAGGCCCCTCGGAAAAATGTTCTAATAATAATGAACGGTTCGAATTATTTGTGTGGGATTCAAAAGTGAGTCCCCGAACATGCTCTGTACATTTTCTCGACACCATGATTTTGTACGCATAGGTTTTCCTAATTCATGCATCCTTGGCCCACGTGCATGCTGCAGTTTCTACTGTTTAAAGGTACAATGATTGAGTATTTACCACAAGTCAGAGGAAAGATTGGCAGTGATAAAATCAAGATTTGATATAATCAATACCATTGATTTTATCAAATCTCTTCATCATTTGATAAAACTAATGAGTAATTTTATTAAATTTTGATAAATCTTTTGGTAAACAAACCGATTTGGAAAACTTCTCAAAAGTCAAGAACCTTGAGTTTATGTCAACTCACATGCATCAAACGGCTCTGAACACAGTTGTGTCCTGAATGTGTGTTCTATATTGCTCATTTTAGGCCTAGTTTGCTCACAAATCTCAAATTTTATCAAATTTCTTCCTCACTTGATAAATACGAATTTTGAAATAAGTCATTCTTTTCACATGTGAACTATTTTTAGCACTAGTGTGTCCGGACATGTACTCCTTCACAATAAAGAGTCGTGATGGAGTACTGTTATGCAAACAGTCTTAAAGAACATTAAAAAGTGGTTCAATCCAAGGTACAATAGTTCGAACCAAACATCTTTTCATGATCATGAATATCATGATTCGAGTGATAATTTTACATTATTTTGGCGAGAACGGACATGTACGTCTAATGAAGTTGGAGACCTTTGCCAAAGCTAAAGGGGAAATTTCAAAAAATCCTCATACTTTAATCTCAATGTCTCTCACATTCTTGAACTTTAACAAACATCAATTGCACTCTCAAACTATCACTTCATTAATCAATTTACCCTCTACCGTCCAAATCCGTCAACTGACTCACGGAAATTGCTGACTTGGACTATTTGTTCCGTTATATTGCTGTTAAGAGGGTGAGATGGCTCAACCCACCACCTTAACTTAATGAAAAAAAATTGTAAAAGAAAATGCACTATCTTCTTCCTCCTTGACTCTCTCCCGCCAATGCCCTATCTGGAGAAAAATATGTTTTAAACAATCAAAGCCAAAAAGGATAAAAAGAAAGAAAGAACAATCAAAGCCAAAACCCATATTGCAAAATCCCTAGCAAAACCAATTTGGGTTTTGCACTCATGCTTAACCAAAAGAGGAAAGTACGGGCCCGGTCCTCTAAGGGATGCCCATGCACTGATAGGTCCAATAAATTGTGGAAAAGGACTGCCCAGGTAATCAAGCGATTTACCGACCTAAGGTAAATGAGTGGTCATTCTCTCTCTCTCTCTCTCTCTCTCTCTCCAAACCGTATGAAAGTACCTAAACCCTAGACTACCCTAATGAAAGTGCCTAAAACCCTAGGATAACCTATGAAAATGCTTAAACCACTAAAATCCTATAATATAGGAAAGTGCATTATAAACCTAAACACTAGGGTACCTAATGAAAGGGTCTAAACCTAAACCCTAGGGTGCCCAATGAAAGTGCTTACACCCTCAAACCAAAACCATATGAAAGTGTCTGAACTTTTAGAACCCTATGAAACCATATGATACCCTAAGTTTCTAAACCCCCTAAAAAGAGTGACTTACCTTAATGGTAATTAGATGCTTTTTTTTTTTTTTCTAAACTTAGGGGTAAAATTTTGTAACTTAAACCCCTTCAAAATTCCATTTGTACCTTCAAGACATTGAACCATCCAAACCCACATCATGAACTCACCCACCGTTATATATCCAGTCCAGTCTTTGTTTTTGCTCAATTTGGTATAAAACCTATTTCTTTCGTCCATTGGAATGCCAAGCTATTATCCACTACAATCGACAAACACTCCATCGCAATCGGCCCAAACTTCTTACTATTGATCCACCGGCACTGAACAGTGCATTGTCGACACCATGAAAACTCTCCCAGCTCCTCGACTTGGTAGTAGTGGTCTTCGAAGGTGAGGCATTTATAGGCAAGCATTTTGATGGCGTGGGAAGGGAAGAAGTTGTTGATCAAGACGGAGAGGAGTTCTTGGCCGACGGCTCTGTTCAAGCCCGTGACGGCCGTGGGGGGGGAGGTGGGTTATTTGAAGGACGTGCGGACGGTGAAGAGGGTTGACCACGAGTGAGGAGGTGGTGGTTAGGAATGATAGAGGGTTTCATTGTTTACTTAGTGTAAGAAATTTTAATTGCAGAGCAGTGGCGACTCTAGGATTTTGGAAGAGTAGGGTCATTTATAAACATTAAATACATTTACCAACCATAAATTAGAGAAAAACATCACAGTAATGGTAATTAAAAATTTTGTTCCAACAAAAATCACATTTAAAGTCCAACCTAGCGAGACAGGTCAACCTCTCCTTATCAAAAGAACAAAACGAGGGACTAGGATTTAAACAAACCGCACAAAGAAACAACTTTTGTGAACCTTTAGGAGTTATCCAGTGACGTCACCACCAAATTTAGGGGGTTTATTTATGAATTTTTAGAAAATTAATAAAATAGTAGTTTTTTTTTTTTTTTTGTGGAGTTGGCTGACCTCACTCTCAACAAGCTGGCATCGCCAATGTTAGAGAGAGAGAGAGAGAGAGAGAGAGAGAGAGAGAATCCATGTCACCATTTACTGGAAAAACAAAACCTTGGTTAGTAATTTCCATTAGTAATTTGACGGATTCAAACGGCAGGAGCCTATTTGAATAACGCCTCAATAGTCTAGGTGTGTAATTGAAGTTTATTAAAGTTCAAGAGTGTTTGAGACACTGAGGTCAAAGTTCGGGAGATTTTTTTTGAAATTTTCCTAAATCTAAATGAAAAGTGAAGAGAAAAATGGGCAGTTCTAGAGTTGAGCCCAACCCATGTTAAAGTCCGGCCAAAACTGGGGATGTACTGGGCTGACCCAAGTTGCAATGTTGTTGAATTCACTTGCATGCATTTCGCCAAGACCTGGGACTGGTGAAATGTACTTATATATACGCAATAGAAAAAGTGGCCACAAATTTCTTGTTGTATTTACTATTCATGACACCTTAAAATATTCCTCATATTTTGAAAATGTATAATGTTATATATACACGATATAGATTTTATTTAATAGATCTTAATTATCTCTATTAAACAAAAGTTTTCAAAATCATAAAAAAAAAAAAAAAAATTAACATTGCAGATTGAAATATAAGAAGCACGTATGCCGAAAAATGAACAACAAAATAGAGGATATGTAAAGAAGGATATCAGCATTTAGGGACTCAATACATACTGACTTATTTTTAAACAATTAAGTAAGCACTGGTGAATTAATAGCAACTTTAATTCACACACAAAAGGTGAAGAGGTAAGTACAGGGCGCAGCTCCGTTTTTTGTAGGCCCTGCACGTCCCACTCCCTTTTTTGCTGGAAAAAGCTCCACAAACTTTTTTCTTATCCGGCTCTCTCTCTCTCTACCCACCCTATCCAAACCCTAGGGTACCGTATAAAAATGCCTAAACTTAAATTCTAAGGTACCCTATGAAAATGCCTAAAATCCTAGGGTACCCTGTGAAAGTGTCTAAGCCACTAAAAACCCTATAATAGGAAAGTGCACCATAAACCTAAACCCTAGGGTACCCTATGAAAGTATTTAAAATCCTAGGGTACCCTATGAAAGTATCGAAACTACTAAAAACCCTATAATAGTAAAGTGCACCTTAAGTGCCTAAACCCCAAAAAAAAAAAATTGACCTTAATGGTAGTTAAAAAAGAATGACGGATCTTAATGTAATAAATATTTGTTTTTTGGTACTGGCCCATAATAAAAACTTAGGTGAGTACCTTGGGCTTTAGGCCCGAGCCCACTCCAGGAATTGTTTTTTTTAGCAAACCCAAGTGTTTCCAGGCTGTCCAGCCCAAATATGAAGTTATTTTTTATCTTTTTTAGAAAACCCAAGTATTCCCAGGTTTTTTTTTTTTTTTTTCATAAGTTTTTGACTCTCAACGACAAAAACTTGTTGCTCTTCTCACAAAAAAAAAAAAAAACCTCAAGAAGACGGAATTAATTGCATGTACACTTCATTATCGCACTGGTAAATATCTACAATACACACTTATTAAAGTTGTGTATCATGTGCACCTATTATATAATTCATATTGTACAATCTCATGGCAATCATAACATGTTTTGGTATATTGTAACTTTTTATATTAAAATTTTTAACTTTTTAGCAATATATTTCATAACATTGTGGTGCGTCTCATAACTTTCATAAAAGAAATCATAACTTTTTACTCATAAGAGATAATCGATTCGTAACATTTTTAGCAATGCGATACACACCGAAATAAGAGTGTGTACTAGCCCTGTAAAAAAAACCCATGAACCGCAAATCTGAACCGAACCGGACCAGACCATAGGTTTTGGATTAGGTCCGTGGATTAATGGTCCGGAAACGGATTAAAAAATTAGAAAACCGTGACTCGCGGTTCGGTCAACGGATTTTCATTAAAAAAAAAGCGTGGATAAACCGAACCAATTGATGAGAATTTTATATATATACATACATACAATATTGGGATAATAATTATAATTTAACATATTATTCTTAATTATTTATCCTAAATGACTGAGTTTAGTATATTTGATGATGATATTCTCAAAAAAAAAAAAACATGCTACTGCTAGCACCCTGGAATAAGGATGAAGCCATGACGAGTGATGCAAATATTATGTCTGAGCCAGAAATTGATATATCTAATGATGATATTCATGTAACTGTTCCTAAATTTAAAGGGAGACCAACTTTTATAGTGTGGAATCATAATGAAAGTTGGGGATTGTAATAGTATTTAATTTTTTTTAATCTGGGTTTTTAATTTGGAATCTAGAATCTATTTTTTAATTTTGTGGAATGCAATAATTCGTAGATAAACCGTGAACCAAACTGTGAATTTTTTTTATTATTTCAAAACTGGACCATAGACTTTTGGTTCATACACGGATTGCATTTCCTTAGACCGTAGACTTTTGGTTCGATTCTCAGATTCATACTAATCTCGACCGTTAACAGCCCTAGTGTGTATTGTAGCCTTTTCCCATCGTTTGTGCCAACCTTTTAACTTTTATTTTTTTGACAATTATTCCATTTTACGTTACTTTTATTAGGTGGGGAGACATTCAATTATCGAAAAAATAAAAAAAAAGGGATGATCAACAAAAAAAATTCTAAATTTTTTTTTCCAAAATTGGGCGGTTGTGTTTACAAAAATATTTCCAGATATGAATTTAAAATAACTTGCTAAAAATAATATTCATGCACATTTTTAATACCATAATTAATAAACAAGGGCAAAATGGTAAACAATCAATCCAAAACTCATTTTCATCATTGTTCTCCCAAAGACTACTATTGTGGCAAAAAAATGCATCATGCACATTTTTTCCAAACACTCCTCACAAATTCTAAACACATTCTGACAATAATTCAAAAATCCAAAAAAGCTGAAACGTAGGCTCCCAAATATGCCCTCCCAAATACACCCTAAATGTAGAAGCAAGGTGTTGCCTCGGAATGAGGGATTGGTTATAATTGGATAAGGAAAGGAAAAACTACAACTCATCCAGCAAAATTTTGCCATTTTGGACATTCGTAGCTGGTTCCTTGTCTGGAAATATTCGGCCACTAGTTCAACGTAAAATTCCGAAAAAACCAGCGATATGCAGGCATTCGTAATGAGAAAAATTAGCCCGTTTCGCAACGACCGACTTAAGTTAAAATGACTTTAACACTTCAAGTTAGTAAAGTAAAGACAGGTCGTTGACGTTCCGCTGACTTTTGGATAACTCACTTGGAACGACCCGACTTAAGGATGTCATTTCACGTTCCCACTCAATTTGAGTTTGAAAAAATTGCTTAAAACGACCCAACTTAAAAATATGTGCTCTCGTTATGGAATAACCTGTCTTTATGTGTTTTTGTGAAGCTTAAGTTAGGTGATGCGGAATAGGTTAGAAGAGTACAGAAGCCAGCTCAATTAGAATTGGGTACTAGCTAGCTGCTAGCTGGATTAAAGCAACCCCTGACATGTTACCGGCAAAATGCAATGTTTAGGGGAGGTTTTCGAATGTGTAGCTTTTAATAGATCCTCCATTGTGTGTCCATTTTAGCCATCCCAGCACATATTACTAATTACACTATTATGAGCCAGAAAAAAGTACTAGAATTAGGAGCATGTGTTATCGGCATTTTCTCTTTAATTACTTTTGTAAACCCTCTAGAAATGATTATAGTTTAATATAACTTTCCATATGATCCCGATTGGAGGAACGTCTTATCATTAAATAAAGATAATTAATATCTCCTTATTCTGTTATAATATTTTTAAACACTAAAACTTTTTCCCTCCGTTTTATGCACGGAGAGCAATTTGATTAGTAGTAGGAACAGTTTATTGCAACTTGCTAGAGTTTTTTTTTTTTTGGTGAAGAGTTAGAAAAATATTATTAAATCAAAAATTGCTGGGGCAAAAAACCGGGTACACACAAAACCGCCGCCCTTAAACCACCGGCCACAAAACTACCTACAAAGAAAAACAAAAAAATACAAAAAATGACAGAAAATGAGGACGCCGAAATTGTCACCCACCATCGCCGCCACCGTCGTCGTTAGGAACCTGGATCTGGAAACCCCAGATCAGGCTCTCCCCTGATCCAAAAATCGGGCATGCTCACCCATACCAGAACAGAGAGGAACGTCCGCCACGAGTAGTATCCGAACGCCAAAGAAGCTCACTATAGAGGAGATCGGGAAGTCAGAAGGAAGCTAGGGTAGGCAGGTGGAAGGGGTGCCGAGGGGGAGAGGGTGTGGATGGACGGCCAGGAGCTGAGGCTCCTAGGGAGGGGCCACCGCCCATATCACTCGTTTTCACTCTCACTCTCACTCTCTCTCTCACACTTCCTCTCACTTCTTATCCATAATATGGATAGAGTTAATCATGTTAAATTTTAAAATCAAAAGCAAAAAAATAATGAACTTTTGCAGTGTACAAAAAAAATATAAAAATCATGACAATCAAATTGATACAGATTCTGAAAGGAAAACAGAATCCAAGAAAAATCAACTTCATAAGAGCATTCTCATCAACCTCACCAAAAAAAACCACCAAATTTAACCACAAAACCACTTTTTATAAATTAGCAAGTCACTTTATCAAAAATTCAAAAAATCAGACTCTCAATTTTAACTTTACTATATTAAACTATTCCCCTCAAATAAAATAAAATAAAAACAATTTCCTCCAAAAAGTTTGTCTCCACAACACCCACCCCCCCCCCCCCCCCCAACCAACTTTAGCCATTAAAATATCCTCCCCCTCCACTCACAAGACGCCACGTGTTCTGACCTTCCCCACTTCTCATGTTCCCCTCCCTCTCTCTCTCTTCCACGTGTTCCTACCCCTCCCCACATCTGACGCATCAACCGGAAAAAATAAAATAAAAAATAAACGGTGCGTGAACAGTGTTTACTCATATTTGAGTAGGCACTGTTGCAAAAATAATTTGGGTACAGAAAATAGAGAGGCTAATTTTTCGGTGTTTTGAGAGGTTTGACTCCCTATATTAGCTTAGCCACATAAGGATGCCCTAAGTTGCAACAAATTCCCTCTAAAATACAATTTTAGAGTTCCACGTATGAAAAGTTATTCTCTACTTTTAGGAAATTGCCACAATATACGGAACACGGGTACTTGTGCAGATTTTGCACCGCACTCTACTGTGCAACAAAAACGAGACCGTTTTGGGTGGAAGCAAGTGCTTCCCCAAAATATTGTGGGGCCCACTTTTGGGTCCCACACAAACGATTTAAATCGTTAAATAAATTTAATAATTATTCAAGTGGTCTAGTGTGAAATCAGGCTGATTAGATATTTTTTTACGAAATTGATCTAATTCATTTGATTTTCATTCAAAATTCAAATTCCTATAATTCGAAAGTATCTTCAAGAAAAGTAGTACAACTGTGCGCTTGGTAACCTATTGATCTGAAGAATAGGCGTTGTAGGGGCAGGTAAAATCCAGTTAGAAAAGAAAATCCAATATTCTATCTTTCTTTCGATTGAGCGTTAGTACATGTAACTGGCTCGCTATTTTCGCATTTCAATACGGATCTCTACAGTCCTTGCTTTTCTGGCTCTTAATTTTTTCTTTATCATGGCTTTTTTTCTTTTCCTTGGCTCCTCCTAGCTCTTGGCTCCCAGCTTCCTCCGTGGCTCCCAGCTTCTCCTAGCTTTCTTCCTGGCATGTTCTAGCTCTTTTTTCGAACTCAAGTTGGTAGAGCTACTTGAGTTTGAGGGGTGTTTTTAGAATAATGTTAGAAAATATTGTTACAATGTCTCTAGGTTTAAATACAATGTTTTCCGTTTAGGCTAGGTTATACTAATACTAATGTTTTCTAGGAAGTCTATGATTCCCCGTTATCCATATTTGATGCAGCGGAATTCACGAGATACTAGTTAGCGTATTAGTCCAAACGAGATAGGTTCTCGAATCCACGAGGTGTTCTTGATTCCACAAGAAAAAAACGAGGAAATTCTCAAAGTTTGTTTATTAAATGAAAGATGATTCATGCCATAGGCGTATATCCTTATTTATACTAGTAGTAGACCTAGCTAATAAGGTAATACTTGGCTACCAAAAATATAACTTCGAGTAGGGACTAAGCAAAACAGAATAAGAAAATAAAAACATGGAAATAAAAGTCTAGAAAAGTAGAAAATAGGAAGCTAAAATCGTGCTAAATAGACAGCACAAATAAGATCTTCTAATAATAATCCTCAATAAAAATTGTTATCAAAATAATATTTCCATAAATGACATGGGTGTATATATTATCCTAGATCAATATTTTATTAATTGGTTTAGGTTTCTTAGTCACTTAAATTCTGTAGCTTATATAAAGATCTAGTTACATATTTTAACATCAAACAAGTGTCTTATCAATTTACTTTCTTTGACACTATAAGCTTATAAAAAGAAAAATTAAAAGAAAAAGACTTGACACAACAATAATTAGAACTCCATGCTAACAATTGGAGCCATTGAATTTATTTAAAATATGTTCGTAACAATTCTTGTAAAAAATTCGAATCATTAGATATGGGTAAAAGTTTGAAAAAGGACAAGTGAAAATATGCCTTTAAAATAGCAGTAGTAAATGTAGAGGTCGGATAAGACTTGCAAAGTTTATCCCAAGAAGATACTCCTATGCATCTAAACTAGGGATTACCCGTGCCTAAAGGCACAGCGCGACGTAATTTAACCTCAACTTAACAATTGTTTCCGTTCAAAAAAACAAACTATTGTTCTAATATTTTCCACATTAAATAACTCAATACTCTCGTGCAACTTAAGAATAAGCTTTTGACCACTCCCAACAATGAACTCGACTTCAAACGAAATCTATTTTTTAGAATTGCCCATGTCTAAAGGCACGACACAACATGTTTTGAACACGACTAAAATAAATTATCAAACAATTCACCACCTCCGCCAACGAAGGCAACTTGTGGGTATTCCTTTTTTTCAAATGACATTAAAAACAAAGTTCATCTAGTTAATTATTGTAACTCAATTTAAGAAAAATATACTAACAGTTTATAGCCACCAATGAAACAAACTTTACGTCTCTCATGAACCAATTAAGAGGAGTTGAAAATAATAAAAATGTACAATCAAATGAGATTTCTTATCAAATTCTTTTTTTACATATTGGCAACGACCGATTAACAAATGTATTCGTCCAACATCTAACCAAACCAAAAAATCAAAACAAAAGAGAACGCAAAGTGCAACGATAAGAAATATATAAATATCCCATTCATCCACATGCTCGTGCCTAAATAAACCCAAATATAAATATCCCATTCATCCTCATGCTCGGGCCTAAATAAACCCAAACGCACGGGTTACACTAATCCATTTCTGAATCCACCCAAAACAACCTTCAAAATAAGTATCACACGGAATATATCCAATTTATTTAGTGAAATTTTATATATGAGGACAAAAAAAGAAGAAGAAGAAGAAGAGATCATTTGCCATCATCGAATTGATCTATTGAAATTCATGGTCATAGCACAAACGCTTCTTAAGAATAAGGTACAAAAAAATAAAAATAACCACACGAACTAACCATCTAAATACCAGGGCTTTGTAGTAAAAAAAAATTCAACAGGGAAAAAGGGAGTTTGACACGGGAATTTTATAGTCCAAAGAGTTGGGAGCAGGGTAGCAGTTTACTCAATCAATGGAGTGGTCCGGTGTCGATTGATCCTCCTACTCATATGACTCGACTTTGTAGGTCCATTCCTGCTATGGATGATACCTGTAGGAAACAATACATGCATTCAAATATAATGACTCAAACACTACATTCTATTTCACTTTTTAGGAGGCATACAGAAACCAAAGAAACATGCATTTGCTTAAGCTCTTAACTACTCAAACCAACTACTCTAGTTTAGTATTGATCTCTGCCGTCTAACAAAGGACCAAACGCTCTATTTCAAAAATCATACAAATCTGAAAATACAAAACCATATATGGCAACCACTGATCAACCAGTTACTTACATTACACTATGCACAATATGGGTAGACTAACAACCAACAAAACAGAAGAAACAAAAACCATTGCGATAACAAAATCATTCTTTTGCAGCTTCATTCACCCATTTCTTTGCAAATCCTGCATGTCAAAGAGAACATTAGTCATTAGTTACAGATTATTATAGTTGGGAGGTATTCAAATGATTACAGAACCTAGCGTCATCGAGCCAAAATGTTATAATCTATGTAGCATCGACACGGTCAGACAACATGACGCTGACACTCTGACACATAAACCTCAACAAACTAGAGGACACGTTTTATAAAGTGTCCTTCGAGTATCAAAACTAAAATTGTAGTGAAAAATTAAAATACTTCAGAATTGAGCGTCAGACACGTGTCCAACCAGTAAGTGTCTGACACTGGTATGTGACGTCCAAACCAATTTGTCTTTCTTTGCCCTATTTTATCCGAAGTGCCATGCACAAACATTATTCTAATAAAAGCATATTTGCAACATAGATTTCAACTTTGGTTTCTAATAAAGACAACAAATACAGATGATATGTTAACCCATATATCCATCAAATTTGGCATTAAAATGGACCAAAAAAGAAAAGAACATAGCTATGTAGCATGCACAACGACACTGATACGGAATGAACACGGGAATTAAAAAAATATAGACACGGCAGGGGACAGAAAAATAATTTATTTTAGGAGGAGAGAGAGAGAGAGAGAGAGCGAGAGAGAGAGAAGGTGTCCATAGATGTAGAAAAAGGGGCGGTTCTTCTAACACAACAAATAAGAAAACACTTGACACAACAATAATTAGAACTCCATGCTAACAATTGGAGCCATTGAATTTATTTAAAATATGTTCGTAACAATTCTTGTAAAAAATTCGAATCATTAGATATGGGTAAAAGTTTGAAAAAGGACAAGTGAAAATATGCCTTTAAAATAGCAGTAGTAAATGTAGAGGTCGGATAAGACTTGCAAAGTTTATCCCAAGAAGATACTCCTATGCATCTAAATAGCAGTAGGGGCTGTCGATAGCGTGTTGGGAGCAGTAGATGTCGGCTGGCTGAGTCGGGCATGGCCCCCATAGGGCCTCGATCTTTTTGACCAGACAACCAGTGGCTCTCATAAATAATTAAACACTCTCCTTCTTTGCCTTTGCCTTTTCGTGATAGGGATATCTCCCCCCTTCTCTTCAAAAACAGTAATGCTCTTTACACCGCATTATGGCCTCCCTATTTGCACCGCCCCTTCCCCGTGGCCGTGGGGAGGAAAGTTCGGTTCGGTTCGGTTTAGTTAATTTTTTTTATTAAATCATACTCCTTCCGTCCAGATTTATTAATCCACAAACATATTTTTTCAAGTCCTAAAATGTTTGTCCACTTTCAAAAGTCAAAGCATAAAGTATGATAAATTTACTTTTTTGCCCCTTTTCTAAAACATAAAATAACAACACAAAAACTATTTTTTTTAAATAATGTGTTTACATTTTTGAACTTTTTTTTCACCGTATTAAATTCTCAATGAGATCTATCAAACAAGATCCATATTGGTAAAAAAATAATTTTTGCAACTACATTATTTTTTAGTTTGAAAATTACACGTAGTTTCGTAGTGGAATATCAAATTGGAATGAAGGGAGTATTAAATTGAGGGATGGAGGATAAAATAGGAAATTAACAAACTCAAAATGTAATGGAAAAAAAGTTGGAATCCCCAAAATGGACCAACAAATCCGGACGGAGGGAGTACTAATTTTTTCGGTTTGGCAAAAACATAAACCGATACAGACGAAATATGAAGTTTTCAAAAACTCGGACTGAAAATTTATACGAGGTAACTCTATTGACAATTAATCTTATATTTATATTCACCTGAAAGTTATATACTTTCATGAAAATTTTAAGTGATTATATACATGTGGAATAAATTATAGCACCACGTGACGGTGACGATTATCTGAAGGCAATTGATCTTACCAGCAACAACTTTTAGCTGATCCCAAGCTTTCAAAAACTCGGACTGAAAATTTATACGAGGTAACTCTATTGACAATTAATCTTATACTTATATTCACCTGAAAGTTATATACTTTCATGAAAATTTTAAGTGATTATATACATGTGGAATGAATTATAGCACCACGTGACGGTGACGATTATCTGAAGGCAATCGATCTTACCAGCAACAACTTTTAGCTGATCCCAGGGCCCCCCCCCCAAGGGGAAAAAAAACCTACTTAGTGCTACTTTTTTGAAAAAAAATAAAATAAAACGAAACTGACTAGTTAAGAAATGATGAATCAATTTTCTCCTTTTTGACCAAGTAGAAAGGCACAACCGGCTTTGTTGGGGCCCACCCTATCACATCTTAAGATCTTAGGAGTAATTCTTTTCTTTCTTTTTTTTAAGCGGAAAAGATTTTTGCACCGACCACGTACCAACGGCGTCTTTGACGCCAGTGTGGGTCCCAAACGGTCGATCCGACCCGTTCATCCTTCTCAGAATCAAATTCCGAGCGGGCCTACTCGGGAATCGAGGCAATCGGACGGCTATACAAGCTCGATCCAAAATCACCATGAACGGGTCGGATCGACCATTTGGGACCCACACTGGCGTCGAAGACGCCGTTGGTACGTGGTCGGTGCATGGTGGTCGGTGCATATAGAAGGTCTCTTTTTTAAGGATCTTGTTAACGTGTGCTCATTAACACACAGAAAAAAAAAAAAAAAAAAAAAACACACACACGCACAATTCAACACACATTTTTTTATTTTTTAATATACTTTCACATATCTCTATACACTCACTTTTCACATATTTCAACTTTAACGTGTGCCTATTAAGCACACGTTACCATTTTCCTTTTTGGGAAATACGAAATGCATAAACTAGAAAATAATTGTTGTGGGGTGAATGTATATGCAACCCCTACAACATCTTTCTAAAATAAAATTGAAAGCTTCCAATATTGGGGCAAACAGTAAAAATTGAAAATCCTAGATTAACCTCAATAGCAAAAAATTTGGGCGCTGTTGAGTGTCACGTGACGGTATCCAGCAGCCAACGCCAATCTCAACTGTCGGACATTTCTCTCTCCTTCTCTTTTCTTTTTTACGGCTGAGATTAACGTTTAGACACCACATTTGTAACTATTAGGCTATTAGCTTCCCGAAAGGCCGAAACGCATGCCGAATAGTTATGAGATATGATATGCAACAAAAGGGGTCACGCCGTCTCCTGTAACAACTGTACCACACGCATGGCATCAAGTTCCACATCCAAATTATGGATGTTTTTTCCTCCCAAGTCACGTTTTGAGAGTCCTGACCGTCCCTTGCCGCCGCCCAAAGTGCTGCAGAAAGAGAAGAGAATCTACCAATGTGGTGTCAAGTGTCAACACATTTCAACACCAACCCGCACCCACGTGGCTTGAAAATAACTCACACACAATACATTCAATGTAGACCAAGCTTTACATATCAACACGAATTTTGACGTGGTTGAAATACTAGACGAGATTTACATAATAATTATTTACACCGTTCCAAATTAATATTCCATTACGAAAAGTCGTGTCATTTTCAAATAAAAAAATGAACTATTTCCGTAAATCATTTTTTGAATTTTTTCGCACCAAATTAAAGTACTTGATGAGTACTTTAATTCAGTACAAAAAAATTCAAAAAATGTTACACGAAAGTACTTCATTTTTTGATTTGAAAAAAGGCAAGAGAGAGAAAGTGGAGATCATATTTAGGAATGGAGGGAGTATACAATTTCGGTGTGGGTCTGTATAAGCCCGAAAATGACAGAATTGAATTGGACGGAAAGCTCCTCTCTCATTACTCGAGAGGAGTCAGATCCCTTTATTAAATTCGGACTGTTGATTGCAAATGGACATGATTGTGCAGCGTGGCCTAGGGTTCGATTTCTCACCGGCGGGTACCCTGAAGTAGGGGTGCGAACGAGCCGAGCAGAGCTGAGCTTTGCAGTGTTTGAGCTCGGCTCGTTAAGTAAACGAGCCGAAAAATCAAGCTAGAGCTCGGCTTAGTCGTAAATGAGTCGAGCACTTAAAGAGCCGAGCCATGGTAATTTACTTATCGAGCCTTCTTAAAAGGGCCGAGTCTATACAATTGAGCCGATCTTTTTGCGAGCTTGGCCGAGCTTTAGTTAGCTCATTAATTAAACGAGCTCGAGATTACTTAACGAAACGAGCCGAGCCGAGCCGAGCCTTGCCTTAACAACCCTATCCTGAAGTAAGTGGGGGGCCATGACCGGAATGTCTACGCTAGTCCCCCAGACCTTAAGGAGTACCGCACTTCCTAAGCCTGCGTATCCATCTGAACCACTGGGACAACCACCGGGCGGAATCCCTTGAGAAGTGAGAACACTGTGTAGGTGCAGTAATGCCAACCTGGCTTCTGAGAAAGGCCTTTCCGCAATGGCCCCCCACCCCCAAGCCACTGCCCATTCAAACCCAGCAATAATTAAGCAAGTTCTGCCGGTGACGTTTGAGTGTGCAACGTTGACCGAAGGAGAAAGCTGCGACGAAGAAGAGTCCACGTCGCTATTGAAAAGCGACTCCACCGTGTCCCCAACGGCCAACGCGTCCACACGGCTGGCTTTCCAACACGTGTTGGATGATTTTCCCAAACACACTGAATGGTCAGAAGAAAAATACTCCTACTATACTGTACAAATATCACTTGTTGATATTCCTTTTTTTTTTTTTTTTTAACAACTCAGGTGTCCAAATCTATTCAGACTCTCTCACCTTAATTAATTTTGAGAGCTCAATTCGACTGCCCACTAAAAACGGATGTGTTATGGGCACAAGTTGGTTGTGCAAACCATTTTGCTCACCTTGAATCCCCAAAAATTAATCTAAACCGTTCGTTTTCATAATGTTTTTTATGGAATCCTATAAAAAAAAAAAATTAGTTTAATCGGATATCGGTAATAAATTTTTCAGAATGATGAGCTAATCGGATCATCTTTGTGGGTCCCCAAAAGATGATCTAAACTGCTCATTTTTTAAATATTTTTTTATGGATTTCCTAAAATAAGTTATTTCAACCGGACTTCGGTAATGAGTGTTTTTTTTTTTTTTTAATAATTGGTACAATTGGGTTATCTTTGTGGGACCTAAGGGAGCCCAAAAAGGAAGGTTATGTGGATGATTTGCGCAACTAATCTATGGGTAGAGGCCTTTTGGGAATTAAAAAATAAGGGAGTCACATAATTCGTGTGCATAAGGTCAAATGGGAGCGTGAACTTGGAAAGTATCTTTTAGGAACATTTGTGAGGGGTTAGGACCGAAAGCAAAGTTGTAAAGCAAGGATTAAACGCAATAACAAAAGGTGGTGATGAAAAATTACGCAAATCTGGCCCCTCTCATCCAAGGTCAAAAGAAGATGGTGTGGTGTGTTAGTAGTCTTCATTCAGTTGCCCTAATGGTCATTGGGAAACGAATTTAGAGTTTTCAGTAAGATATTTTCGGTAATTTTGATAGTCTCCAATAAATTATTCTCTTTACATTCATCAATTGATTCACATACATCAATTAATTTGATAATTTGTTGTCATGTAATACTGAAAATATCAAAAGAAATACCTTAGTATTGAAAACCAACAATGCTATGGGTGCCCCATATGTACACCATCACATCTCGACCGTTCAAACGCTTTCTTCGACGTTCCGGATTTGAAATGCACTTTAACTGATCAAATTGCTCTTTGCCCGGTAAAAGTACATTTCAAAATTCGGACCATTAATTTTTGAGATAAACGATTGGAATGTGGTGTACATCCAGAGTACACCACCCAAGTCATTTTCATACCGAAAACTCACCCTCAATGTCTATTTCCTTCTGGAATTTGAATGAGTAGTCAATTTTGTGAATTTGACACCCAGGGTGCCCAGTCTAGATCCTCCCTACTTGTAAAGAAAAATGCTGCTCACTGGCAACCAAGAACAAATCTGTATGGAGAAATTTTATAATTTATGCTTTCTTTTTCTCAAAAAGTTGTACTGTATGGAGGGACCCATCCACTTTTTTGTCACATCGACTCTTTAAATTTAATTTTGGCTCTTCAAAATTAAAGAGACAGAATTAAATTTTGAAGAGCCAAAATTAAATTTAAAGAGTGGATGTGACAAAAAAGTGGATGAGTCCCTCCAAAGTCCAAACAATACAACTTTTTGAGTAAAAGAGGGTATAAATTACAAAATCTCCCCTTAATATGTCACTACCACTCTTCATTTTAAAGAAAAGAGCATGTGTTGGAGTTGCTTATTAATATTGGCTGTTAAATTCATAATTTAATAATTTTTTTGCGAAATTTAGACAAATTGGTGAGTTAATTAAAATGGCTATCAAAAAGTGGCAAAGTATTTTGCAGTGCCGGTTGTTTTGCATCGACAAATAAGTTGAGGATATCACGGTTCTGAAAACGGTCATTAGTATTTTATAGGATTAATAAATGCTTCGGGCGAAATTTCTCCCCAACCCACTCAAATTCCACAGCATTAAATGTCAAAAGGTTAAATTGCAGTGCAACAAAAGAGCCATGAAAATTTAGTTTACACCAGATTTGGTGAAATATTTGAGTAAAACTGAAATTTGGTATAGGTTCGGGTAAGGAGTGGAGGAGGGTTTTCGATAATTTTTACTTAAATTTGAGTTTTGAGTTTAAATTTGAGTAATGAGTGGAGATGCTTACATGAATTGGAGTTCAACTTTGTCCACCTACAAAAAGCAGATGGGTGAAATTTATCATGTCCGAGGTTCATGTAACGGAGTCTGCAATAGTGAAGGAATCCCGCAGTGCAGTAAATGCGTTGCACCGTGCATCGCAACGTATTAATCATCCAATAAATTATTTTCTTCACATACATTAATTGATTCACATACATCAATTGATTCGACAATTTGTTGTCATATAATACCGAAAATATCAAAAGAAATACCTTAGTATTGAAAACCAATAATGCTATGGGTACCCCATATGTACGCCATCACATCTCGACGGTCTAAACGTTTTTTTCGATGTTCCGGATTTGAAATGCACTTTAACTGGTCAAATTGCTTTTTGCCGTGTAAAAGTACATTTTAAAATTCAAACCATTGATTTTTGAGATGAATGGTTGGATTGTCCAAATCACTTTCATACCGAAAACTCACCCTCACTGTCTATTTCCTTCTGAAATTTGGATGAGTAGTCAATTTTGTGAACTTGACACCTTGGGTGCCCAGTCTAGATCCCCCCTACTTGTAAAGAAAAATGCTGCTCATTGGCAACCAAGAACAAATCTCTTCGTTATTATATTGGCTGTTAAATTCATAGTTTAATAAATTTTTGGTGAAATTTATATTCAGATTGGTGAGTTAATTAAAATGGCTATCAAAAAGTGGCAAAGTATTTTGCAGTGCCGGTTGTTTTGCATCCACAAATAAATTGAGGATACCACGGTTCTGAGAACGGTCATTAGTATTTTATAGGATTAATGAATGCTTCGGGCGAATTTGCTACCTAACCCACTCAAATTCCACAACATTGAATGTCAAAAGGTTAAATTACATTGCAACAAAAGAGCCAGGAAAATTTAGTTCACATCAGATTTGGTGAAATATTTGAGTAAAACTGAAATTTGGTATATGTTTGGGTAAGGAGTGGAGGAGGGTTTTCGATGATTTTTACTTAAATTTGAATTTGAGTCTAAATTTGAGTAATGAGTGGAGATGCTTACATGAATTGGAGTTCAACTTTGTCCACCTACAAAAAGTAAGATGGGTGAAATTCATCATGTCCGAGGTTCATGTAACGAAGTCTACAATAGTGAAGGAATCCCACAGTGCAGCAAATGCGTTGCACCGTGTATCACAGCGTCTTAACTGTCCAATGATGTTTTCAAGGATTCAATTAAAACTCTAATACCGTCAAATGCGTCGCACCATGCATCATAGCGTCTTAACCGTCCAGTGATGTTTTCAAGGATTCAATTAAAACTCTTCCCTCTGCCATGAAAGAGTCTTCTTTTCCATGAAAGAGTTTTATTTATATATGTAAAAAACGCTTTTAGATGGTTCCGATCTGCATTGCACAGTACAACGCATTTGGTGCATTGCAGTGACTTCACCATCCCCGCTTCATAATGGAGAGTGAATTTCCAGTAATAATGAACTCTAATTTATTTCGCGGTCGTTAATTTATTTCGTAAATCGTGAGACTCACTTATTTATGAAAGAAAGGGAGCATTTTTCTCAATATATCTTTCCAATAGTTACCCTACGAGTACATGTAATTCATACATTCCTTTTAGTCCTCAAAATTAATTAGATAGATTATATGAGTTTGATGGGTCAGTATAAAATAGTCAACGGTGCAGTAACCTCATCACCCTTGATATTTTTTGTGCTCATCATTGAGCGACAAGTAGGAAGAAATTAACACGGTCCTATAGTAGGAATGTAAACAAGCCCATCATTTTTAAACGAGCCGAGTTAAGTTTTACTGAACTTGTTTACTACACGAACCTAAAACTTGAGTTCGAACTCGGCTCGATTACTAAACTAGCCGAGCCACGAGTTGTTTGCGAACGGCTCAATTTGTTTGCAGCCCTATCCAACACCTGTGAAATGGGTTTACGAAAACATATAAAAGTGTACACTTCTATGTTGTACCTATAGGTTTATTGAAAAGTAGCCCTGCTAGGGGTACAACTTATAAAAACGACTAATTTATTATTGCGGAGAAATGGTTGGGATGGTGTACCGGATAAATCTCACCCGCCAAATACACTTTATGGAATATTTTATGGGTTTTCTTTTCTGTTTCCAACCAGGCCTCATTATTGCGTCTAATAGTCTTTCGACCTCCCCACCATTTGAAAGCTTTGACGCAATGAATACACTAACAGTCAATTATTGAGATTATGATATTTTTGACCCTGTTTTAGGAGTGCTGATTATTGTCGTACCATTCAATAATTAATTTCATTTTAGGATAGGGCAATTATAGCTTGCCAAATAACTTAAAGGATTCTAAAAATGACTGTTTCCCAAGAATGTGGACATACGCACAATAGGAGTAATATTTGCAAGAAAATTTTCTCTTTTGAAAAATCAGTGACTGTAGATATGGTCCTGGACAGAGAGTGACAGAGAGAATCATCAATTGTACATTCTCTCACTTTCATGACTATCCCCATCAATCCAACTTTCAATTTCTTTGATGGTTGAATTTCAACTATCATAATGGAGGAATAACTTGTTATTGTCAAATTTTATTCCAATCTTCTTCCCCACGAAAATAATGTTTTATTTTTTTTTAACTTGTCGTAACGAACCGCTATTTACAATTATATTTGGGTTTGAAACGTTGAATAAAAGTACCACATTCGTCCAATATAAACAATTAAACATGCATGGATGTTTAATTTTGGGACAACTAAATATTAGTCCTCCAAAGTACCTTAACTTATGTTATCATTCTATCCTATTTTTCGAATCATGTTATAATCTCCGAATTCGAAAAAAATCCAAATTTACCCTTGGTTGTATATATATATTGTGATTTATGGGATTTAATCGTATCTCCTATATAAGTGGTGAAAAATGGGACTAGAATCTAAATTTCAAGGTCCTACGCAATAATTATGGAATATGATAATTAAATAGAATCCCCAATCCCATCGTCGTACTCCGTTGCCGTTTTCACCACCATATTCAATTGCCATCAACCGCATCACCGGCATCCTCCGTCGTTGTTGACTTGCTTTATTAACAGGAAAAGTCATCATGCGCTTAAGAGACGGATTATAATGGCTCGTTTTCGTAAGTGTTTTCAGATTTGCTTTGCTTTATCGCTTTACTTTATTATTTGGGTTTTGATTTTCATGGATGTGTTGGATTGCTAGAACGGTCATTAGGATTAATGAGAATTCTTTTATGGTAGTTCAAGGATCACATCGATGATTTAAGGTTAATGAAAATTGAAAAGATGGGAGATATTGTAACGGGACGCCTTAAGCCGTACTATGTCTTGGGTCGTGTCACGTTCTTAAGTTAGGCATGACAGATGGGACCATAGGCGGATAGATATGACGAGATTGCATGTGTGGTTTTGGTTGGGCTTTCCTGAGGTATCTAAGGTTAGGGGATTCCTTGAGCCGCACCATGTCTTGGGCCGTGCTATGTAATGGGCTGTGTCACCTTCTAGAGATAAACGTGGTGGATGGGATGAGAATACAATGGATATGTTTATAGTGGATGGGAACACTAGACTTTTTGAATTGGACAATGCCTGGTTTCAAAACAATGTTAAGTGTTACAATAAAACTCACGTGTTCAATATCGTACTTGTGTGATCATTATGAATTGTTCATTACTTGTAATGTAATGGTTCGTGTGTAAGAGTTAGCTATTGAACGATTTATTGCTCGTGGTGCTATTGTTGGCCCGTGAGGTACTGAAGGTGAAGGTTAGGAGCCGTACTATCAAATAGAGGAACTCATTGTCGACCAGGTGCCAGAGGAAGATCGGAACTTGGTTTTAAACCTTTAGAATGCTCTGTCACTTCATTTTATAGTTTGGATGGTTGTAATCATAAGTTGCTACGAAGTATTTTCAAATGATATAATTAAATAAAACAAATTTTGGATGTTGAACTTATTATTTCTGCTGCAATCAAAGATATCCAGTTTGTCTAAGCAAATTTTTTTTTTTACGATGATAATTTAAATAATGCTTCTGAAAATCGAGGCATTACAAAACCGTGACCGAAACTACCCCAACCATCACTGACCACATTGCCACCTGCATTCACTCCACCACCAACAATACCACCACGGCAAAGCCCACCCCACTCCACAAAATGCTGGCACCGATCACGAAATGTAGATTTGGAAGTTTTTTTTTTTTTTTTGTGTGTGTGTGTGGGAAAAACCGTAGTGAAAAGTTGAAGTAAGAGAAGGGAGAGAAGAGAGAAGGTAGGTTGTGTTTGGTTTGGGTTTCCGGTTTTGACTTTTGTAATGATTAGATGGAGGAATAGAAATAATTATTAAAAATAGGGGTTAATGATTAGAGAGAGATAGAGAGAAAAATATGAATAATATTTGAAAATAGAAGAAATGATTAGATAATAATTGAGAAAACTGGATCTTGAAAACGCAAAACAATTGTAGGTTCCTTGAACTTAAATTTCTTATGCATTGGTTTTTTATTCTTGAACTTTCTGCCACCAAAGTACACAATTGTAGGTTCCTTTTTCCTATTATAGGGTGAAAATATAATTGAAAAACATCGAACTGGCCAGAAAAAATTGACTGAAAAATACGGCATTCAGTCGGTCTAGTTTTAAGGGGTGATCCACTAACAAAAAACAAAAGACATGTCATTATCTCACAATACATTACATAAAAAATCGTAAAAAACCAGTTTATTCTAAAAATACTCTTAGCGGAACACCCCCTTAGACCCCGTCCATTTTGGGTTTCAAGAGTAAAAATTTTAATTTTCTGTTCCCTTTCCCTAACCAAACCAAGGTATACAAACAGATAAACAAGGAAAAACATCATGGGTACCCAATTGTACACCATCAATCTCTACCATCCAAAAGCATTTTTCAATGTTTCGAATTTAAAATGCTCTACTATCAGTTAAAGTGTTCTATTATCGGTGATAAAATATTTTAAATCTAGAACGTTGAAAAATGCTTTTGAACGATCGAGACTCGATGGTGTTCATTTTGGAGTACACACAGGTTGTACCCATAGACGCGTTGGATAAATAAATTTTCTTTTATCACTATCTCGTGACCTCACCTTTTCTCGATCCCGTTATACAACTAATTTAAAGCTCACCATGGTCCCACAACTCTCTCCCTCTCCTATAAATAGGCAAGCTTCTCTCTAGCCATTTTCGTCAACATACCCCCACACGGCCACACCGATTCACCTTCATCAACCCCCACTTCTCTCAATTAATCAAAAAACCCATCTCTCTCTCTCTATCCAAAATTCTTAATCTCCGCCAACCAAAATCCATGGTGGTTTTGTCCAAACCGGCAATGAAACAGTTATCCCCCATCAAAACCATCAAACCCACCGCCACGTTTTCCTCCCGTATTCCCCTGATTGACCTGTCGAAACCAGACTCGAAAAACCACCTCGTCAAGGCCTGTGAAGAGTTTGGTTTCTTCAAGGTGATCAATCATGGCGTCCCGACCGAATTCATCACTAGTTTGGAATCAGAAGCTGTTAAATTCTTCTCATTGCCATTGTCGGAAAAGGAAAAGGCAGGGCCGCCGGAGCCGTTTGGGTACGGCAACAAGTGCATTGGACCTAACGGCGACGTGGGTTGGGTCGAATATCTCCTCCTGAGAACCAACCCGGCATTCGATGAGCAGAGATTTGCGTCGATTTTTGGCAGAAACTTGGAATTTCCTCGGTACGAATACCGAAACAGAGTTGATTAGAATCTCTGTTCTCTGGTTTTATTTTTCAAATAAAAACATCCACACACTTGTTTTTGTAGCAATTTTTCCAATTGGGTTTTGAAAATTTGAATTTTTTTTTATGAAAAATCAAAATTTTTTTTGGTAGTTCAGGTGTCCAATCCAGCTTATTTTGAGCTTGACTAATCCATCGGAATGAAAATGTCATGTCCTTAAAAAAGTGTTCCAATAAAGATTAACAAGAAGCGACTAGCCTAAAAGAAAAGTCTTTCTGCTAAACTGATTTTGACAACTTCACTGAAAACGAGCAATGCTGCGGGCACATGATGTATACAATAAAGTAACACGAATGGGCAGCTCAGATTTATTCGGAAAGTGAAGTCAATCACCGCCGCCTGAATCTGAGCTCCCCCGTAGATTTTTTTACAGCACTTTTCCATGTTGATACATTTTCATCAAAATTGAAAATGGAATTGTCTGTTTCAGATGTGCTGTGGATGATTATGTGTCAGCAGTGAAGAGGATGGCATGTGAAGTGCTTGAGCTGTTGGCAGATGGGTTGAAGATTCAGCAAAGGAATGCTTTCAGTAAGCTGTTAATGGATGAACAGAGTGACTCTGTTTTTAGGGTCAATCACTACCCTCCATGCCCTGACCTCCAAGATGATTCAACAAAGGGGACGAATTTGATTGGGTTTGGAGAACACACTGACCCACAAATCATTTCTGTTTTGAGATCCAACAACACTTCTGGCCTTCAAATTTCATTGAGAGATGGGAGCTGGATTTCTGTCCCTCCTGACCAGAATTCCTTCTTCATCAATGTTGGAGATTCTTTGCAGGTACAAATTACTATATTGTATAAGATCTATATTATATATGAGAGTTAAAACAATTCCGTGCCTTCGACCGGACCAGCGAAAAGATTAGTCGGAGGTGCTCGTAAACTGGTCCGGACACCTGACCATGGAACCAAAAAACAAAAAAGAAGTTGCTAAATCTAGGTTTGATGGATTTTGTAGTATTAGAATGGTTAAAATCCGACCTTTTAATTTTGGGAGTTTGAAGCCGAGGGCAATTACATTGTTTGAACAATGCTAAATGGTACTTTTCCATTCAATCTTTATTTTCCAAACCCAGAACCGGTTTATGGCATAAGCCAAAGAAACAATGGTTTCCGGCCTCCAAAATTATTAGAAATTTGTTTCAGACTACCGAACTTTTGAGTCGGCACCGGCCAAACCCTATGAGAGTTACATATGGTGTAGTGATTTGTTTCCACTTTTGTAGATGACGTTATTGAATGTTCAAAATATTTCTTTCTGGTATTTTGCATGTACACATGGTAACTTTTTGACGTGGCATCCTCTTAATTTCTCCGCGACTTTTTTCCTTTATTTTACACTTTTCTCCGATATATTGGTTTTCCCAATAATCTTCTTCTAAAGTAAAAGTGCCATTGCGCATGGATTTTTTGCGGCTCAATTGTTGAAACATATGACTTTCTGTGTCGAAAGTTGCGTGATTACGAAAAATTATTTAAAACAAGTTTAAAGTTAATATTTGAGAGGTTTCCTTTTATTTTTCGCTTTTTGATTTTTTCACCAATTTGATTTTAGCAACACTACATACACACAAAAATTACCCACAAATTACCCAAACACACATTTGATCTGTGTTAGCCTGTACTGGCCAATTTTCTGTTTGTCAAAGTAGAAAAAGAAAAAGAAAAAAATGAAAAATTTGGCTAATGGGTTTTTGTTATGGTGGTGGATTCTGCAGGTAATGACCAATGGGAGGTTCAAGAGTGTGAGACACAGAGTGGTGGCTAACAGTTTAAAATCTAGGGTTTCAATGATCTATTTTGGTGGGCCACCATTGAGTGAAAAGATAGCTCCATTGCCTTCACTGATGGAAGGAGAAGACAGCTTGTACAAAGAGTTTACATGGTTTGAGTACAAAAAATCTGCATACAAGTCAAGGCTGGCTGATAATAGGCTAGGCCTTTTTGAGAAGATTGTGGCCTCATGATAGAGTTTGTTAGAGGGAAAAACATTGATTAATCAAAGTTCCAAAAATAGGGTTTTGGTTTATTGTTCAAATTATGCCTTAGATGGAAAAGCTTGTTTTTTTTTCCCTTTTTTTTCTTTTTTTCTTTTTTTCTTTCTTTTATTTACTTTCCTCTCTTGGTTTTTTTCTCATACCTCTTGTAACAACTCTTTCCTTGTTAATAAACACAAGTTGACATTCACCATCATTGTCATGTCCCCTTGTCAAAGATTTGAAGTTTCCATGATGTTGATAGAGAATCACTCCAATTCATCATTTTCAATTACAGGCCACCATACGCTTCAAACACGCATGATAGTTTGAAAGTTGGTTTCGTGTCAAATAAGGCTATAAAAGTTGGTTTTAGCACGATACTTGGACCGGCAATTGGGTATCTGGTTGCTTGGTTAACGTTACTTTCTTTGTTCATGACTCTAATGTATGGATGAAAGTGGCTTCTAAATTTCTGCTCGCTCCCTCTTAAATTTCATGATTCTAATAAGTCTATAAAAGTTAGTTTTCGCTCGATACGTTCAGCCGACAGTTCGGTGACTGGTCGCTTTGGCCAAGATTACTTTCTTTGTTCACGACTCTAACGAATGGATGAAAGTGGCTCCTAAATATCTACTATTTTTCATGCCTAGTTAATGATTCTATATATGATGGAATCCCACCTCTCATCAATTATTCAGGGCATTTATAACACAACCCAAGTAGCTCTCACTAACGGGTATTTGAGCAAATCTTATTAGGAAACTGTCACTTTCATTATTAAAATTACATAAAACTTAAAACAATTAGTGTGGAAAGTCGATTGGTGATTTTGGTGTCATGATTGGTTCATAAATCAAAGGATAATCTCTTAAAGTTTGGTTTGCCACCATCACAAAACTAAACCTAATTTTGACATAAGAGCATCTCCCAAGGTAGAAAAGTTAGGTTTACATCAAATATGTATTTTTTGTGGCCTATGGGACAAGTTAAAGAATGGCCCCCAAGCAAATGCACTGCAATAGACTCATTGAGCTTCGACTTTTTTAGACGTTATATGAGTCGTTCAAGTATCATTTCTACACAATTTAAATGAACTATTCCTCTGTTTTTAATGTTTAGCTTGCCTAATAAGGCGAGAAGCCCATTTGATGAGAGAAGCAAAAATCAAATTGGTTTATCGCTTTCACGTTTTCTTAGAAAGATCACTACCGACGTGACTCCTTAAGAGGCCAAGAACCCTTTGACCTGTCCAACGGCATCATGAGTGTACTTAAGTGTCGGGAGAAAGGAGGCCGGGAATTTAATTCATTTTCTAATATGTGAATCAAATTATTTAAGCAGTATTTTCGCCAATAAAAGTCAAAAGATTTGGTCGACTGAGATGTGCGTCTGCAGAGACTTGTCAAGAGGAAAATTGGACTAAATTCTACAGAGTCACGCACACAAAAAAAGGCTATGGCACTTATTTTAAACGAGAAATTAACGATTGGCTGTTGGATTTGATGATTTCAATGTGCAGAGCACTTGGCCTGCTCTTCTCTCTTTTGAATATGCCTGCGACCACTTCCCAAAGTAACAAGTGGCACAACTTGTAACCAGTGGCAACCCCCAAACATAAATTAAACGTGAAAGAAAAGGAGTGGAATTCTCCAGGTTCATTGCATAAAACTTTCTAACTCCACGTATCTTCCATTCTTATCTCTTACGTAGCCGGTTCCAAGTCCGGATAAAGAATGACGGTTGTGTATTTAAATAGTTGACAGTTATGACTTTTTTAAAAAAAATGGTACTGTGATTAAATTTTTATGACATGAATATGGATTCGATTATGATATCACTTATGCTAAGCATTTCGACACATTATTGGAACTCAATTGGTTCGTATAGCCCTCTCTTATTACTTGAGACTTAAGGTTCGTTTTGATTTGGTGCATAAACTTTCTCTTGCCTAGACCCAACCATTGTTCAAATTCAAGGGTCAAATGATCGATCTAGGGGCCCGTTGTTAGGGGGAGAGGGAAGAAGAGAGAAAAGCGAGGGAGACTTTATCTCCCTTCAAGAGTTCAAGGGTCATAGTTAACACCACCTTCCACTCTAATTACCCTTCAAACCATTTTGTATCATCGATGCAATGATTTAATGAGGACAACAAAGTACTTTGTCACATTGTCCACTCTTACCCACTCACTCTTACTCAAATTAGCCAAGTTAATCCACCTTATTAACGAATTCACCCTCCTAACATATCCACCTCTTATCAACCCCGAGAAGTTGGTAAAATGGACACGAGAAAGCAATACCCCTCCTTCTCACCGAATTAAAATTTTACCTTAGTCCCTAAAAAGGAACCATCCCTAATAGAGAAATGGACCGATGGGCCTCTAGGCTTAATGTAGCACATTGGTTGTCACCCTTTCCTTAATTGAAACTGAGGCAGGTACATCTAAGTGCAGGCCAGGCAGACCACGGGCCCTTTAACTTTCTTGTTTCGCCTTTTCGTTTTGTGTCTTAAATGCCCAAACATTCAATGTGCTACAATTCCAGTTTGTTAATGACAGATCATGGGATCGAGATAGCGCACCGAATCTATTCGAAAAGCTTATGTGGGTGTTGGGTGCAGATTTTGGAAGCTGATTCTGGATTCTTATTTTGCATTCTGAACCTGTTTGGAAAGTATTTATATATACTATAAATTCATCTTAATTCGATACACATGCATACTTATATTTATACATTGTACACGTATATGCATTTGCATGTCTTTCTGGATCCGGGGACCCTGCTTTTCGCCCAAAACGACGTCGTTTTGGGCATTTTCTTTGTACACCTTTGAAGCTTCCAAGAGCCCTGTTGTTTGAAGAGTAAATTTTGGAGTTTCAATTTTAGGGGATTTAGGCTCTTTGGGGTAGGGTATAGTTAATTTAAGCACTTCAGGTTTAAGCACTCTAGGCTTAGGGTTTAGGCACTTTGGGAAATTAACTCCCCAAACAGAGGGCCCTTGGAAGCTTTGAAGTGTACCAAGAAAATGAGCAAAAACGACGTTGTTTTGAGAAAAAAGCAGAGAGAAAATTAGGGATGAAAAGCAGTATCCTGGACCCGGTTTTAAGGGAGTGTTTTTTGATATGTGTAATGAAGGTAACACATGATATCTTGGAGTATATTTTGAATGCCGTGAACTTCATTTGACGCTAGCGGTGACTAGAACCGGGGGAGGTGCTGCTCAGCCCGGTGCTGCACAGCGTGCTGTGCGGTCCATTTCGGCACCGCGTTGGCACCATTTCGATGATTGGAGACGTCCACTACGTAGAGCTCATCGAGTACTACGAACGTAACAAAAATCAACTTGATCGGATATCGTTAAGTGCCTCATCAGAACAAAAATAAGTTGAAAAAAATTGGACCACATATGTCTTGAAACACTGGATGAAAACCATTGAAACTATTTTTTTCAACTTATTTGTGTTCCGATGAGGCACTTAACGATATCCGATCGAGTTGATTTTCGGTACACTTATAGTATTCGACGAGCTCTACGTGGTGGATGTTTCCGATCGTCGAAACGGTGCCGGCGTGGTGCCGAAATGGGCCCGCACAGCACGCTGCACAACGCCCCCTGTTTCCGTGGTGGCTAGCTCTTGCGGTAGAGCTCTTGGATGCCCCACACTGCATCCTGGGATCGAGTCCCATTTCCCCCTCTCCCATGTAATAGATTGGGAATGACGAATGACAAAAAAAAAAAAAAGGAACTTCATATGACAATATTTTTGTATGTTGTTGTGATCACATTAAATGAAAACTAAAAGGCCCAACATTAAACATAGTGTGATATTATAATTTCATGCAGTGATATTAATTTAATTATATACTTAAATATTTTAAGTTCTACAGATTAATTGTGCGTAATATTTAAATAAGTTTTTTAAAATGTCTACAAATAAATCAAGGTCGTATAAATGGATAACTAATAAATTAATAATAGCAAGTGCACCATGGTCAATTGTACACTCAGAATCTAGTAATCTGATTATACTATCAAACACTTTCAAGATGCATAATCTATTTTTCATATATTTACCGAAACACTTTCAACGATTCTCATTATGAGCAAAAAATTGTAATAAGAAAATCATTATGAAAGAGAGAAAAACACAAGGAGTCGATCATACTGGTAATGCTATCGGGCAGTGAGAATGTTATGAGTATCAAATGGGTTGAACTCAAAAAACCACACATGATGATTGTGTAAAAAAAAAAAACACAACCACTAGAGCAAGAAAGTGTCCTACACTGTCGAAAATACATCCGACGTACGGTTCACACGCCGCACTACAAAAGCACCCTACATCACCCCCGTTTCTGTGTCCTACCCCCATCCTACACCCACAAGAACGCGGCCATCTGCCTTTAAAATTTTAAATAAAATATAACGTGATATGCTGCACTTGTGATGAAAATCTCAAAATGATCTTGATGTTTTTCCAACCGTAAACACGAGACCTGTGTAATTCAGTAAAAAAATAAGGTTAAAAACCAAAGTGTCAAAACAGGAAATGGACCAATGGATTAGCCCGGTGATCAAAGCTGGAAGCTTAGGATCTTATTTTCCTTTGACCTTCTAAACGAGTTGATCTCTCGGTAGTAGACAATGGAATTAGTCTCTAAGAATTATTTAAGATGTTAGCTCGTAAACTAGATCGAGTTAGTTTTTTTTTTTTTTTTTAATAAATGAGAATAAATGTGTCTAATTTATGGTGGAAAAGCTAAAATCTTAGTACCAAAGAATGTGGTGCAGAGCTAGAAAATACAACTACTAGGTAGAGTGCTAGAGATGGGATTCATTCATGAAGGGTATAAAAAGGTGGATGGAGTTGCTAGGGACATTAATGTGTGTGAACTCGAGCTGACAATATTGTGGGTTTTATAAATTTAATGAACTTGTCCAATTCACAGGACACAACAGCCATGCTTGTCAGCTTTGGTTTTTAGGTTTATCCCCCCCCACCCCCCACATCATTACATTTACTATTAAATCACTGTTGGGACCATAGGAAGCAAACAGTTGGGTGCAATATTTAGGTGGTGTTATAAAAACTAGTGTACAATTTTATATTTAATAAACAAAAAAAATCCTCCGCTCTGCTATATAGTACATTGGCTAATCTCAGATTCTAAAGTTAATGCCCGGACAGACCGCGATAGTCTCAAGGTCTTTATATTGGCGGTGATAGTTAGAGTGAGGCGCTGGCCCCTTGCTATTATGCTCTTACTCAACCAACTCTTTGTGGTTAATGATTTTTTTTTTTTTTTTTTTTTCTGTGTGAAAACCGAAAACGCTATCAGACTAGGAGTACATATTGTTATAATTTGTAGCTATGGTAGGTAGCTTCATTTACAAACTTAACAAAATATGGTACGAGCCAGGAACGTAGCTATCTCTGCAGAGCTAGGTCTTTGTGTTAACGTGATTCTTCTTCGTGCTGTATGTGCACGTACTTCCATTGCCATACATATTAGAGTTGCAGCTTTTCTTCGTTCGTTATCTCGTATTCTAACGACATCTACTTTTGATTAATTTTACTAGTACCATTTAAAAAAAAAAAAAGAAGGACTAGATCAAAGATCAAACTAGGATTCTCCCTTTATTACTAAGATAAGTAAAATGGTAGGGTTATAGGGTTGTTTGTTCCATTGATTTCAATTGGTGATCTCTTTCAGAGGGTATGGGAAGTGTTCATAATTGACAAGTCATGAAGTCCGGATCCACACAAGGGACCAAAACGGTTTTCAGAGCATGGGAATAGTGTTCATAATTGCGAAGGAAGTCCACATGAAAGTGACGAAAACTATGTCTCCAATTCAATAGCAAGGTTGTGGGGATAAAAAAAAATGATGGGCTTGGCTTGCATACTCATTTTCCCATCTATTCACCGTCCTTTGGGAAAACTTGGGTACCGGACGGTACCACGTGGCGATACCCATCGCGTATCTCGGTGGTCCAAAAGTGTTTTGGATGGTATGGATTTTAAATAACTCTTACCGGGAAGAGTTTATTTAAAATCCGGCCGTCCGACATACTTTTGAACGGTTGTGATGGGACGTTGCGGGTACCGCGTAAGACCCCACGTGTACCCTATTTCAGATATCTAACGGCAAAAATGATACTTGTACAACCATTTTATCTCCAACCATTTATAGATGATCACCTCACATAGTCACATACACGTACGGTCCACACACAATTATGGGTATGAGCCCCACGTGTATGTGAGTGGTTGTAAATGGTTGGAGGTGTAATAGTTGTATATGTAGACTTGTCTGTCTAACGGTCCCAAATCAATAAATGCCGTCGACATGTATGTAAAGAAAAGAAACCCCGTAAATTGGGCGCAGTGAAATTCAGGGGCTTCGGAAATTTTTGATCTGGAATTCGACTCTCACCTTAGAGCTTTAAATTTTTGTTAAATTTTTGGTCTGAAACTTGACTCCCATCAGCAAGTAATACTGACAGTGTATTGGGGTATGGGCAGCTGGAAACAACTCTTGGGTTGAACTTTGGAGAGAGCGATGGGTTCTCAGTGTTTTTGGCATCCAGGATTTTGGTATTTATTTTTTTAATTTTGTTGGTTTGCAAGAAACTCCTTCGGTTTTTACTTCTCTTCTCTCTCATGTAATGTTTTGTTCTTATCAACGAAATATTACTTTCTTTGCTGATAAATATTCCTGTTTCTTTTTATTTTTTTGGTATAAGCTTCATTGATAGAGAACAAACATACATGAGATAATCATCTAAAAGTAGCATCCGTTCTCAATCAAAGATATTCAGATCTCTAATACCTGTCATAGCTACCTTATTGGCACTCCTACGCGCAAAAGAGAAACTCACACTAATCAAACACAAACTTCGAGGCGTTGACTAGCCTCAATAATTAATCACGCCCACACACTGATGACAAGCCAGTCCAACCGATTTGATTCGTCATCGGACCACTACCGCTACCGCCTGGCTTAATCAAAGGACCGCCACCTTTGTCGGAACTTAAAACAACACCTTGATGATGAAGGAGAAGCCAAAAAAAGGAAAAAGAGGGGAAAACACAAAGAAACTCTCAGATCTGAGATCGAGAGATAAAATCCTCACTGGAAATGAGGATTTATTCAAAATGAGAAAAGCGGTCATCACTCGAGAGGAAAGAAAACACCCATCAAGGGTAAAACCCTCCCCTCCCGCTGCCTCATTAGGGTAATGAAAATCCTAGGGTGAGGGAGGGGAAAGAACAAGATGGAGTCATGATTTTACCTTTGTAGTGATGAAAATATATACTTAACTAGAGGATGAAAGTTTTTTAAAAAATGTAGTGGTGGTGAGTCTGTAAGTTCGATTTTTTTTTCTTTCTTTTATCTAATAATTGTATTTTTTGGAAATCTTGTGGTGGTGGCCACCACTACTTGTCCCCCTAGCTCCATCCTTGGGAAGGAAGAGAGAAGGCGGCTAGGGTTTTTCCTTAGAGAGAGAAGTTCTGGCTTAGAGAGAGAGAGAGAGAGAGAGGTGAATATAGCAATTTATTCTTGGTTAGGTTAATCTTTATAGCGTTGTATGTCTTGGATTTAATTGGGGCCTCTGGTAGTAGATCGAGGATGAGAGATTTTATTTTTATCAAGGATTGTGATATTGGTTCCTCCAAATAAAGCTTGTGGTCTATCAGGTCGGAGACCGAGTTATAAAAAATAACTGTGTACAAAGAAAAGGTTTTTAATTTTTTATTTTGGTACGAACACGAAGCAAATTTGTTGGAATTATAAAGTTGTTTGGTAATGGAAAAATCAAATTGATCAACGTTGGTAGCCGAGCAAGCCAGTCACATTTCTCCTAAAAAATTGAACAATTAGTGCAATTTCAAGTATACATTGTGAGACAAATATATATATATATATATATATATATATATATATATTCGAGGATATGACTGCGAGTGACTTGGTATGCAATCAACTTGATTTTTTTCATTGGCTTACTTTCTCAACCAGATGGACAACATTTCGATTCACTGCCACCATTTTTGTGCACAACAGCTATCACATAGGAATGGGCATATCATTTACATTCAGCTTGCTTTCTGCAAGACAAACGTGAAAAGACAAAAATAAGCTTCATTTTTATTTTCTTTTCTTATGTATATGCAAGAAACCTACTCTATTCTAATCCTCGCACTAGTGATCAATAGAATCCTTAGGAGAGAGTAAACAATGTAAGATTTAGGAATTTGGCCAGAGAGGGCCGACTTAATGAATACCATATTTTTATCTAGACGCATACTAATTATAGCATAGAGCTTTTGTTTTCCAGTATAATACATTTGTAAATTGAAATTATTTTAGCATAATGCATGAAAAATATAATAATTAGTTAGTTTTTTTTTCTGTAGGGCTACTGTAAGGACCAAGTTCCGGAGTTCTTTGTTTTGACAATTCCGTTTGACAAAACACACATTTACATAATTACATCGAGTTGTAATTTTATTTTTTAGATTGTCTGTTTAGGTGTGGAAATGAATCATCTCTTTATGTAATGGTTGAGAGTGCGATAGTATGTTTTTTAGTAGTGAGTTAGTAGGTTATTTTACTAGTTCAGAAGTTGCTCAAGACTTGCTCAAGCAACATATCCAGCAACTCTTCTGCCAAGAATAACTTCAGGACTTGCTCGAGCAACCTGTCGAGTAAGTTGGGCGCGGACAGCTTCTATAAATATCGATGTGCTAGGGTTTTATTATTATCTTTCATACTTACAGCAGCCGCACTTTTTGGGAAGAGAGAGAAAAAGGTTTCTTGATCTTTTTAGTGATTATAACCTTGGAGTTTCAACACAATCGAACAATCGTACAACTACATGTTCATCTCCAAGAAGTTCTCTACAATCTAGAAGTGATTTCTAGGGAATACTTTTGGTGGGATTCCGAAAGTATCCAAGGAAGGCTTGTGCGATTCAAGGCGTTGGCGATCAAGATTACTGGGTGCGGTGTACGCTGTGAGGGTTTACATCGTTTGGATAAGTATATTTGTAACTGCACAATGAGTATAGTGGTTTTGATTCCTTCCCGTGGTTTTTTTACCCATTTAGGGTTTTTCACGTATATCTCTGTGTTGTGGGATTTGACTGATTGCGTGAATTTCTGCTGGTAGTATTAATTAGTGATTCATATTCATACTGTTAGGTTTTTACGAATTTTTAGGGAACCCTTGTTTTTCAGCTACGACAACACTCACATACTTATTTTTCTGTTTATGGAAAAAAATCGAGAAATGAGAATGTAAAATAAACGGTTTCCCTAATCAAACCAAAATCATAAAGACCATAAGAATCTATTGTAGTCAGGGACGGAGCAGGATATTACCTTTGTGGTGGCTAAAATATGTACTTAAAAAATAAAAAAACAAACTACATTATGAGGATGAAAGATTAAAAAAATCTCTAGTGGTGACGAGTCTATATAATTAAGGGATAAAGTTTATTTTACATATAATAATTGCGTTTTTTAAAAACTTTGTGGTGGTGCCCGCCACCACTTATTCCCCTCTGACTCCATCCTTGATTGTAGTAATACTATCAACAATTCACCTGCTTATAACGGGAGCACCTTATTACTTGGACTACGCTATGTTTTCGTACTTAATTCACTTGATTTTAGCCTAATAGAAAAATATCAACAGATGGATGATATGGAAAAGACACAATTGTTCATCATAACTCAAAGAGTCTTGGTTTTCCTAGGACCATTTAATCTGAATTACCATTACAATTATGGAGGATGCATGTTGGTTCGGGTGTAAATGAGCCGAGCTCAAGCTCTACAGTAAATGAGTAAAAAATTGAGCTCGAGCTCTGCTCGTTCGTAAACAAGTCTAGCCCTTAACGATCCGAGCCAAGGTAATTTACTTAATAAGTCTCCTTAAACGAGCTGATCTTTACCGAGCCCATTTATTAAATGAGCCTAAAACTCGAGTTGAGCTCAACTCGATTACTAAACGAGCTGAGTCTTGCCTTAACGAGCCGAGTTACAAGCTGCTCGATTCATTTGCAGCCCTCTATATATTGGGGATGTGAACCATGTTATAATGACAAGTGCTTAGAATGGCACTATTAGTAAGATGAAGAAATTATTCTGAAATTGCTAGATATGGGGTGTTCCACTAACAAAAAGTTGGTTTTTTCCAAACATCGAGACATGTTATTCTTTCACAACACGTCACATAAAAAATAGTAAAAAACCAGTTTATTCAAAAAACTAGGTTAGTAGAACACCCATAGTGGTCCAAGGAAAAACCAAAGTACATGGATATAGGTATGAGGATGCACTTTCCTATTATAGAGTTTTAGTGGTTTAGACACTTTCATAGAGTACTATAAAATTTAGGTTTAGGCACTGTCATAGGATTTGGGGTTTTAAAAGAGAGAGAGAGAGAGAGAGAGAGAGAGAGAGACGGCACATGGGGAGTCGTGTTTCCTATTTCACATGGAGTGGAATTAATGGTGCATTTTTCTGGAAATCATGGAGCTGGGCATGAATGCCTTAAAAGTGGACTGGCCGGTCATTTTCCCCCCATATTACTGAAGTGAGACCAATCCAACTACAGCCAAGGCCCAACGGATATATCCATTTGATATAAGTTCCCATGCCCAATTCTACGTACTGTCATGGATTTGGATTGGGCCTGGTCCAAACACACCCTCCGTCTTGGCCTTAAAGCTTTTAAAGCATTTTTGCCATAGTTGTGTCTAAATCCACTTTGAGGGTTCAAATCATTCTAAAACTAATAATCCTGAGTAAAATATTATTCCTGAGGTATAGCTTCATTATTGTTTTTTGCATTGTGCTGAGGGAGTTTAATTATTGCTTTTTGCATTATGTGATTTTGCATTTTGGCATAATACATTTTCTAAATTACTAAACGGAGGCAAAGTTTGATAATTAACACTACATGTACTTTTGCATTTTCATTTTGCATTATGGGTAAAAAACTTCTATTCAAAAAAAAAAAAAAAAAATCTATTTTGATGATTACTCTCAAACACTAATCTATTGCAAAATCTATTTTACATATCTTCCAAGCACTCCTATTAATTAATAATCTATTATGATCATAATTTGAAAATCTACAGTTTACAATCTAAAATGAAAAATACGAAAAATGATGGTCTCCCGAACAGCCTCATGGTCACCTTGTTCGGTTTGGGTTTGAGACATGGTTTTTGAATTTTGAGTAGAGAGAGAAATGAAAGTAATAATTAGAAATTAGGAGTAATGATTATAGAGAGATAGAAAAAGATATATAAGAATAATAATTAAACCGAGTATTGAGACCCAACCCAACAAACCCAGTGTGCTTAGAAAAATGTACATCACATCTGCTTTTTAGTCCCCTTTTTTTTTTCCTTTTCCGAATCTTTTTTTTTTTTTAATACCAAAATCCATTACCCAAAGATGGGCTAAAAAAAAATGCAAACAAAAATCGCATCTGCACAAGGTATTCAGTATTCTACACCTTCTCGTACCCAAACCCTAATTCTTGCCTTCATTTCTAAAACAGAGGCTACCTCACTCTCATCAAACCCTAGCACACCCATACATGGAGTCTACCACAGACAACATGGAAACGCTAGCTATATCCTCTCCAGATCAAGCCCCCTCCTCCAGTTCCCCCATTTCCACATCCGAGTAAGCTAATTTCTATCTATGTTGTGTATATACATGCGTATCTCTTTGTTGGGGCGTGCAATTGAACGTGTTCAATTATTGAATTGTGTTTTCTGGTAGGGAGATGAGTGTAGAGGAGAAGTTCAGGATTGTGAGGAGTGTTGGGGAAGAGTGTATTCAAGAGGATGAGTTGCTCAATCTTCTATCCAAGAAACCCGAACCCGTTTGCTACGACGGGTTCGAACCTTCTGGTAGAATGCATATTGCCCAGGTTTGTGATTGCCTATGAGTTAATTATCCTTAATGCAATTACCCTTTTGAAGATTTGTGATTGTGCCAATTATGCTGTAATCTGAAGTTCAGTTCTTGTTGTATGGTCCTTGTATTGCTAACCATTTCGGCAGTTTGTATTGCTGATATTTTTGTAGTATCGTTTGGTAGAGGTCTATTTCCCACCCGGATGTTGCCGTGGCAAATGACAGGCAAACAACAGTTGAGATCATGTCACATAGACTGGTGTAATAATGGGAAATTTGAGTTATAAAAGTTTCCTATTACAATTCACCTAGAGTAATTTGAGTGTTATTTTGTTTGTCATTCGGGGGGACATCTCGGGTTGTAATGGAACTCTCAATTTCGTTAGAGTAATGGAGAGGATCATAATGCTAAAGTAGTTGTCCCATATTGCTTGGGTATGGAATGGGATATCACTTAATAATACTTGGGACCTCTCCACTCTTTGCCAATTGGCTTTGGGTTGGATATAAAGTTTTCACATGGTATCAGACCAGGCCCAATCCATTGCAAATATTATGACAAAAGAATTAAATCAAGCCCACACCCCACAATGACAGACCCATAAAAAGTTGCACGATGATAAGACCCATAAAATGGCCACGCGTGATAGAACTAAAATGTGGTTGCACGTGAGGGGAGTGCTAGAGTAGTTGTCCCACATTGCTTGGGTATGAAATGGGAGACTAGTTAATAACATTTGCGACCTCTTCACTCATTATCAATTGGCTTTGGGTTGGATATAAAGTTTCCACACATAATCCCACTGTTTTTTAAATTCCTTTGAGTAGTTCGAACTAGAAGTGATGCCTATGACTAGTATTTACTATTGAGGATGAGCGTATATTTTTCCCCTTATCTTTTCAAATTTTAGTCCGTAATTAATTGAGAAGATAAAGTGGACGAATTTAGATGTGAGCATTTTTATAGGATTCTTTTTAATCACAGATATTGCCAATAGATTGTTGAATCTAGGCAAATGTATGCATCTTCCACACACTTACCATTGAGCTTCATCCTGAATGTGTAGAAAGTTGAAAATTTTGTCTTTTTGTTGCTTTTCCGTACTGTTGCAACAAGTTTGGATGAATTTGGTATGATTAAATTTGCTTCTTGTAAAGCATCAATGGACGCATTTTTGTTTTGTTGTTGATCAGGGGGTTATGAAGATAATTAGTGTGAACAAGATGACTTCTGCTGGTTGCAAAGTAAAGATTTGGATTGCAGATTGGTTTGCACAGCTGAACAACAAAATGGGGGGTGACTTAAAGAAAATTCAAACTGTTGGTCAGTACATGATTGAGATTTGGAAAGCTGTGGGTTTGAATCTCCAAGGAGGTAAAGTGGAATTTTTGTGGTCTTCCGAAGAAATCAATTCCCGGGCACATGAATACTGGCCTCTTGTAATGGATATTGCGAGAAAGAACAAGCTTCCTAGAATAATGAGGTATACTCGATTTAAGATATGCATTACTTCCCCGTAAATATCGGTTAGTCTCTTACATTAAGCTTGAGATACTCTGTGCAGGTGTGTCCAGATTATGGGTCGCAGTGAGCAGGATGAGTTGACGGCAGCCCAGATTCTCTACCCATGCATGCAATGTGCTGATATATTTTTCCTTAAGGTGCTGTAATTGGTAATTCATACTAATCATGGGGTTATTTATACTGGTCCTGCTGAATCAAAGGCTTATGTGATGTTTCGCTGTCTAAAGTTGTCATGAATTGATACAATCATTTGATTTATTACGTGAGGCTGACTAAAAAAATTTCTGACTATGGAAGAAAACCAACATGCTGCACATGGTGGCTGCATGAATGTTTGACAGTGTAATAACGAAGCAACTTAAGTATCTAACAACATTACTAGGACTTGGGAATAAAAACCAGGGATGTTAATTCTTAATGTTTGGAAACAAACAAATGCATAAAATACTAAACCGTCGGTGTCATTGCATGATTAGTTGTGGCTAGTCAAGTTTGTTTGCTAGAGTATCATTGTAATAGGCTGTAATATATGCTGTTGGTTAACCTATACACAGATATTTTTGATCGGCTTAACCTGTACATATTGGTGATCATGTTGGATTGAATATTGATTACTTGGGAGAGGCAGCTATGATCAATGTTTTGATTGTGCATGATGACTTCGATGGATAGTAAACAATCTTCTCAATCTGAACAGGCTGATATCTGTCAACTGGGCATGGACCAACGGAAAGTGAATGTTCTTGCTAGAGAGTACTGTGATGACATTAAGAGAAAAAACAAGCCTATCATATTGTCTCACCGTATGGTCCTTTTCTGATTCTCCCGACGTCACTTCTGTTTGTTTTATCTCTTTATTGTGATATGGTAACTTCTCTTGATTACTGTCATATGCAGACATGCTTCCTGGTTTGCAGCAAGGGCAAGAGAAGATGTCGAAAAGCGATCCATCATCTTCCATCTTTATGGAGGACGAGGAGGTATTATTTTGTGCTACAAAACATTAGTTTAAGGAGTCCTTTTTTGTTGAACACTTGTACAGTATACTTGATTAGTGATATAGTACTTAATTTGGCTTCGTATTGCCCTGTTCCTTCAAGCCTCATCACAATTTGACTTATCTTTTTAGATTTCGTCAATCACTCAATTGATAAAAGTATGTTATTGCCGCAGGCAGAAGTTAATCTGAAAATAAAGAAGGCATACTGCCCTCCAATGGTAGTTCAAGGAAACCCTTGTCTGGAGTACATAAAGTACATTATCCTCCCATGGTTTCATGAATTCAAAGTTGAACGTAGTGCTGACAATGGTGGTGAGAAGTGAGTCTCCTCCTCTTGTAGTAGTGATGAGCCTTTTATGCAAGTAGTCATAAGCCTTTTCAGAGTATTGAAAATTGAGACACTGGCCTGACTCCACTGCTTTCTCAGATTTACCCTCATAAGCCTTGCTGCTGTTTTAAGTTGCTATGTTGTTGTACTTGTCTGGTGCTTGCGATTCTATTTCCTTTGGAATCTCTAAATCCTATTTGCTGATGGGATTGTCTTTTTGTTCCTTCTTGTTTGGAATTCAGGACCTTCAAGAGTTTCGAAGAATTAGTTGCGGACTATGAAAGTGGGACCTTACATCCTGCTGATGTGAAACCTGCTCTATCAAAAGCACTAAATAAGATACTGCAGGTCTTGTACTTCTTCTTTGATATGCACTCTGCAGCTTACATACTGTCGATGGTTTCTTTCTAGATTACCATGGGTAATGTATAGTCCCTGTTCTTATATATTGGTGTTGCGGACCATAGTCAGCTATGCACGAGTTTAAACTTTGAAGTATACAAATATTATGTTTCCTACTGCTTTTTAGTGTGCTATTAAATTTTGTGCTTGATTTGGTTCCTTTTTCCCTACTCTCCTTCATCCCGTGTCAAGTTTTTGTCAAGTTTGTGCTTTGATTTTTTGTTTATTTTTCTGAACTCTTTTCATCCTTTGGCGTATCCTTCCATATTTGGAAGTAGTCCTCTCGAAATTGGGTTGGCACATAATCTCATCTTTAAGCAGCAGATCTTGCATAAGATAGAAGGTTCCATTTGTTTGAGCGGATATGAGGATCGCATTGGAGTTGGACTATATGTCCAAGGAGACCACATAGCCGGTGCTTGGTGAAAACTTTTACGGCCCCGATCCTACAAAATCTGGGATAGACGGTACGATATAACAATAGGGGTGTAGTATTATTTATCCTATCACTGTTAGTCTGAAGGGATTTTGTATCCTACGGGATTATAAATACTTTCACTATTATTCACGTCGAACAAAAGGCCCTGAGTTATGATCCAAAAAAAGGGGGCCCTAAGAGAATCTCCAGTCCTGACCTTTTTTTTTAACTCAAATTTGGGTAAAAAGCTTGGGTCTGACTTCTCCAATGTACCTTTTTTCAACCCAAAACTCCATTTGTAGGAGAAGAAACTTTGAAAGAAGTGCTCTGAAACCCCCATCCCCAAACCACCCATTCCAAACGTACACCACAGCTAGAGAATTTGCAACCCAAGGCTGAGCTTTCAGTGATGCCTGATCCAAGGATCCAACCAAAGGCTCCAATTATACCGTAGGACACAAACGTTTCGGTGATCTCTGAGCTTTCAGATTGTGTAGCTTTAGAGAGAGCTTGTCAACGGTGGCGGAGAAGAGGGATGCCAGCGACGGTGAAGTGACTTGGCGTCTCCAGCAAGAGAGGTCCCCGAAAGAGCTGTTTCTGATTTCCTTTTACATTTTGGAATGGCACAATTGTAAATAAAAGAAGTGTAGTGAAAAAGGGGTTTGGATTTGGGTTTCCTCAAATTTGGGTAAGAAAAAGGGTAAAACTCAAAATGGCTAGGGAAAAGGTTATGCCATTGGAGATGATTTTTAAGTGTTTTTAATCAAATTTTGAGTTAACTGGGCATCTAGGATGTGGAGCCAACCTCTTTGCCCATTTCGTTCACCTGGATGATATGGTACTTTTTCTCTGCAGCCTGTACGTGATCATTTCAAGAATGATCCTACTGCAAAGGACCTATTGAAAAGGGTGAAGGTACGAGTTCTCATCTTGCTTTGTTAAGATCCTAAATTTCTTCCTTGTAAGATAATGTTCCTTGTGTTTTCTTTTTGTGTCACAATCATTTTATTGAGTTTATTTTCCGGGTTTATTGAACTTAAATCAAGATTTCTTTGAAACTACCCCTTCAAGAATAAATGGAGAAAACAAGGGCAAAAAAATGAAGAGACTTGGAACTTCAGTTAACTTTTGTTATTTTAGTTCTTGGTTTTATTTCATTAATCTGTTTTTTTTTCACTCACTTTTTTTTTTCTATGGCAGGCCTACAAAGTTACAAGATGATGCAACCATTAAGTATGCACACATTCTGTTGTAGGCTTCGTTACCGCGGGTCTTAATCTGAAGTTTTTTTTTTCTTTTTTCTTTTTTCTTTTTCTTTTTTCTGCAACAATGTTATAGTTACTATTTGCAACATTTTTGCGTCATTTGATGTATACTTAACTATGAAACGGGTTAATGGAGTACCATTTACTCGACGTTAGATAGACTCATCTGTTCTTTGGTGTGTTAGGTCATGTAAAATTCATTGCAGAATTTTGCTAGGGTGTTATATGACTGGAGGTTTTCAGAATGAGAGCCAAGAAGATCACTTTCCCTCAATTGTTTGGGTGTTCTTTTGTGACTGAATTTCCCATTTTTCAACGCGTTATAAAGCTTAAATTCGTTCTTGTTATTTGGAGTGTGGGGGGGCCATGGTCTGCTTGTATGTCTTGCTTGTTAAAATCTATGCATATACTCGTTGCTGTGCTCATGTTATGATTTTAGTAGTTTTGGTTCTTTTCTGTATCTTGTGACGAAATCTTTCTGTCTTTAGGCTTATTAAATGAGAAGATCTAGCTGTTTAAAAAAAAAAAAAAAAAAACTATCTGGGCTCTGGAACATGCATTGTCCTTTCAGAACGGAGAAAGTAGAAGCTTTCTAGGCAAAAAATTTATCCTTTTTTTAATGCGAGTGAACAAAATCATTCTCGCTTATGCTCTCTGTGTTTTATCTTTTTATGAGGAACTGCAAGACTTCAATGGTGATAAATAAAAGAAAGTTATGATAAGAAGACATAACTCTGATATGGAATAAGACAACCCAAAGCAAAAGAAAATCAAGTATCTCAGGACAGACCAGAGGCTCAGCAATGGCCATTGCAAACATTCTCTTGATTCATCAGAAAAGAACTACATTTAAGAGCAAGAGATGAAGGGGGGTTCATACAATTAGTGATGTCCGGTTGTTTTTTGTCCACCGATTAACTAGGCAGTGGCGGCTCCAGAAATTCTCACGAGGGTGTTCAAAAATTCTACTATTATCAACAATGCCACTAAAAAACAACAAAATATTTGTCATTGATTAATTTCTTAATAGAACGAGGTTGAGCTTTGAGATCTGGTGATGGATCATCCTAATTGAATCATTCCAAGTACCTCAATCGCAAATGAAAACATCAAAATCATGTTATTAAGTGTCTCAAGAACCCAACGAGTATCACCAACACATTCAAAAAAATTTATGGGATGGGCTAAAATGTATCCGTCATTGGGATTGGGTGTTCAAATATTTTGGTTAGGGTGTTCAAAATGACAAATATTTAAAAAAGAAAAAAAAAATTACATGTACTTCTAATGAAAAATAAATTCAGGGTGTTCGGGTGACCACCAATGGCGACTCCACCATGGTAGCAGCGAGGTCAAGCAACCTCGCTGAATTCAAAAAATGCACGCTGGATTCAAAAAATGCACTTGAAAAAAAATAAAATTTAGATATAAATAATATTTTCTTTACTATTGTCAGCACTGGATTATTCGTACGAGGTTAATTTGAACCAAAATGTTATATCCCAACAAAACAGCCTAGCCTAATTTTGAGAGTCCAATATATAGTATACATTTAAGAATAGTAGTTGTTTGTCATTTGATTCAATGTGGAACACTAACCTTTTTTTTTTTTAATATAACTTTTCATCATACACGCTGTGTATTTTTGTCAGCACTGGATGAAAATCCTGGAGTCGCCCCTGGTGACCACCCTGGGCTCCACTTGGAACCGCCTCTATAACTAGGGTTATATACTCCTGCGGTAGGCATTATATCAAACATGTAATTTGCAATCAAGTGGAGTGGTAGTCCCGTAGTGGGCATTATATATTCTCATCATGCATTTATCTAGGGTTTAAACTTCACTAACTAACAGTAATGACTTTGCCAAAGGGAAAAAAAAATCCGCCAACGTTTAGTAGGATGGTTTGCATCTTTTCTTCATGAAAAGAGAGGTGACGGGTATGGTGAGTTAATTAATTATGTTTTGTTTATTTTCTGAGGGGAATTTAATTTAAAGACAATAGTATTTGAAGCTACAGCATACAATGACTTACGGTATAAATTCATAAATTTTGTTTGGAAGGTACAAATCCGTTGTAGTCTAGTTGGTTAGGATACTCGGCTCTCACCCGAGAGACCCGGGTTCAAGTCCCGGCAACGGAATTTTTTGCTCTTTTTATCTTTTTACCTTCTTGTATTTTGCCAACAGTTCTGCAGTCCATGTATTTATATGTAGGGTCCGTTTTTTGGAAGGACATAGTAAATGGGTTTTTGCTTCAATAAGGTCATCCGTAGTGGTGGAGTTAAATTTGTGTAGTTATATGACACAAAAGTGTAAAAAGTGGGACCCAATTGTGTGAGTTAAGTTGTTGTTAGCTAGTTAGATGCCTTTGTGTTATAATAGTGTAGCTAGCATTTTGTTAAATTAAATGTTCCAACTAAAATTAGGTCCCATACATATATACAACGGATACTTTTGCAACGGCTGGGAGACTCAACGGATACTTTTGCAACGGCTGGGAGACTCAACGGTTACTTCTCCTTTTGCATATAAATGAAGAAAAATTTCACCACCTCCAGTTCTTCTTTCACCACCTCCAGTCATTTTGCCAAACGAACCTTCTTTCTTTTGCCAAAATTTCACCACCTCCAGTCACAAAGAAAAAGAAAAAAAAAAGCTCAGTTCTTCCGTGCATAGATTTCCAAACAGTTCAAAAGATGGCCTCGTCTTTGAGCAACATCCAACAACCATGAAATTTGAAATGATGACCTTCTGAATTGTAGTACAAAGCATCTACAGCCCCAATCTAAACAACAAAGAAGCACAATCAGTTTCAATCACATGAGAAGAAAAATATATGAACTGAACTTACCGAATCTTCAACATTGTAGCCGCTAGTCGGAGTCCTCTCTACAGTGCGTACGAATCCTGAATATTTGTTAAGGTGTGACTGAATAGCTGTCCAGCGGTTCATCAAATGAGTGCTCGTTCTTTCCGTTTGATAGCCCAAAATACAATTAAACTCGTTCCAAATTCGGTCCCATAACGTAGCTCTTGATTGATCGGTTCCCGTAGCGGCATCTTCTGAGATACGGAGCCAAGCCTTACAAAGTGCTTCATCCTCCTGCTTACTCCAATTTGGATTTCTCTCCTTCTCTGGACCCTTCCTCTTTTGGGGTTGCTGATTTTGAGATTGTTGTGAGATAAACTGAGTGAATGCATTGGGTGTGGATTGGGAATCTGCTAAATACTTAGAAAATGAAAAATTTCCGAAGAGTGGGTTTGGTGGTCTATCCATTTGGGAATGATCTTTCTTGGGTGAGGATTGAGGAAGCCAAAGGAAGAAGAAACAGAGCAAACGAATGAAGAAGGGTAGAATAGTTATATTTGCAGAGACAAGTGCAACGGGTAGAAATTTTGAAATCCGAAATTTTTTTCACCTTTTCACGTGGTGGACCCCACTTGACTCAGATTTGCTCAGGTTTTCCAGTTAACTTCTGCACTAGTTTTTTTCTAACTCTTACACATTTTAACTACCCCTTAACTACACTACTATGCACACAAAAACAGAAAATGTTAACTAACTGTCCTAACTACTGACTAATTTGTGCATTTAACTACACCACTAGTCCACTACGGATGATGGCCTAAGGACATCAACTTTTTTCTTAATGCTAAAAGGACAAATCACCTACACATTCCAAAAATATCCCCACTAGCCAATGAAAGTGCCTAAACTCCCAAACCTAATGAAAGTGCCTAAACCTAAACTTTTATGGTACCCTATGAAAGTGCCTAAACCTAAACTCTATGGTACCCTATGAAAGTGTCTAAAACCCTAGGGTACCCTAAAAAAGTGCCTAAACCACTAAAACCCTATAATTGGAAAGTGTACCCTAAACCTAAACCCTAGGGTACCCTATGAAAGTGCTTAAAACACTAGGGTACCCTATAAAAATTCCTAAACGATTAAAACCCTATAATTGGAAAGTGCACCTTAAGTGCCTAAACCCAAAATGCCTAAACTCACTATACCCTACCCCAAAGAGCCTAAATCCCTAAAATTGAACTCTAAAAATTGAACCCACCCCCAAAATTGAAGAGAGAGAAATTAATTTTGTCTCAACCACCCATGACCCCACGCAAGAGAGAGAGAGAGATTGACAGGTAGGAAAGGAGTGTCATGTCGCTTTCAATTAACACACACATGTTGCAGTCACAATGGCCTATCCCTTTTAATATCCAATTGGCCACTCACCTGATGGGTAGGAAAGAGAAAAAGCAACACCTGCCTTTCGTTTTGTACGCAAGATTCCTTTACATGTGCGTGTGAGTGGTGGGGTTCATTAAGGGTATTTTTGTTTAGTTTTGTCCTTGAGTCCTCAAAATTTTTCTATCAATGTATTAGAGGTATTAAAATAAGTTAAGTTAGACTAAACACCATTTAAAACCTCAAACTTGGCCTTTACACCAATTTTCTGTTATATGTAAGAGTTAAAAAAGTTGGTGAATGATATTTCTTAAAGTATTACATGAATTCTTTTTGTGTGTAGATTCGCTACCGCTCTTTCTTGGTCAAGCAACTTAGATAAAGGTTTGCCCGAGTAGACCTGATCCCCAATAGGAAACAAAGTATGGAGGCAAACAGAAAAAAGATTTCCTAATTGATACTCCAGGGTGGACTATAGGGCTTCCGACTCATGTGCATAGAATACTCATATGTAATTTGGTGATCACCATTGCTACTCACAATCGATGATGAAGCTCCTAATTTAGGAGATTTTTGGGATAGCATTACTTATACCCTGTTGATCAACGAATGAAAAAAGGAAAAGGAAGAGCAGACTAATTCGTTATCCATGACGCTTACTAATTTGGCATCCAATTATTGAGGCCTCAGACACCAATTATGGGGGTTCATCCTTTTTCACTATTGAAAAAAGCATGTGGCGATGGGGCCCAATATTGTACCCGACATCTTTTTATCTTGTTTTTCATTTGCATTTGTAATTTCATTTGCATTTGAATTAAATTTGTCGGTCAGTATTCCCAATATAAGAAATGCGTCTTGGGTGTGTTAACGAGGGTTTTCTTTACCCCTTTCCCTCTCTCCTCTCTCCTGTATCTCATGTATCTCCCATTCTCCACTGTAATGTAAACCTTCAAAAGTGAACAAAGCTCTGTAGTTTAAAGTAAGTTTTCCATCCTTTGCAATTTCATTTATAGCATATATTTTGGTATCAGAGCAATCTACTAAGCACTAATGCTTTTCTAATTTGGTTGTGCTTTATAGTTCTATTTTCAAAGGCTGTGCTTTATAGTTCTATGTTTTACAGGTCGTTGAACTGAATTAGAGCCCCTTAGGATCGACTAACTTTTTATAGTACTAGTTTTTTTGGCACCGTCTTTTTGATTTATTTATTTTTTTGCTAGACTTTTAAAAAACATTACATTGTTTGTCTTGGCGAGAGGGATCAGGAAAGTATAAAAGTACAAAGACTATCTTTTAGCGTCTTCAGCGTCACCTTATATGAACTAGCTATCATACGTGTGCTCAATTCTCCTTTTACGCTAAAGTCAACCCCTTGCCCCTCTTTTTGGCTGTTCTTAATTTGTCAATGAGAAATAACTTACCCAAAAAATATCTGGCTTTTTTTTCCCCCAAAAAATAGAGATTCTCTCATAGCGTCTCTATATACATTACTTGATTTCTAATATCATTTATTATATATAGAAATCGATCCAAAAAAATAAAAAAAAAATCTTGCAGCTTCTCTGCAATGTCATTGACATATTTTCACTGGGAACTGTAATTTCCGAGTCCTCCAATTTTGTAAAAAAATATACACAAAGTCCATTCAAAATTGGTTGCTAGGCGCTGTTGGGAAAAATTATTGCGGCAATACAAATTGGAGTATTCGAGAACCAAGTCCCGTGTAACTACGGCCTCCTTAAAATAGATTTGCCGCCTACCGAGAGTGTTGTAGGTTGAAACCGACGTCTATCTCCCAGAATAAAACAGCCGGACCACGAACTTTTTGGAACACCTCCGATGAACGCTTTGGCGGACTGTGTATGCAAGTGTGTGGTATGTATGCCTCTATATTATTCAATACACGAAATGCATGCTCCTTGTATATAGTACCGAAGGAAATGCCTCTATAATACAGGAGGAGTAAAGCCAATTGAGTCCCACATGACTCATCAATTATCTGAAAAAATTGACGAGGCGCTCTACACTGAATCACAGATTTCAACTTCATTCATTATGGGTAAAAAAATCCAACAGATGCATGAAAAGAGTGTTAGAAAACTCTCTCTCTCTCTCTCTCACACACACACACACACACACACACACATATTAGCTTACAAGTAGTTTAATTGCTACAGGATATTTCCTTATCACACATTGATATGGGAGCTACACACTTTGTAACGGAGCTCACACCAATCAGTGTTGAGGCAAGACCCTACAACACTACGCTACAGTGCTCTAAGAGCAATTGAGAATTAGTTTCCTATAAGCCCGCTCATTTTATTATTTATTGATAATTAGATTTTCGGGCTAGTTTTTGCACACTACGATCAATTATTGGAGACCAATTCCACCGTCCGCTAGCGGGGCCCATTTAAAGTCAGAGCAGTGCTCTATATGGACTGACCCCAAAAGAGTTGATAGCATCTACAATGTTTCGAATCTAAGACCTTAGGAGGGAGTAAACTCCTATTAAAAATTGTTTGGAATAAGAAAATGGGTGTTACTCTCCCTCTCCCATTGAAAAGGTAAGTCATGTTATAAAGATGGCGGAAATACCCCCACCCCATTTTAAAATATCTATGAAAATAAAGTATTTAACTTTTAAGTATTATGAATATTATTAGTGTAATAGTTTCTTACTATCTTAATAATTTTGGTTTGATTTTGTAAAAAATAAGTTATTTTACATTATCATTTCTCAATTTGTTTCATGCAAACAAATAAGCGTGTAATTGTTGTTCGTAGCCCAAAGAAATATATTTAACAAAATGATTCATATATTTTAAACTAAATTAGGCTAGCTAGAATAATTTCAATGTACAAATTTTTTATATTGGAAAGCAAAAACTCTTGATATAATCGGTTTATGGATGGATAAAAATATGTCCTTTATGTCGGCTCTCTAAGTCTAAAATCCTAATTCCGCCGCTGCCTTGTAAAACTCTGGTCGGTCTATCTATCCATCTATCTATCTATTCGAAAACCAAATGCGTCAACCTCCAAAAGCCCTTACATTCTTTAATCCTAAATTACTTGAATTTCGGGTTTTTTTTTTAATTTTATTAAAAAAATCAAAATTTGCAGCCAAAATTTTCTCCAAAAATTCTCAAACTAAAACCGCCGCCCCGCGGGAGAGAAACTATATATAGAGGGGGAGAGAGAGAGAGAGAGAGAGAGAGAGAGAGAGAGAGAGAGACTCTACCAACAACAGAAGAGAAAAGAAGAGAAAAGGGTAGTGATTCTCATCAGAAGAAGAAGAGATGGGAGAGAGGAAGGTATTAAACAAGTACTACCCGCCGGACTTCGATCCGGCGAAGATACCACGGCGGAGGCGGCGCGAGAATGAGCAGATGAAAGTTAGGATGATGCTTCCGATGAGCATTCGCTGCGCCACCTGCGGCAATTACATCTACAAAGGCACCAAATTCAACTCCCGCAAGGAAGACGTCGTTGGAAAGGTTTGTATACATATTTTTACATATATATACATATATATAGGGATACAAAAGTCATTACTAGGCTCCCCCTGGCACACGCAATGCGTGCGCACAATCCCATTATGCAAAATAGGGAAGGTGAAAATCTTCAATTGGGAATGGTCGATAATGAAATCCGACATGTGAAAGTAGAAGGGACTAGGGAGGGGAGAAGAAAATCAAGTTTCTTTTTTATAAACAAGAAGTTCTTGAAAAAAACAATTTTTAAAAGAAAAAAAAAAGTTTTTAAAAACATCTTTGGGGAAACAAAAGTTTTGAAAAAGCAAAAAGTTTTTGAAAAAAACAGTTTTACGAAAACACCTTTTTGAAAAAAAAAATTTTAAAATAGTTTTTGAAAAAAAATTGTTTTATAATATAATCTTTTGAAAACATTGTTGAGAGAGAGAGAAGGGAACACAGAGAGAGTTTTTGTCATTTTTTTTGTAGTGATGGCCTGATGGGTGTACTTGATTGAGTATCTGTGGGGCTAACTAAATTTGATTATTGACAAAAAGTTGCTAGGTTTTTTTTTTTTATAATAATCCAGCAGCCCAAATTTGACTAGTTGCTAAGAGCATTCACATTTGACACCACTTTGGTGTAAGACTTTAGGAAACTAACAAGATAGTAATTCATTTTTTCCCCTCCATTTGATATTGTTAGAGCATCTCCAGCCCTGACTTAGTCCAATTGTCGATGTCTCAAATTGAGTTTAGAGTTTCTTATGCAAGCTAACTGTTAGAATGCAGAAGAAGTACTATTAATGTCTTTAGCTCCAACTATGAATATACATTCTAGATGTCACTAAATTATGGTTTGATGTTATTATCCGTACATTCTTTCTTCTTAGTTTTGTGACCAGTAAAATGTGCCTTTCTATGACTTATATGACAGTTCAAAAAAAAGAATACTTATATGAGATGTTATGAATGTATCACTATAGGTCGACTAGCTGACTAAAACATTGAAATTGTTTGCAGACATACTTGGGAATCCAAATTTTCAGGTTTTATTTTAAATGCACAAAGTGCTCCGCGGAGTTAACAATAAAGACAGACCCACAAAATTTAGACTATGTTGTTGAGGCTGGTGCAACGCGGAATTTTGAACCATGGCGTAAAGAGGATGAGGTATTAAATTAATTTATTTATACAGATAGTTGTTTCTTTTTTGGACCTCCTTTGTTGCAAACTTGATTTTGGGTACTTATACAACTTTTATGTTCTATTTTTCAGGAAGCAGACAGTGAAAAACTTAAAAGAGAAAAGGAAGAAATCGGAGATGCAATGAAATCCTTGGAGAATAGGACTTTGGACTCAAAAAGAGAGATGGACATCCTTGCTGCCCTGGATGAAGTGAAGTCCATGAGGGTACTTGCTTAGAACTTGGTCATGGTATCAACACTGTCACATGATATATGGCTTCGGTGATGCTTATTTGTTGTGATATCCATTAATTGATGTATGTCAACCTTGTGATGGAAACAGGAAAGGTGTACCAGTACTACCCCTCCACTCTCTCCATCCCCGACCTATATCACCCACCTCCCAACCTGCCTTACCTGGATAACTTGTTGCCGTAATAAAAATCTATTTGCAAAACCTGGAACAATTTTTCTAGTTATTAGGGGGAAAAAAAGACTAATGTGGTGAAGTAGGGTCTGTTACGATGATAGATCCAATGAGCATAACTGTGTTGGTGTATTGTAGTAGAAACTGCAATAGTGCATATATTCTAGCCACTATTGAGAAGGAACAAAGCACAATGACATGGGGACACTCCAGGGTTAAGTCCTTTGTGTGGCAGGTATCTATGCGATAAATGCATAGGGGGTGCTAATAACTAACAAACAGATAGGTGGTCGGGCTGGGGATGCCCTGATTTTCTGAACTCAACCTGACACTGATCGGTAATTTTTGTTATCCCCATAACCGCCCCACCATATGCCATCCAAATGGGGCAGGAGGCCAGAGACCAGAATTCCTGTTCTGTTGTCGGTTGTCACCCTTTCCATCCCTAGTCAACATAGGCTAAGATACGAGGGATTAGTTATGGTAAGCAAACAAGCATTAACTCTATGACGATTAAGGTACTGAATTCAGGGTCTTCGTAAGTTCGTAAGCTTCATTAATTTTTTTTTGGGTCAAATGGTCAATTTGCATAAAGATGGTATCTTTAGCCAAGTGCATGGAGGTTTCTGTTTCATTTATTTCGCTTAGGTGTGAACTTCAGTTTATATTTATGCATACTAAAAAACGAGTTTTCTTTATGGATTGTCAGTCAAGACAAGCGACTGTCGGCGTAGATGCAATGCTGGAGGCTTTGCAGCGGTCAGCTGAGGATAAGGTAAGTACCTGCTAGATCATTTTCCAACCTTTTTGATGCAAATGCAACTCGTGAAGGCCTTGAAAAATAAAGCCCAATTGGCATTTTGTTTGCTTTTTTTTTACTTTTATGGTCTTGCTTTAATGCAAATCCCAGCATTGTCTAATTTGGGTAACTACATCTATCTGCAATACATATTTATCCTTTTAATTGTAAGGAAAGATACATTAACTGTGTTTATTCTGTTAGTAGACTCTTGTGTTGCTATTCCAAGACATAGACATTTCCTCATCCATGAGTTAGGATTTTTCCGAGGATGTTTTTCCGTAGTATGTCGCAAGAACAATGCTCGTAGTAGCTAAGAAACTGCAACTTGTTTTACTGCCTCATTACTATTTCACCTGGTGCATTTCTTTGCTGAGCACATGGAAATTTTTAAAACAATATGTTGTTTAATTACCGACTACATTCAAATCTACCAGTGCTTTGGCCAACGTAGTTTGATTTTGGCGGTTCTTTTAAATCATGATTCAAACCGTAGGCAAATTTCTTGGTTTAATCTAGGAACACAACCAGTATTCCATGACAATTTCTGGTCTAAAATATATAGATCAGGTTGTCCTTTGTCACTGTTCCTGAACATGGAATTATAGCGCATAAGCCCAGATAATAGAGCTTTAGAATTATTTATTTATTTTTTTAAATTTTAGAAGTTCCCATTTTCTAATATAACATTTTTTGTAGTTGGAACATCTTTTGTAATTTAGCAACATTTTAAAAGCAAGGTTAAGTCAACTCTGCTTATTTGAGGATAAACTTTGTGACAATTTCTAATGAAAATTTGCAATTTGTTATTTTGTGATGTGTTTAATGGGATGGGACTTTACGGGGTTGGTTAATAAACAGTTCGAACTGCACTCAAAAGGTAAGCCATTTCCTTTTTCATAAGAGCTTTCTGTACCAGAAACAATGGTACCCCAATTATAGCCCTTCGGGAATATGTCTGTTCTCACCATCTCCAGTAGATGAGACAAATGTAATTAGGGTCGTACTATATGGTTACCATTCAGTCATATATGTTTTTTTTTATTTTTAAAGTCAGTCAAAAATGTATTCTACAGTACTAAAAATGCATATGACCTCCCCATCATTCTCATGTGTTACGACCTTCACCAGAATGATGTTATCCATAGATCAAACTATTTCGTTGTGAGCAATGGGAATGTTTGCGATGTTTCAAAGCTTCCTTACCTTTATGCTTCTGTTAAGAATTTTATGTGAGGCAATAAATGTATTTGCTTACCTTTATGCTCGAAAAATGTGGATTTGGACACTGCATCCACAATCAATGTGTAAATGCTCATTTTAGATAGTGCTATGCGCCTATTAATGTCTGTTTTTACAGAGTTCTATATCATGAGGTTTTTCCGTTGACAGGAAAAGAAGTTGGAAGAAGAGGATGAAGCACTCATAAAATCATTATTTGGAGTAAGTACTTCGATATCAAGCTGCTGCTAATTGGCTTCACTGCTCCCTTTATTTTTCTGTTAGCTCGTAGTCATGACTCGAGATTTACTAAGTTTTGAATCTCTCTCAGGGACCAAGGGGAGAGGTCATTCAGAGAATCGATGACGATGTTTTTGAAGATGATTTTTCTGAGACTATCTCTGACAATGGCGAAACATCAAGCAATAAATCACAAGTAATTTACCTTCGCTATCAACTGGTTTGTTCATGGGTTTTTTTTTGTCTGAAAAAATTGCTCACGTCGTTTATCCTGAGTATTACTGATGGGAAGTGACTATGAAATAATATAAGTTTCCATATTTGTCAAGCTGTGATTCATATTGTGCATTCCAGTATAAGGATTTCCACTGCGACATTTATTTCATGAGGTTCATGACTCATGCTATCAGTGTAGATGGTGTTTGTAGTGATAATATTCATCTCATATGTGGAACAAAAACATGATACAAGTTCATCAACCTTATGACGATGATGCCATTGAAGAAATTCTTACCGAGTTCATTATGTTTTTTGTGCAGAGGAGAAAGGTCTCTGAAGAACCTGCCGGTAACCCCACAGACTGTCTAGCAAAAACAAGTGACGGCTCCAAGGATGAAGGTCAGTTGAGTTTTACTGAAGGATTCGGTCTTGAATAGATACGGAGTATTTTCTATGTTATTCAAGATTTTCTTAGGATACGCAACTTAATATTTTCTTTGTTACAACCTCGCGTATGTAGTTTTGTTCTGCTCCACAATAGGTGCTTTGACGGATATTGCTCTTTACAGTACCTACTGACGCATTTTGTGATTCGGTGTTTTTTGACAGACAAGCAAGGGGCTTCCTCATCACCAAAACACATTTTCAAGTCTTCGATTGTCAGAGTCTCTGTTGTTAAGAAACTGTCTTCGGCCTCCAACAGTAACGGGCCAGCAAAACAGACTAGCACAGAAGAGCAGAAAACCAACGGTACAAGCACTGGGCTACTCTCACTGTGCCAGAACTACGAAAGTGACGAAGATGATTAGTTTGTAGTCAGAGCTGGCTTTGAGCTAAAGCTCGTAAAGCCACTGCTTTAGACTCCCGATGTTTTTACCAATTTTGAGGGGCCCAGTTTCATATTTTGAAATTGATTATAATCTTACAGATTTTTTTGCCAATTTTGAGGGGCTCCACTGGTTATCGATTTGGGCACTTATAATCTTAAATGATTGCAATGACTTCATATGAAGTTTCTTATTGAGGGGCTCATTTTAAAAGTTCGCTTTAAGGCTCATGAATATCAGAGCTGGTCCTATTTGCAGTTAATTGATTTTACATGTCACAGCTCTTAAACAATGTAGTTTACCATATCACCAGCACCATCAGCTAAATCTCTGGTTACTGTTTGATATGCCCTGGGGCCAATTTTTGATAGGTCAATAGATTTCTGATTGGGAACGACAATTTGCACATTGTCTATGAGACTCTCAGTTACCATAGCATATCGATAGTGTGTTTTTTTTTAGAACATAAGGAAATGTTGATTCACAGTAGTTAAATGACTGGAAATAAGCTATTTTTTCTGTATTCAAATTCTCGCATTTGTAAGATCTGTGTCAATCTTTTGTGGATTATTGATTCTTCTCGACAAGAGGAATTGGAAAAATTAAAAGTTATGTTCCAAACTCAAATTTATTTGAATAAACCAAAAAATTTAACCCCTTGGTACCTTTTTTATTATCGACTATTCTATTTTGGACCGTTCCTTATTAATGTGTTCTGAAAAGTTAATGGGTAAGAGTTTGCATAATTATTATTTTGCCCTTTTGGAAAAGTTAGTGGGTAAAGAATTAATGCGTAAAAGTGGAGGATAATTGTGAAAAGTAGGGATAAAAAATAATGTGAGGTGTAAAGCGAAGGTAAAAATAGTTGTGAAAAGAGTAATGGTAATTTTTATTTAATAAGTTGAATTTACGAAGAAACACACTTAAAAAGAGAGAGAGGGAGTAGCTTTTTGGCTTTATTAAAAAAAAAAAAATTAAATTTGGACCATATATATGTATATATATTTACTTTTTTTGGTTCATTTCGTCAAGAAGAATCAATAATCCACAAAAGTTTAACATGAAACTAACAAATGCGATTTTATTTTATTTTATTTTTTAATAAGAACAAAAAAAAGTTTTCAAAGATTGTGAATGACTGGAGAGCGTGTGGGAATGAAATTTTGAAAGGGAAAGATTCATAGGCAGTGATTTTAATTTTGTTCATGCTCTTCTAAAGAAAGTGAACACTACCTTCATTCCTATTGATTCAAATAATGTTGATCTTACAACAAAGTAAACTCATCACTGTTAAAAAGTTTATTGCAGAGATGAGACCTATATCATCTAAATTAATAGTAATGACAATAATGTTTCCCTTTCTTTAACGAGGGTGAACAAAGATGTGGCTCTTAGCTCATTTGTATGTAGTCTTCGACTTCCAAAGGGGAGGTTTGAGTTTTGGATTTATAGGAAGACTTCGTATCCCCTTTAGTTGTTAACCTACAAACACCCATTAATCCTTGCCGTTTAGCCAAAAAAAAAATTAGGGTGAACGAAATCGCATCAGAAGTTGGGTTTTGTCATGTATTGAAGCTAAATGAAAAATTAAACTTCCTGATTTTTGATTTATTTTATATTTTAAAGATTTTAATTCGTAAAGTACATATTTTGTGTATGTAATAACCAAAGAGGTGAATAATATATTGGAAGTTAAAGGAAAAGCTTGCTGTGATTCTAAAACAATCAACGCATTTTGAGCTAAGACATATGATCAGCGTTGTTGATTTATAGAGCATGTCGAATAAATTAATATTACAAAAAACCAAGATTGGCTGTTGTTTCATTTTTCTTTGTTTTTTGGATGGAAATATATATGTGCTAATTGGCGTTTTTCCGAATACAATCGTGGTTATAAAAAAAAAAAAAGTATTTCAGATAAGAACTTTTTAAAAAAAATAGGTTCCTTCCCTGTGGGCCCGCAGCCCAAATGGCCCATATCAAGAAACTCCAACCCGAGTCTTGAAACGGGCTCACTAAAAGCCATCGGCCCACGGGAGAGAATATACAGAACTCGAGCGAGAGAGAGAGAAACTCCACGAACACCAGAAGGGGGAGAGAGGAGAGAGAGCAGAAAGTGGCGAGGGTTTCGAAGCAAGAGAGAAGAGTAGAAGGCGTTGCTTAATTTCAATTTCGCCGGAGAGAGGAGAAAAGGGTAGTGATTCTCATCAGAAGAAGAAGCGATGGGAGAAAGGAAGGTATTGAACAAGTACTACCCGCCGGACTTCGATCCGGCGAAGATACCACGGCGGAGGCAGCTCAAGAATCAGCAGATGAAAGTTAGGATGATGCTTCCTATGAGCATTCGCTGCGCCACCTGTGGCAATTACATCTACAAAGGTACCAAATTCAACTCCCGCAAGGAAGACGTCGTCGGAGAGGTATCTATATATATATTAACAATGTGTGCGCAAATCGTATTATGCAAATTAGGGAAAGTGAAAATCTTCAATTGAGAATGATCGATAAGGAAATCCGACGTGTGAAAGTAGAAGAGGGAGGAGAAGACAATTAGGGTTCTTCTTGGCAACTTCTTTAAGTAGTTAAAAGGGTAGTTAAGGATTTTGAGCCCACCTCATATTTCACACCAAAAGGGTGTTCCTTTACAATAGTAAGTATACAGCCAGGCACATGCGAATCGCGATGCGTGCAAATCATGTTATGCAAAAGAGGAAAAGATTAATCTGTAATCTGGGATGTGAGAATATACAAGACGGGAGAAGAAATTTGGGGTTACCATTTTTTGTCTTCTTGGCGGTTTTTTAGGCAATATGACGGGTAGTTTGGGAAAAAGAAATTGTGAGCCAGCCTCACATTCACACCAAAAAGAGTTGTGCATTTATAATGGGAGTAAAAGATATGCATGTGTACATAAATAGTTATGTGGAGTATGAATTGCATGGGTATATTTTTACATTCTTCGATTGCCTAATTGATGAAGTCCTCCGTTTTCCTTGAATATACTGCCTTGGGTTATGTTTCTCTCTGATTATAATTCAGCAATTAGGGTATTATTGTTAGGAATATACGGAATCCATTACTAATATATGGATTAACGGATACTGGGGAATATGAATTCAGAGGAGAAATGAATTGGAGGCACAATTCATAAGAACATTTACCCAACTGGAGTAACTATACGTTACATTGTCTACCTAGGCTATGAGTTTGTGAAAATTGCAAAAATATTCCTTTGTGAATGGTACCGTCAGGCCAGCACCGGCCCTGAGGTGAAGCGGTGGGTGCGGTGGCTTTAGGCCCGTAAATTTAGAATAAAAAAGGGGGCCCATTTGCTATAGAATAAATAAAATATATACTATGTATTCCAAGTTACATCAGAGTTATACCGCTGGCGCAGGTGGTTTGCAGCAACGCTCACGGTCTAAGAGACCCTGGTTCAAATCCCCGCTGCTTCTCTTTTGCCAAATTTTCTGTCTCAACTTTCCATTGGATTTTGTGTAGATAAAAGAAAAACTCTTCCACCACTTGTGTTTAAATTTGATAATGCTCTTATAGTTCTTCATATTATTCAAGTAGATTTTAATCTTATTCATCAATAAATAATTATTGACAATAAACAAAGCCTGGACCTTGGCACCTTACCTTCTAATTCGCCTACTTGGGAATTAGATAAAATAAAGAGGACTAGTTGTGAGCTATGAGGAAAGCCTTTAAGTTATCTTTTGACGAACCCTCCGTGAGAAAAGTTTCATTTGGTAGAAAAAAACATATAGTATAAGCGGAATTTTGTTATGCTTGATTCACTTTTTTCTAATTGTGTAAATAATTTAAAAGTTTATTTTAGTTAAATTAGGAAATACCATGTCTAATCTTTAATCTTTTTACCTTGTAATAGCCACCCGTATTGAATTCTTTTTAACAAAAACTTGGGGCCCATTTTTTATATTCGCTTTAGGCCTTCATAATATCAGGGCCGGCCTTGCATCAGGCTCCACACTCGCAGCAATTAGTTGCACCTGTTCGTGTTTTATTGAATCGGTGGGCTGTTCGTTTTTTGGTGGTACAAATGCCAATGTGTAGGTGGATCTGTTTTCATCTTTTTCTTATTTGCACTATTTGTTCTTTCTTTGATTGCTTTGTTTTGTGAAGTCCGATTAGTTAATCAGCTATATCTTTATTGTAGTATGATCTCTGTTCTATTATTGTCTTGCTGTAAGGAATTTGGACAGTTTCCATGGAACTCAAACATAGATAGTTTTTTTTTTTTTTTTCAATTCCATTGAAATTAATATAAACTATAAAGTACGTCGACTAAAGACCAAAGAAGCCTAAACCCACACTGCAGAAGAGAAGGGCGTACAATCTCTCTTTGGGGGCAGAAAGCCTAGCCAATATTCAGACTTGTTACTGTTTTCCTGTTGATTTTACAGAAAGCTGTGCAATTCTGGCATTATTCACAGGGTGCTTGTGTGCATGGGTCATGTAGAAAACCTTTGCCAAGTCCAAGGTGATCGAATTCCGCCATTGATATGCCGATTGCCTGAGTACTGTGAATGCCATTGCACTTGCCAAATAACTTTGTCCAAACTATCCCCTTGAGGCTGAGCACATGTGAAACATAGTAAAATTACATACTAGGTTGGAACCTCGTTTTTATTGTTTGTTAGAATATGTTGGCAGGTTTCATTCGTCCCACGAGTCTTAAATTGAGTTTAGAGTATCTTACGCGAGCTAACTGTTAGAATGCAGAAGAAGTACTGTTATTGTCTTTAGCTCTGACTATGGATCTACTGCTATTCCAGATGCCACTGTTACCGTCTATCTTATTATGGTTTGATTTTATTATCTGTACATTCTTTCTTCTTAGTTTTGTGACCATTAAATGTGCCTTTCTATGACTTATATGGGATGTATATGAATGTATCACTACAGGTCGACTAGCTGACGAAAATATTGAAATTGTTTGCAGACATACTTGGGAATCCAAATTTTCAGGTTTTATTTTAAATGCACAAAGTGCTCTGCGGAGTTAACAATAAAGACAGACCCGCAAAATTCAGACTATGTTGTGGAGGCTGGTGCAACGCGGAATTTTGAACCGTGGCGTAAAGAGGATGAGGTATTAAGTTAATTTTTTTTATACGAATAGTTTATTTTTTGGATCTCCTTTGTTGCAAACTTGATTTTGGGTACTTATAACTTGTATGTTCTATTTTTCAGGAAGCAGACAGTGAAAAACTTAAAAGAGAAAAGGAAGAAATGGGAGATGCAATGAAATCCTTGGAAAATAGAACTTTGGACTCAAAAAGAGAGATGGACATCCTTGCTGCCCTGGATGAAGTGAAGTCCATGAGGGTACTTGCTTAAAACTTGGTCACGGTATCAACACTGTCTTATGATATATGATTCTGGAGATCTGAATGTCATGAAACTATGCCTATGGCTTTGGTGATGCTTATTTGTTGTGATATCCGTTAATTTATGTATGTTAACCTTGTAATGGAAACAGGGAAGGTGTACCAGTACTACCCCTCCACTCTCTCCATCCCCAACCTATATTAACCACCTCGCAACCTGCCTTACCTGGATAACTTGTCGCCATAATAAAAATCTATTTGCAAAACCTGGAACAATTTTTCTAGTCATAAGAAAAAGAAAAAGAAAAAAAACAACAAAACTAATGTAGCAAAGCAGGGTCTGTTATGATGATAGATCGTGGTTATAACTTATAAGGTTCCAATGAGGGTAACCGTGCGGCTTGTTTAGCTTTACAAGGCAATTAAATATATTTGTATATTTAGATGCCCGTATATTTTTATGTATATAAATATCCTATGTGTATACACATATACAAGTACACATTAAAATTCGCAGAAGATTTGAATCGGGATGAAGCTCTCCATTGTGGGGCATTGATCATCTTGGTGGCGGAATTGTTGGTGTATTATTGCAGAAGCTGCAATAGTGCATGTATTCTAGCCACTATTAAGAAGGCACAAAGCACAATGACATGGAGAAACTCCAGGGTTAAGTCCTTTATATGGTGGGTATCTATGCTGATAACTAATATACAGATAGGGGTTGGGCTGGGGATGCCCTGATTTTCTGAACTGAACCTGAGACTGATCGGTAATTTTTATTATCCCCATAACCGCCCCACCATATGCCCATCCAAATGGGGCAAGCGGCCAGAGACCAGAATTAAGGTTCTGTTATCACCCTTTCCATCCCTTGGCAACATAGGCTATGATAGGAGGGATGAGTTATGGTAAGCAAATAAGCATTAACTTTATGACGATTAAGGTAGTGAATTCATGGTCTTCGTAAGTTCATATGCTTGGTTAATTTTTTTGGGTCAAATGGTCAATTTGCTTAAAGATGAGATCTTTAGCCAAGTGCATGGAAGCTTTCTGTTTCATTCATTTCGCTTAGGTTTGAACTTCAGTTTATATTCATGCATACTAAAACGAGTTTTCTTTATGGATTGTCAGTCAAGACAAGCGACAGTCAGCGTAGATGCAATGCTGGAGGCTTTGCAGCGCTCAGCTGAGGATAAGGTAAGTACCTGCTAGATCATTTTCCAACGTTTTGGATGCAAATGCAACTCGTGAAGGCCTTGAAAAATATAGCCCAATGCCCCAATTGGCTTTTTGGTTGCTTTATTTACTTTTATGGTCTAGCTTTATGCAAATTGCAGCATTGTCTAATTTGGGTTTGAAACTATATGTATCTGCAGTACATATTTATCCTTTTAATTGTAAGGAAATAGACATCAACTGTGTTTATTCTGTTAGTAAACTCCTGTGTTGGTATTCCTAGCCATTGACATTTCCTCATGCGTGAGTTTGGAGTTTTCCCAGGATTTTTTTTCCATAGGATATTGCAAGAACAGTACTCGTATTAGCTAAGAAACTGCAACTTGTTTTACTGCCTCGTTACTATTTCAAGTGCCACATGTCCTTACTGAGCACATGGAAATTTTTACAACAATAGGCTGTTTACTTTACCTACTAGTCTTCATTCAAATCTAGCAGTGCTTTGGCCAACATAATTTGATTTTGGCAGTTATTTAAAATCCTCTTTCGAAGCAAATTTCCCTTGGTTTAATCAGAAACACAACCACTTTTCCATGACTTTTTTTTCAGGTCTAAACTATATAGATCAGGTTGTCCTTTTGTCACTGCTTCTGAACATGGAATTAGAGTGGATAAGCCCAGACAATAGTTTTGAACTTTTGTTTGTTTGTTTGTTTGTTTTATTGTAGAAGTTCCCCTTTTCTAATGAGTAATATTTTTGTAGTTAGAACATCTTTTGCAGTTTAGCAACATTTTAAAAGCGAGGTTAAGTCAACTCTGCTTATTTGAGCATAAACTTTTTGACGAGTTCTCATGAAAATTTGCAATTTGTTATTTTGGGATGTGTTTAATGGGATGGGACTTTACGGGGTTGGTTAATCAACAGTTCCACTGCTCTCAAAAGGTAAGCCATTTCTGTTTGCATAAGAGCTCTCTGTACTAGAAACAATGGTGCCGTGCCCCAATTATATCCCTTCGGGAATATGTCTCTTCTCACCATCTCCAGTAGATGAGACAAAAGTATGCATTTTGATTAGGGTCATGATTTACAGTTACCATTCATCCATATATGTTTACGGTTACCATTCAGCCATATACTCCTATGTTCTTTTCATTCAGTTGAAAATCGAAAATTGATTCTACAGGACTAAATATGCATATGACCTCCCCATCATTCTCATGTGTTACGACCTTCACCAGAAGGATGTCATCGAACTATTTCGTTGTGAGCAATGAGAATGTTTGCGAGGTCTCAAAGGTTCCTTACCTTTATTCTTCCATTAAGAATTTATATGTGAGGCAATAAATGTCTTTGCTTTCCTTTATGCTCGAAAATGTGGATTTGGACACTGCATCCACAATGAATGTGTACATACTTTAGAGTGTGCTGTGCACCTATTAAGGTCTGTGTTTACCGAGTTCTATATCATGGGGTTTTTCTGTTCACAGGAAAAGAAGTTGGAAGAAGAGGATGAAGCACTCATCAAATCATTATTTGGAGTAAGTAGTCGGATATCGAGCTGCTGCTACTTGGCTTCATTGATCCCTTTATTTTTCTGGTAGTTCATAGTGATGACTCGAGATTTACTAGGTTTTGAATCTCTCTCTCAGGGACCAAGGGGAGAGGTCATTCAGAGAATCGATGATGATGTTTTTGAAGATGACGATGATGATTTTTCTGAGACTATCTTCGACAATGGCGAAACATCAAGCAATAAATCAAAAGTAAGTTACCTTCGCTACCAACTGGTTTGTTCATGGTTTTTTTTTTTTTTGGTCTGAAAAAATTGCTCACGTTGTTTATCCGGAGGATTACTGATAGGAAGTGATTGTGAAATAATACTCCTATAAGTTTCCATAGTTGTCAAGCTATGATTCATATTGTGCATTCCAGTATAAGGATTTATGTGCCTTTAATTTGACACCCTGACATTTATTTCATGAGGTTCATGAGGTTGAAGCACTCATGCTATCTGTGTTGATGGTGTTTGTAGTGATAATATTAATCTCATATAGTTGGAACAAAAAATGATATAAGTTCATCAACCTTATGACGATGATGCCATTGAAGAAATTCTTACCGAGTACATTATGTTTTTTCTGCAGAGGAGAAAGGTTCCTGAAGAACCTGCTAGTAACCCCACAGACTGTCTAGCAAAAACAAGTGACAGCTCCAAGAATGAAGGTCGGTTGAGTTGTCTGAAGGATTCGGTCTTTAATAGTTTGTGAAGTTCTATGTGCATAATAGTCGTTCTGATCCCCAACTAATGATGCATATGTCTAATGTCCTATGTTATTCAATATTAACTATTTCGCCTTAATTTGGATGAACAAGTATTTTTCTTCACAGTACCTACTGACGCATTTTGTGATTCTGTGTTTTTTGACAGATAAGCAAGGGGCTTCCTCAGCACCAAAACACATTTTCAAGTCTTCGGCTGTGAGAGTCTCTGTTATTAAGAAACCGTCTTCGGCCTCCAACAGTAACGGGCCAGCAAAACCAGCTAGCACAGAAGAGCAGAAAACCAATGCTACGGCAACTGGGCTACTGTCACTATGCCAGAACTACGAAAGTGATGAAGATGATTAGTTTGCAGTTAATTGATTTTACATGCCACAGCTCTTAAACAATGTAGTTTGGCATATCACCAGCACAATCAACTAAATTTCTGGTTACTGTATGATATGGCAATATGCCATGGAGCCAATTTGTGATAGTACAATAGATTTCTGACTTTTTTTTTTTGGACAAGATCATAAATATAACAAAACAAAGCTATTGAGGAAAATCCCTAGCAAGAATGTATTCTAGCCCGGTCAAAATACAACCCGAATGAAACATGATTTTCTTGTGGAGGCAAGGCAACTCGACGCCAACCAGTGATCAGCAATGTTCCTCTTTCTACCAGACGCCAACCAGGGAATGACAATTTGCATATTGTCTATGAGACTCTCTGGCATACCGGTGGTCCTTTTTTTTGATTTTTTATTTTTAACATAGGAAATGTTGATTCATATTAGTTAAATGACTGGAGATACAAGTTCTTTTGGCCTGAACTTTGTTCTCCATAAGAGCAGCCGCAGCCCTTACCCAGAACCAAAACCAAATTTGAAATTTGGATAAAAGTACCCAAAATCCACCTCGAGTTGTTGAATCAAACTCATACCAAATCAAGTTTTACTCAAATTGGGGGAGAACCAAACCTCTTACTCAGATTTCAAACGGCTATATTGTGGTGTACTCGCCGGAAGAACTTCGACGTCACCGTTGTCAACTCCGGCAAGGATAGAGAAGTCAGATCTAGAGGCTACAGAGGTCGCTGGTTGTAGGTTGTGGTGGTTGGGTGGTCAGACATCAACACAGAGAAAAAAACGACCAAATAGAGGTAAAAAACAACCTGGTCGATTGATTGATTGAGAGAGAGAGAGAGAGAGAGAGAGAAGGAGAGTGAGATTAGTTGCTTGAGAGAGGAGGGGAAGGAGAGACGGGGAGACGTTTTTGCAGTTCCGGCGGCAGAGAACTGAGGAGGGCGGCGGAAGACGGTGGTTAGGTTTAGAAATTTGGGTTAAAGACGGGAGAAGGTGATATCAAATGTAACTTTTACTCAAATTTTCATTCAAATTTGAGGGAAAAAAAGAATTAGGGCTGGAGATGCTCTAAGGTGATGAGACTGCAGTAGTTTGTGGAAGATTTTGGCTGTGTTCGTTTGATAGTTTAGTTTAGTTTTGATGATGTTAAAAAGTGTAATGAGTGAAAACAGATAAAGAAAGAAATGAGGGTAATGATGTCATCAAAACTAAAATTGGGAAACGATTTTTCTAGCTTCTCATTGCAATAAACCTGTCAAACACTCACAAATTCGCGAAAAGATTCATGTGAAATCAAGCAAAACAATGGTCACTTCTTTCAATTCGAAAATACCATCCGAGCCATGGACGTTACAGTTTCACGTTCTTGACACGAGAGCCAAAGCGGTCCAACAATATAAACACAACCACCACCAAGAGCAATACAACCAATTGCTCAGTTAAAATAGTACAGCATAACATCAAAGGAGAGTAAGGAATAACAGGGTGTTATTTCTGGCCCTTCTTTTTCCACAGGTCCCCAAACATTTTCATACCAGAGCCCTTCCTCTTCCCATTTCCAAAATCATCTTCAAAATCCTCCTCTCCTAAACCGGGCGAACCGACAAAGCCCGTGTACCCAGCAACCGATGGCTCGAATATGCTCCCAAAGTGCTTATCCATTGATCCAGACCTCTCAGAGATTCTTCTCCCATTCATCTCCACACCATCAGCAAGCACCGCGGCTGCAGCATCAGCAGCTTTCCTCCATTGCTCCGTCTGCACTCTTAGTTTCCTCATTTCACTTTCCAATTCCTCCTTCGCCCCTTCCGCAACTTCCAACTTCTCCCTCAACTCAACTTCATTAGCTCTGCTCTGCTCCAGCTCTTGTCTTAATTGGTTCAAGGTTGAACTCATTTCTTCTTCCTTGGCTTGACGACTTGACATCTCTAGAGCTGTTTCATTCAGTTGAGTTTTTAGGCTCCCATTTTCTTCACGAAACACTTCTACTTCCTTCTCTTTCTCTTCCAACTTTGAAGCTAACTCATGAAATGACAGCATTGGTGTATCCGCCGGTGGTTTGCTTCCCTCATCTTGTTGATCATCCGATGGATTCAATTCAATCTTGGGCTGCAATCTCTTTTTCTCCGTAGGAACTTCGAAAACATCGGTTTCATGATGATTCTCGTCGGGAAGCTCAAGTGGGTTACTCTTCTTTTGGACTTGGACACTTGGTTTCTTAGCTTTCTTCTCCAATTTCTCCTGAGCAGCATTTTTTTCCAACTCTGCAGAAGCTAACTGCTTCTTCAAAACCTTGAGCTCTTCTTGAGCTTGCCCTAGTTGAGATTCTAGATTTGAAACACGAGTACCGAATCTCCTTTGGTTCACAGAAACAGAGAGGACACTTTTTGGCGACTGACGATCTCCTAGCTTGGGGCTTCTCCTGTCGGTAATTGGTCGATTAGGCAGTGGATCTGAGTTGGAACTAGATGTCCTGCGTTGTTGTGGAGCTCTGGGAGACGGCTTTTGAGGCATTTCTGATCCCCTACGCCAACAAAAGGGAACTTCGATTAGGAAATAATATTTGCTTTTACAAAAGAAATTTCTGAAGACTATCATCTCATCCAGAACTTAATGAAGTTTAACAGTTCAAACCCGTCAGAATTCATATTGAGGTGCTTAAATAGGTACTAAAGCTAAGAAAAAATGCATACAGAACACTTATTTCAGGTTCTTGCAGAAGTGAAACCAGTCAGTCATTCCAGCGGACATAGATATGACGTGATTGTATGAAAACTTAGATATACCATTTCATGAACAATCATGTCGCGTAGAGAATGATTGTGAAACAAACTAACCCCCAAAGCACCAACAACCACACATAAGTTCAAATGAAATGAAATGACACTTCAATATTCTATCCTTGGTACGAGATTATTACTGTTTGTTAATAAAAAACCATAGTAGGCAGAATACTAGAGAAATATTGTAATAGATCATCAAATATGTTGTAAAAGCAATTTGCAAATGCTACTCTCTGTATATGAAACTACTGTTCAGGCTTCGGCAAATGAGCTATCAAGTTGGGATGTACTGCAAGAGTTTTAGAGGGTAGAAAATGTCGATCTAGAATCAAGAACTGCAGTATCTCCTAGTGTGTACGTTTTTTAGGCTTCAGGATTACACAAAAACATGTACTTGCTCCGTCACAAATTTCTTGTCCATTTTCACTATTCATAACACCTCCAAAAATTATTTATATCTTCAAAAGTATATATTATATATGTGTAGTATGGATCTATTTAATAGATCTTAATCATTTCTATTAGAAAAAAAAAATTAAATCGTAAAAAACATTATAAATTCAAAGATATAAGTAACTGAAAAATCGCATGCATGCCGAGAGTGGACAAGAAATTTGGGATGGAGGGAGTAATATGTTTTTCAGGCGTCGGGATTCAACATAGAATCTCCCAGAAAAAAGAAAAAAAGGAAAGATGAACAGGATTGAAAGCAATCAGCAATGGAACTAAACATACTGTCTATGAGAGGACTATATGTGCTGTGTAAGTTCTCTAACCTTGATCTTGACATTTGAACTGAAAAGGTGAAGAACAATATTTTGGCCAATTAGCCGAAGTCTTTTTACCTGCGCAACCTCAAGATAAAAAGGGAAAACAGACGTAAGCAACCAATCATAGGAGGAATTTATCAAAATGTGACTATGCAAGTCACAGTGGCGATTAAACATACAATTACTGGAGAATTCTGTTCATAGTAAATCATAATCAGCAATTCATCATTTTTGTAAATGGAACATTAGCATCAAGCTAGATATCCATGATTTAGTTCATACTCCATGATATATTCAGAAAATGGTGGAACAAAACAACGAAGTTGCGCAAGTTTTCCTTTGGGAAAAAATATCAAATCAGTACCAGTCCTACTGATCAGAAGAAGAGATAATTCTGGAAGTTGCTCTAGGATATTAAGCAGCTCTAGGACACAAAGAGATACTGAAGAACATCTAAGGTTTTTCTAAGGAAGCATATTGCTACCAATTGAATGTCCAAAATGAAAAACATAAGAACATTAACAGAGGAATTGCACATGTTATTGCCGTGTTTAACAATGGACCAAAAAAAAAAGAAATTTGCCTCTATTAGTTTTATAACTTACATCTGGAGTGGAAACATGTTTTTCTTTACCAGTGCAGTACACACACATATTTTGTCCTTGTCCGGAGAAAACCTAATTCCATCCCTATGGTGTAAGTCATCCTCCATTTATCTCCACAGGATGGAATAACAAAATCCGATTGCAGTCAGATCTTCAGCAAAAAGAAAGATTTAAAAAGTGAGACATATGTTTTCATCATATGTTTCGGATTCCCATAGATGATGACCAACAACCGGTTGAAGTGATTATGTAACTCAAGGACCCTTTTTGCTGGTATAACATTTAAATGGTAGTTTTGGAGGATGCTAAAAACATAACCTTTTCACTGTTTCCCCATTCATCCCTCTCACTGAATGCAACTACCCATGTGAGATAGAAGATTGTGAAAGAATTGGGCAATTTCTCAGATCCAAGTACTTCCGGCTTTCCAAACTACCTATTTCTCCACAAGTTATCTTACCTTGAGGGGCCATGTTTTTCAGGGTTATACGACATAAGTCCGGTTTTCCAAACCACCTGTTTCTTCACAAGTAATCTTACTTTGAGGGGCCATGTTTTTCAGGGTTATACAACATAAGCCCAATTATTCCCCTATGTCTCTCCACCCAAGTAAGAGCAACAAGTGGACCAGAGTATTATTACAAATCAGGCTGTTAATTTCCCAAATTGGGATTAACTATTCAGTTGTCTCAAACCACCGCATCAGCTTTGATCCTAAAACCCTTACAGTCGAAGACATAAAGAATTGGGTTATCAAAAGATCAACCACCCAAGTGAATTTTCACAAGCTAGTATGATCTGTCCTGAATGTTTAGGACCGACGCTGACGTTGTGATCCCAAACCACTGCAAAATTTATACTAACCCACAATGGATCATCTCAGGAACTCCAACAAAAGGTGAGGACAAACCTTCACATCTTATCACCACCGTTGACTTCTTCTATCTATGTTTGTGTAAGTAATCGTATGGGACATATCATCTAATCTCCCAACTTGTTAACTACTAATTGATTTGACAACTTGTTGTCCAAAAATACCGTAACGGAAACTCACTGTAACCAACAAATAACCACATTCAGATCCAATGATTAACCAATGTTCCAACCTAATAGACACTGCATCACTAAGTAGATCTCAGCAAAACACAAAAGAAACCCCCAATTGGCTGTTGTGAGATGTGATTCATTTACAAGTTCATTTCTTTTGATACCATCTCTAAGAATTTTCGTAAGAACCAAGCAATTAAGAAACGAAATAAGTCGTGCATTTCATACATTTAGCCATGAAAAGAAAAAAGAAAAAGGTAAGAAGCAGAACAGCTATAGAAATGGCAAAGCAAAAAACAAGAAAATTGAATCTCACCTCAGCTCCTACTTTATACTCCAATCTTTGTGAGAAACATTTCCATCTGAAGATACCCTTTTGGGCAAATACAACCTGGGTTTGTTGTGATGAAAAAAAAGGCTAACTTTGGCTGTAAATGATGTAAGAGAAGAATCTACAGATCTTGAGTGTATCCGTGTGTCTATAAATATAAGAGAGAGAGAGAGAGAGAGAGAGAGAGAGAGAGAGTTTGAATTAAAGGGCAGGTGGGGGAGAGTGCAAAGGTGAGAGGGAAGAGCCGGGAGAGGACAAGAGAGTAATTCAAAGGATTAATTACATATTGCACCCCTGAATTATGGAACTTTTTCAAATTTGTTCTAAAATATTATACATGACACTTGACCACCATAAACTACCTCAATCTCTTAACTTGGGTCATTTACTGGTCTTCAGTTGTATATTAATGGTCATCAAAGAGTTTAAATAGCATTTATATTTTTTCTTCAAATATGACTAGAAAGCCCAAATGACATGCATAACTAACAAAGTTGAAGACCTTTGGACTATGTTCTTTCCCTCGTTCTCATCATTCATCAATCAATCTCCTTTGTTTTACACCCGCTAACACCTATTTGTACCATTGTATCATCAAAATTATCAAGATTTCAAATGGCTCTTCAATGTAAAAAAAAACCATACGAAGCTCTAATCTCTGATTTTAATATATATATGCAGGTTTATAAGCATATCCTTCTCGACATTCTCGTGTTTAAGGTTTTAGAGTGAGTTCTCGAATGGATTTTATCAACATTTAATAAAATCAATCCCTAATTTTATCCATTCGTGAAGACATACGATAAAATTTGTAGATTTTTGCATTCAAAAATCTTAAAAATTTACAGATTTTATCCAATATCTTTACGAATGGATAAAATCAAAGGGTTGATTTTATCAAAATCTTGATAAAATTCATTGGAGAACTCACCCTTAAGATCTTTAACTGTTATAAAGCGTCTGAAAATTTAGAAGGGCCAAACTAAAGTTAACAGGTTTAGATAATTTATTATTGTCAAATGTAGGACTTTGTAGTTAGAGGGATAATTTGAAATATGTTAAAATATAAGGGGCAAGAAGCCTAATTTCGAACGTTAAAAAGGACAGACATGTTGGATTCCACAATCCTGTGTCAGTTTTAGTTTTTCTTTTTTGTTTTTTTGATAATGGTGTCAGTTAACTCTGTCTTTTTTAACCTTTTCAAACCATTTTCATGTTTCAATAAGAGCAACAATTACTACCCACCCTGGTTCTTGCGCTCCAAATTTAAATGCATTTTTAGAGCCTTTTTCAATTTACTTCCTTTTTATTGGGGGCCTAAAAAGGTTATATCCTTTGAGATTTCAACTTTCAACGTTCCAATTTCCCCCCCTGCTCCCAAGAAATACCTTTCCAGCTTTGAATCCGACATGATAATTGAAAATTTAGAATTAGGGGGTGTTTCGCTAAAAATATTTTTAGAATAAATTGATTTTTCACGGGTTTTTTTATGTGATGTACTGTGAGAGAATGATATATCTTAATTTTTTGAAAAAACTGTTTTTTGTTAGTAAAACACCCCCTTAATACTACTGTTTGACAACATTGATAATTGGAATTGTTTATTGTATTTTTTACTTTCCCCCCCTTTTTTTTAAAAAAATTCTAACATTTTTTTTTTTACAGTTTAACATGTTATATGTATATTTTGAAAAGTTAGTGGGTAAAACTCGTACATTTTTTATTTTGTCCTGAGTAGATTTCGAAGAATCTCATAAAAATCGTAATGATGATGTCTCCGTAAAGGGTTGAATTTACGAAGTTTGACACTTAAAAAAAGATAGGCGGAGTAAAATATACTCGTATTTGAGAACACCGTTTATGTCAAACAAAAAGTTTAATTAACCAACCACAAATGACAGATCAAAACGGTTCGGACAATTTCTTCAGAATATCCTCTTCTTAAACAATATACCAAGCAAGTTTAGATTATTTTTTGTGAAGCCCAATTTAATTTTAGATACTAATACAAAAAAAGTAAATTAAAGATCTTGAGCAAATACTTAAATCAATACCCTTGTTCTCCTATAGATTTTAGGTGCATTTTATGAAAATCTCATAAAATGAACATTTTATGGAGGGGTGATAAAATGGAGTTGTTTTTCCAACTGATAAAATGTAGTGGTTTTCCTATAAATTTCAAGAGGATTTTATGAAAATCTCATAAAATCACTTTTACATTTTATGTGATGAAATTAGATTGTCATAAAATATGAGATTTTTATATCCCAAAAATCTGTTGAACGACACACCCTAAAATGAGAGGTTTGATAGCAACCTGTCAAATGGTAATCTTCATACTCAAGTACCAGTATGTATTTTGTGGCTGAGGTTTGAAATCATTTTTGTACCTTCTTTTTATTTTTGGTCCACTTTTTTCTCGGTATTCGTGGAAAATTATAGAATGATTATTTCAAAGCCAACTCTGTTATTTCAAATGAATAAGGACAAGAAAAGAGTGCAAGAGTTTAAAATGAGAGTACGAAATTAATCTCCCTACTAATAATATTCATATTGGAGGTGTTTGAGTGCTTTTATTTTTGTATGTGCGTGCGTTTTGTTGTTCTTACAATCTTATCGGTGTTCTATTAGGCCTATGCCTTTTTTATTGTTTTTGGGATTTTGTTGTGGTTTGTCTCATATACTCTGTCCTTTTTATTTAATGAATTACTTACTCTTCCACTAAAAAACGAGTCATATTGGAAAGATTTCTTACAATACACCATGAAAACTCGAGTCTTTCTTTATTATACTCCGTATGTGAACCACTAGCAAAATTGAGGTCCCACTAATGAACGATAAATTTGGTTCTTAGAATGAGCCGTACTGATTAGGGGGACAACAAAAGTAGCAAATAAATTTTTAGTGTTAAATTTTAAAGAGTCTGTTGGGGAGATGCTTTTACAAGTTACAATGACATTTTGTCAACTGCCGATAAAAAAAAAAAGACATTTTATCAACTGCTTTTACAATTACTCCATCAAAAGCGTTTGTTGGCTTGACCCCATCATAAGAAATAAAGCACTATTGCATCGCATGGAACATTTTCATGGAGATTTTGCCTCTCCTCTTACGAAATATGGGTTGGTCCATCATCAAATTTCCGGAATTGGGGATGCTGTAGTGTGGAGCCGCACTGCAGAGTTGTAGTGCGGCATCTGAGCCATCGATAGCTTAATCAATGGTCATGATTTCATCGCGGCGCTTGCATGATCCGACCTATCCATTGCCGAGATAAAATCCGAGCCATTGATTACCGATATCAATAGCTAGGATGCTGCACTACAGGGCACCACATAATCCCCGAATCCAAAATTTCCGTCATCATTCTCTTTTACTTTCTTTTCAATCTACAAATTAAGTAAAATTTGTTCAAATCGTTAACATTCATATCTCAAATTTAGTCAGTCGTCAAAATAACGGTAAATTTACTCAGAAAATCCACAAAAACTGATAGAGGTACAATAAAAGTTTCCAACATGGCTCCAACACATTCACATGGTGTGTGGAGCCCACACACACACACCATTTCACACTCAAGTGTGTGTGGGCTTCACAGTTTACATACCATGTGAGTGTGTTGGAGGAGCCATGTTGAAAACTTTTGTTTTACACCTATCATTATCCGTGTAGGACTCGAATTTGTGTGTTACAGTGCCATTACTCAAAACAAACAAAAATTAAGCAAGATTTGCGTATCCTCTCCTTGCTTGATTGATGCAATCAATAGTCAAAGGGAGCATTTGTAACGAGGGCCATAACCAGTTCACCACTTCATCAATATCAATATCTCAAATATTGTACCATTGGACCACAGAATTATAATGTTTGTCTTAACTCTGTGTTTGGATCTTAGAGTAAAAAGAAAGAAAGAAATTGTATAATTATTTAGACTTGTAATTCTTAGGGCATCCTTATCAGGGGCACCAAAAAAAACACTAAATTTAACTTCAAAAACACTTTTTACAAATTTAGCAAGTCACTTTTCCAAAAACTCACAAAATCAGACTCTCTATTCTAACTTTATTATATTAAACTATTCTTTCTTTCTACTCCTACTCCCCAAAAGTATTTTTAAAAAAAGTGAACAGTGCATGAACAGTGAGTGAATAGTGCCTTGGTGAGTAAACAGTGCCACACCAATTTTGGTACGGTACTATAGCAAAGTCAGAAACTTAAGAAATTTGATCAATTATTTGGTGAGCCTGATTTTGGCCTTATTTTGAGTTTTGGCTCTCTATTTTTGTTAAAAAGTTAATTTGTTCATCCATATAAGAATGTTCAAATTAATTTGACAATCAAAATGACTAGTGTTTTTTAAACGAAGGCTTAGGCCTAGTTTTCCATTTGATAAAATGGGCATTTGCTAAAATCAAGTGGGTGATTTTAGCAAATGAAGTGGGGATGTAATTTTAGCTCCAATGAATCTGGACATACATTCATTGGAGTTAAAATCACCTCTGCACTTCATTTGCTAAAATCACCCACTTGATTTTAGCAAATGCCCATTTTATCAAATGGAAAACTACCCCTAAATAATCATTTTTTCCTCTTTTAACAAAACAAAACCAAAAAAATAAAAATGATTTATATCTCTCACTTGATCGATACGTTCTCTCTGTAACCCCTAGAACTGTTAACTTTTATTATGATTCAAACCCATCATGGAGCCGCGGATATACATATGAAATGTTAGTATACTAGTATAGTTCTATTCATTGTAAAATACTGCCCACTTTTCGTTTCCCTCCTTTGAGAGACGTCTTTGGACTTTGGGGTCATAACGACGATGTTTGTTTTTGTCACATATCATGGATACAGAGATATGCTACAAGAGTATCGCCTTTAGCACCATATAGTCAACCCCAATGTAAGTCATCAAAATTAAGCTCGCGTCGTAAGTTATAGGAAAGATCATGTTTAGCCCCGCCAAGCGACTACGAAAACTTCAGAACACAAACATTAAAAGAGGAATACCTACTTCTAGTATTTACCCTTCAAATCACTCGGTGACAGAATGGCCAAGATTTGCTTGTCTACTACAGTACATTTCTAGGATCTAGTAATGTCTCTGTATTGACTATTGAGAAATGCAAGATAAAGCTTAAATTAAGTTGCACATAAGTTAATCATTGCTCGTGGAAGTCCTGTGGTGCGATGGTAGTGGTTCAAATATAGTAGTACAAAATAAAAAGTTGACTCTTTTTGCTCTATGATCAATAATAGGCCCATCAAGCATGTGAAAATTTTGGGTGCCGGCTGAGTTACAACGTGGCGGTACTCAGGGATCCGGAGTGGGTGCTATGCGGTAGGTGTTATGCGCTGTGTTGTACGGCAAAACTACGTCATTTTGCTTGATTTTTATGCATACTTCCAAAGCTTTCAATGGCCTTGTTTGGAGGAAGAAAAAACCATTACGAAGTGCCTAAACCCAAAGTGCCTAAACTCTAAACCCAAAGTGCCTAAACCTACATACCCTTACCCCAAAGAGCCTAAATCCCCTAAAATTAAACCCCAAAATTAAACCCCACACTTAACTCTCCAAACAGGGCCATTGGATATACTAAGAAAATGAGCAAAACGACGTAGTTTTGCCGCACAACACCTACCGCACAGCGCCTCTCCCGGATTTGGTACTCAGGGGGTGTTTCGCTAAGTGTGTTTTTAGAATAAATTGGTTTTCATGGTTTTTATTGTGATGTATTGTGAGAGAATGACCTATTTCGATTTTTTAAAAAAACTATTTTTTGTTAGTGGAACACCTGCTCAGTGTGCATCTCGGCCGTTCAAATGTTCAAAAGTGTTTTGAACGATCAGGATTTTAGAGAGAGAGGGAGAGAGAGAGAAATCTGGGTTGTCCTAAACACTATTGGACCCGCTGAGACGTGCGCTTGGACACCACGTTTGCGGTACCCTATTTGTACCCAAAATTTTCACCATCAGCACCACTGGATCCAGTAGCATCGTTGACTTATTTTCTTAGGGTGTACCTGCTAATAAAACCACATTATCACATGCTCATCAGTCATTAAAAATCCTTAAACTATCTTTTGTAGCAGTGATGATTGGTCAAGATCCTATTAGTCCACTAGCTATATCAAAAGCTTAATAATACCGAAATTAGGTTCCTCACTAAAGAAACCGAATAATAATATAATAATTTAGCTGCATCAGACCCCTAATAATAATAGGAAAATCATCTTCACACCCTTTTTTTAATAATTGCACCCATTTTCTTGTCTTTTAGTGAAAAAACTGTACATTGAAGTGCACCATAAGACCAAAAAAAGGGCAATTATTGAAAAAATGGGAGTGAAAATCATTTCCCTAATATAAAGGATCCTAGTGGTTAGTAGTCGGCTGATTTTTCCATCTCCGTCTTATCATTTGTACTTTTTTATTTGTTTTTATTAGCAAATCGGCTAATTTTTCCATCTCCGTCTTATCATTTGTAATTTTTTATTTGTATTTATTAGCAAATCGGCTAATTTTTCCATCTCCGTCTTATCATTTGTAATTTTTTATTTGTTTTTATTCAGCATTACCTTGACAAATGATCCGACAAAGAGTAACATCGTAAATTTTCGTAAATAAAGAAAAAAAAAATGTGAGAATGAATTGCAACCTACAATATTTGAATGAAAAAGCACGGGGCTACCGCGATGTTGAAAATGAAAGGTTAGTCCGTGAGAGTATAATGGGGTACAAATCAAAATGAGTAGTTGGCTGTGTTCCCTTGCATTAAAGAGACACACCTTTGCATGTGAAGCTTAAATCTCTCACCTACTTACACCGAACAAGTTTATTACCAGTTGCAAATAGGGCTCCAACCAAATCGAGCCGAACTTTAGATTATCCAGATTCGCTCATTAAGTTTTTAAAAGAACTCGAACAGAGGTCAAGCTCAATAAAAATTTGACGAGCCGAGCTCGAGCCGAACTTACTTAGATTTGAGTCGAACTCGAACTTGTTCCCGAGCCTTATCATGTCTAAAATATTAGATATTTATGCCCTTATACAAGTCTAGAACTTCAAATCAAAATTTCATTTACTACATGAATAAGTTTATACATTTTTAAAATCATAAAAATGTATTAAAATTTAAGTTTATAATATTTTTAAAAATTTATACATATACAAGGTATAAAATTTTCTTTATATACATGTAAAAGTTTATATATATTCAAGGTTGTATGTGAAATTCTTATGACATATACATATATACTCTAAGTTCCAAACTAGCCGAGCCGAATACCGTCATGTTCAGTTCAGCTCATCTATTAGATGAGCCTAAAATTGAGACTCAGGTTCGGTTCGTTTAGTACTCGAGTCAAACTTGAACGAGCTTTTATCGAGTCAAGCCTCGAATAGTTTACAAACGACTCAGTTCATTTGCATCCCTAGCCCTAGTTGCAAAGAGATCATTCAGTGCTCTGGAGAACAACTCCACCGGAACCCAACGGGTTGCCCTGTTGATCAAGACTTGAAACTTAGGAGTTTACTAGAACAGTTTTGTTTTTTATTTTCGAAGTACCAAAAAAAAAAAAAAAAGAAACTTAGGAGTTTACTCTCTCTTAAGATCTCAAGTTTGAAACCTCTCAGGCACCATTAATTCATTTGGAGTAAGTCCATATGGAGCTTTGCCTCGTCTTTAATTAGGCTCCCAAAAAATGGGCAGTGAAATTGGGCCCCCAAGATTAATCGAAGTGCGAGTAAACTAACCCAGACACACAAGTCATCAAAACAAACTCCACAAGGCTGACCGTGACATATTCATGTGGACTCCACAAAATTTGGTGGGTATACCACACAAATGTATGGTGATGAGTCCTGGAGCAATGTTGTTCATTGGTCCCTAGTCTCGACATGGATGGCCTGCTTTCGACCGGACCGGGAAAAAGAATTTAGTCGAGATGCGCGCAAGTTAGTCCGAACACCCTGAGGCGCAAAAAATGATATAAATGAAAAAACAATTGTCCTACAAGAAACCCACACTTGTCATGCTCTTATCAAGGCTCTAAACCGCAATCTCAGTTTTGACTTTGATGGTGAGCAATTAAAGCAGAATGTGTTGAATTATGTATGTGAATCCCAGGAGGTACAAACATTATGTACGCTACTGCCTATTAGTTCAGTTCGTTGGTGCAACCCAGTAGAATCGTACGACCAAATGCAAATGAGATTTACTTCATTCCGTAAAAAGCCTGTAATCCTGAAACAAAAGATGCATAAAGAGTTCCGAAAAGCGCCTTGAGGTGTTTCAATGAAAAAGCCTATCGGCCGGCAGTTGAATCGCAAGATCACCACAAATGAACTGCGGCAAAAAAGTTTCCAGTACGTAGGACCAAATTAATAAAACACATAGGCAGAAAGTACAGGAACATAGCTTGCTTCATCGTTCACACCCACGAATGTGTGAAAGTCCGACACTTAAAAACTAAATTTTGTGCCTCACAAAAGGGCACACCCTAACTTACAAGGAGCTTCGTTCAAATAAAAGCCTATGTGGCTATGTTACAAGGATCCTTCAAAAGGTATCAAGTACTAGTGTCTCTCGAAAACGGACAGGGAAAACGTGTTACATTTAGTTGAAAAAATAACCAAGCAAACATGCTTTCTGATTCAAAATTCTCACAAGCTATGTGAAGAGGCTTTTAAATATTCCGACATGTCCCTGAATCTTTGAAATGAAAACTAGATGAACCTGATAGATTTTAAATATTCCTGACATGTCCCTGAATCTTTGAAATGAAAACTAGATGAACCCGATACTTAGGCACGTTACAAGTACCTGAACCCGACATTCGTACCTGAGTCCATGTAGCATAGCACAAGGGCTATCATTCAGCCAGGTTTCTGAATATGACGATAAATCAACTCATTCTATCCCATTTTTCATCCAATCACAACAGATTTGAGTTTCACCCTCATTTTGTTAGTCCTGTAACAACAAATTGCCTACAGTTTGCCTGTCAGACCCTGTTCATCATCAACCTCATTTAGATAGTGCGTCATGGTGGATAATCTCACGGTACCACAAAAATTGGTTTCCATAACCTAACAGCGACAGCTGCACAGCAAAAATTTTGAATGGCATAAACAAGCACCTTTCATTCACCAATCACCTCGTGTCCTTTTACATGTGTATATTGTGGAGAGAGAGAGAGAGAGAGAGAGAGAGAGAGAGAGAGAGAGAGAGATTACCTTCACCCTAAAACCTACTGCCACGCAACTCGTGGCACGCTTGTCCTGGCCTGGGCCTCAGCTAACGAAACCGCCATTGCCAACATCATCTGCTCCTCAAAACTATCAGGAACAATTGCTCCTCCATTATTAGCTTGAAAGCCACCCTGAATTTCATGTTGAGGTGGCATTGCAACAACTCCATCTTCTGTTACATCACAACTACCGTAACTGGACCCCAATTCAGCCACCTCAGACTCGTGATCTAACCCCCATTCTCCCCCAACCCCGGTCATTGCCAGCTGGCTGTCATGTAAATCCTCAATAGAGCCCCCAGAAGGCCCATAACTATCCATGGCTTGCTCTCTACTATCGGAAAACCTGCTGTAGGAAGGAGGCATGTTGAATGTGGCTGTATTTGCATTGTAGTTGCCACCGGAGGATTCTCCACCCATTTGTTGACGCTCAGCTAAGGCAGCAATTGCACAAGCAAGGCCTCCAGACGGCGACGAAGATGATTCGGCCGGCAAGGGCAGAGCCTGTGAGACTAATTGATCTCCTGTCACATAGTGTTCCGGTGGAGCAGAGTCCCCATTCCTGATTCTTCCCTTCTCCTGTCAAGTGTCAACATGTGTCCAGTAAAAGCAAAATCAGAATTACTAACAAATCCAAGCTGCATACAAGAGAGGAAGGGAGCTCAATTGGGCAGTAATACAAATAGTATGGTGCATGCAACAAGCTACATTGTTTGGGCTTGTGAATCAACATTTCTATGTTCCTGTAAAGCTTCATCAAGTTGAAAAGGCCACCAGCTGGGTGGTTGCATACAAAGATGATGGCTTTCTTTGGCTGTGCTTTAGGAACAATTTATCTGCAAATTTTCAAACACTAGTTTCTTGGCGGATGTCATAACTTGCTTTTAAGAAAACAATGCAAAGAGACAAAGTTTAATGAATGTTAGAGCTTGTCCTGCATTGATCATTTGGTAAGTCCAAATCTAGTATATGAGCGCAAGTGATCACTTAACTCACCGCCACTTGATCTTTGGTTGAATGCTTCAACTTGGTATCAGAGCTAGACTTTCACAAGCTTTTGGACCGACTCTATGGATTGTAGGGCTGAGCAAAAAACCGCCTGACCCTACAACGCCCGACCCATTGATCCACGGTCGGTTTTGTCCACAATTTTGGTCGGCTGAGGGTTTTGTAGTATTAAAAACTCGGGTTCCGGTTCGGATGTCGGGTTTGGACATTTTTAACCCGTTGTAACCGATCCGAGTGATGTATAACTGTACGAATGCCACTTTTCAAGTTGAAATTTCTTACAAACATTGATGAAGAAGCTTTTTCTTACAAACCTTACTTGCGTGTTAAAAAAATAAAAAAACCAGTGTGCAAGCAACTAGTGCTTGGGTTTCAAAAACAATTTTCTGAAAAATTGATTCTGGGATACAGGAAATGACAAAGACAACAGTTCTCCCTGTAACATATATCCATGATGAGGAAACACCCTTCTATCTGAAGCTTGATGCTTAATTAAGAAAAATAGAACAAGTACCTGAATCGACAACCAGATGGCTTCCATAACCATTATATCCTCAAGATCCAGATCAAATTCATCATCCCTGCATTTAGTGCCACAATGAAAGGATTGAAGGAATGATTACACTTGTTAAAACCAGATCAAGTGCATTTGCCAAACAAGACATAACTTTAAACCAACTGAGTAGAAAAGCTACAATGAGGCACATGCAATGCAATAGTTGGTACGTGAGAAACTTACGAACAAATTATGAAACTAAAGACAGAAAAGATCCTCTCTCCTTTTTGAGAGGGAGATGAAAACATTCCTTTCGACGGCGCACACGTTAAAACAAATGATTAAACCACAAACCAATGTAGATCCTCCTATCAGGTAACTAGTTGGGAGAGAGAGAGAGAGATGGTCAACATTCATTGCAAAGAAGCTAATGTCAAAACAAATGACTAACCACACGCCTATGCACGGTATAAGGTACCCAATACTACCTAGGGATAAAAGTTTTCACCGCAAAACTGAACCGAACAACTGAACCGGATAATTTTTGTCAAATTCGGTTGGCTTTATTGTTGGTTTGGTTCGGTTTTGATTTTTCAAAAAAATTAACTATCAGTTCGGTTTCTGTTTTTCAGACAAATAAAACCTTTTGCACCGAACCGAAATGAACACAAGTGATATGGGACACCCACAGGACAGATCTAAGCTGTTCATCCATTTAGCCCAAAATTAATCCCACAGGACAGATCTGACCCTTAAAGCTAATCTCTCTCTCTCTCCCCCTCCCTCCCTCCCACAGGACAGATCTAACCTGTAAAGCTAATCTCCAACCAAACAACCCCCCCCCCCCCCCCCCCCCCCCCCCCCCCCCCCCCCCCCCCCCACACACACACACACACACCCCCACCCACACACAAAATCCATACGCATTTCACCCACTCATATCTCACTGTAGAAGCCAAGATCATATTTCTCCAGAGGTTTGAAGTCATCCTCTTTCAATGGTTGGGGCTTTTAAAAGTTTAAATAATACTCCGATTCTCTTTGTTGTGTTTTCTTTTTACATTATTTTGGGCTGATTTTGAATAGTCATAGCTGCTTTTTGGCACCTTTCTTCCCTAAAACTCTTATCAATGGTCTGCTTTTCTTCTCAATCTGTAACCAGAATTTTTTTCCCACTGTTTCAAAAGAAAACCGATAAAACCGACTGTATTGTACCGATTAAATCACCACCGATCCGACCGGTTTTCTCCTGCAATCGGTCGGCGTCGGTTTGTAGTTTTCAAAAGCTGAGTACTTCAGTTCGGTTGGAAATCCGGCGAAAAACCGACCGATCCGTACCAATTTCATCCCTAATGCTACCCATACAAGTTATGTGTTGCAACTACTTAATTTATGAAAGATAGGCTGTCAGACAAGAGTCTTGATGACCGAGCTACGTCCTTCAATTAATCTTACTTGATCAATTGGATATTCAAATGTAACATTTCAGCTCTGCATCTTTCTCTTCAGCTTGAAGTATCAAGCACTTGAATTTTACCGACAACAATAAAGAAATAGAATATGCAATCCACCTATTCCTTTTTCTTCCCCTTATCATAGTAAACCGCCTATTCTTGAATTCATTAATCCCCTACTCTTGGAGACAATTAATGAAACAAAATGGACCATTAGCCACTTTAGATGTTGATAGGCACTCTCAAAGGCCCAAGATCCCATAGGAACAAAAGATTTGGTTAATGACAACAAATGAATTGGAATTAATAGATGCTCTTCATCCAAACTTGACATCACAACCGAATTGTAGCAATGGAGCTTGGACTATGAGAACAAAAGATTGGTTGATTGGTTCATGACAACCAAATGAATTGGAATTAATAGATGCTATTCATCCAAACTTGACATCGCAACCCAATTGTAGCAATGGAGCTTGGACTATTTATGAAGGGATCATAATAGCAAATGTTGCTATTAGATTTTTGGACATGCAATACAGCTAGTGGCGATCCATCCATTCTATTATTCTAATTTGTAGTATAACACAACAAAACTTTATCTCAGTTAATAAAGGACTAATTATATTCCAAGCTCCAAAAACTTAATCCATTAAATGCTAACAGAAGTTTAAAACCAGCATCTAGTAGATCCCAATTCGGAATGTGAGAGCTCTCAAATGCAGCTTATGCCACAAAAGAGACTCCTCAAGAAGGGCTATTGCTTGGTACATGGGAATGGCTGATATGGAAAGCCCATTACATTCCAGCTTTCCATACCCTTTTCCATGTTTGGTATAGCAAACAGAAGTTGGGAATCCATTCCCAACAAATTGTAAACCCATTCCACTTTAGAAGGAAGGAAACAGCCAGTATTGGATCAAATAAAATACTATGCGATGCATATCTCTACTCTCCACAAACTGGGACCCGGTCCACCATCAGCAGTACAGCACTAGCACTTTTTGTGCCCGTGTGGCCACATACACACTCTATCCCCCTTCCATCAACCCCATCTCGCTTTATGTCCAACCCTTTCTCATCTCATTTAGAATAGTCCCACATATTCGTCAACTATGATTGCCCACTTACATTCTAGATGGCTTAGGTGAACAGAGCAATGCTCGAATCTCTAGCAAACAACAAAATCAAAATTTCAAGCCAGATTACAAATTTAACCAAATGATGACACCTGAGTTAAAATTGTTCTTCAAAAACCTCAAGAAGATGATGTCAAATAAAAAGGGGGGGAAAATTGGCACTGGGGCACAATGCAAGAATGTAACAGTAATACTAAAATCTCCACAAAATAGCGATTAAGTAATGAAGACTTCTCCTACAAGCTTACATAGTTTCAAATCTACTTTGGCATCGATAATTATGTACTACCTCCGTCCGGATTTGTTTGTCCCTCGTTCTATTGTAACCGGATAAAAAATTAGTGATATTTTTAAATTGGTAAGTAATTATATGTCCAATATGGATCTTGTTTGATAGATCTCGATTAGTTCTATAAGACAATGTTTTTAAAATTACATAAAACATTATAAATTATAAGATATAATCATTTGAAAAATGGCACGAACTCCTAAAATGGACTAACAAATCCGGACGGAGGGAGTATTAGAAAGCCAATTAATTCAAAACATCACGACTATACATGAAATTTGCCAATGTACCTAGGTGTTGGCCTTTAATATCTACATCACCTTCATGTAGACACTAAACTCAGTATGTAAACATAATCCACCAAAACATGATGTGTCTTAGTACATATGGATACTAGTCTCTAGACAAAAACCTTATTTAAATAAGAATATGTTTGATCAATAAATAAAAGAAGACAATGGTGTTCCTGCTTAATGCTCTTCTTTGGTCCCGATTCCAAACATAAACCAAAACTTTATCGAAATATGCAACTACAAAAACACAATATAAGGTCATTCTAGTTGTGTCATATGATCAGATACATTAGAGACTCATTCAAATCAAATTCCTCACAAGCTACTCATATCACCGATCTTTGTTCATAAGATTCATCCTATTCTGTGGCTAATACATATTCACATTTCTGACTGTTCACCCTTATATGCAGATTCGGTAGTTGACAGAAATACATACGCCAACGAGCATTGACAAAGATCTTGGCAAGAATGTGGCCACCAAATCATAATTCTCAACCAAAAAAAAAAATGGAAATGAAAAATGGTTCAACCAGTAATAGTCGGTGAATTATTTCTTCAATATGTAGATGGAATTCGACTAAAAGGTACATGAATTACCTGAATTGAGCTGGCAATGCTTTCTACTAAACCATTCCAACACTCACTAAAGGAGGAAACTCACATGATTCAGTGGTAATTGTTTGTGCTACAACTAGATTACCCCTTCGTTACATCCAAGTCCTCACATTCAATAACTATTTCAGCTCAGTAACCCAATAAACCTAATATCCGAATAAGACCTCCCCAAGAACCCTAACATCAGGCCCGACCCTGGGCATAAGCCCACCAGGCCACCGCCTAGGGCCTTCAGTTTTTGGCCAACAAAAGGGCCTCCAAATATAGGAATATATTAAAATAAGTATGTCCAGCATATTGAAGATATGCTAGTGCAGTTAAGCGGCAAGAGACATGTGTTTCTATCCGGGAGGTCTCATTTTTGACACTTGATGGCTTTATTTTTTAACGCTTCATCTGCTGGAGGTGAGTTCAAAATGCCCCAGTTGCTGGAGGTGAGATTTGAACTCACAACCTAAAAACCATTGCAAGAGGTCTGACGCTGCACCACAAGGTTATTTTGCTTATTTTTATCAGACAACTTAGGCTTGGTTTCCCATTTGATAAAATGGGAAATCCATAAAATCAACCCATAACACAACCTCAAAATGAGTTGATTTTAGCAAACATTTGATTTTATGGATTTCTCATTTTATCAAATGGGAAACCAAGCCTTATTTTTATACAAAACAATAAGAGGCCTGATTTTTAAGCCTCACCTAGGGCCTCGAAAATCTCAGGGCTGCGCCTGCCTAACATATCTAGCACACAAGACATTACCCAAGATGTTAAATCATAATATAAACAAATTAACAGCAACAAACGTATAACATTAAAAAAGAAGTTAGAACAAAAGATCCATATATCATCCACTTTGGAAACCGGAAGCAAATTTTTAACACCCAAGACCAACAGTATGCGAAAATTTCGTACCTGTTCTGCCTAGGGCGTAGAGAAGGTCTTATCGATGAACATGGTTCTTCCAAAGAAACAATTTCCTCACCTTCAACAGCAGATGTAAACGACGTTTCTGCAAGAAAACCGAACTCAATGTACCACTGAAAGACTAAAATGAAAAAGAGGACAAGTTACATGACATGAGATATATCCCACATGAAACCAGAAAAATAAATATACCTGCGACTGTGTTATACCCAACTTCTCCTTGTGCTAGTGTCGTACTTGAAGAACTTATGTCTGGTATCTTCCGTATTCTATCTTCTTCATCCAAAAGTTCCTGCTGGCGCATCCTTATTTTCGCTTCTATAACCCGTTGTTCTTCCTAAACCCATTACGGACCAAAAAATTGGAAAGCATTATCAAAAGTTCCTAACAAGTAACAACAAGCGCATAAAAAATGAGAGAACATATCAGAAATCTTACAACTTGCTCCAACCCTTTTTCCTCCTTTGTTTTCACCCCACGATATTCCACAGCATAGTTTGATGTTTTACAGAACGGACACCTTTTCCCGTTAAGGAATATCGGGAAAAATATAAATAAAAAAAGCTGAACTAGGCCTCAAACAAATTAGGCAAAATTATCACATAATGCAGAAATACTGTTCACAAAGTCAAGGATACTGAGTAGGACGAGTCGAATTAGGTGTCTTCATCTGCAGAAAACACTCTATTCCCCACAAAAACAAATCAACAAGAATCCAAAATAAGGACTACACTAATCATCTGAGATGTGAGAGAAGTGCACAATAATTAATAAGTACCTGTACAAATGCCTTTCATGCAACATCTTGAGCGATTCAGACTTGGATAATACTGAAGAGATTTAAATGAGATAGAAAACAGGGTACGATTACAACTTCCATAGTAGCAAGATTACAGCCAAATGAAAAAAATTCAGATAAAGCCAATTCAGGTCTGCTTCAACTGGTTGCCAAGAAACCAAAGATCAATGAAACAAACTGGAACGTGCAACTTACATTTTGTTCTCTTTCAGTTCATAATAGGGAATTATCTCATCTATAGCACATGATAGAAATGTGCAACTATTATGATCTAATCAAAACCTCTTATTCAACATATGAAACCAAACAAAAAACACCAGCCCAATTACATGGACTCTTGAAATGTATGAACTGTGTCGGAGCCTTGAAACTTGGTACGGGTATGGAATATGTATAGGTCCTATAGGATACTATAATTCGACATTAACTTAGGGAACGAATTTAACTATTCAAGTTCACTGCAGGACCAAAAGGAATCGAACCCTGGTTATCAAAAAGAAAAATACTTACGAGTTTGACCAAGATGCAAAAGCTATACTTTCTGTAATCTTACTACTATGAGAAGCAAATGAGTTATATCTATGTCTTCCTCCGATGTCCATTTCCTTAGCTCAATTGCACATAAACCAAATCGAAAGCATCCAAAACGAAATAAATATTTAAGAATGCTTTTCGAAAGGGGAAAAAAAAATGCAAGAATCCAAACACCGACCCAAAAGCAGATAGGCCATTCTGCGAGATCATAGCCGCATCCAGATTTGTACACTTAGAGAAGTCCTACAGTTCGACACTTACTTGTACCCACGTACTTGTACCCGACATCGTCTATCTTCATGCAATCAACACCCAAAAGACTCAACGAAAATGCAAAAACTTATGCTTTATGTAACCTTAGCACCATGTGAAGCAAATAAACTAAATCAAGTTCATTTCCATAGCTCAATTACACATAAACAAAACTGAAACCATCCAAAAAGTAACAAAAACGGAATTTTAAGAAGAATTGAAACACGGACCAAAAAGCAAATAGGGCATTCTTCAAGGTCGTAGCCGCATTCGGATTCGTCGCCAGGGAAACACGGGGCGAGCTTAGAGTCAAGTATGAGCTTCTTAAGCTTCTTATGATCCACATCCTTGTGCTGGTACAACCCCTGTGGCCTCGTGTACTTCTCGTCCACCACTTGCCGCCTCCGCCCTAACTTATTCCCCATTCAATTACTACAACAACAACAAATACGGAAAAATTATTCACAATCCTTAGAAACCCTAGTTTTGTTTTTCACATATCAACAGGTTCCGGGTTCCAAGAAGCGCAAAATCCGACGCGAAACGTCGTCGTAAGATCCTGCAACCAGATAAACAAAGAGAACAACAACACCAGGAGTTAATCGGAAAATTCAATTTCAAGAAACGAGAACTTGAAGCTTCGAGACAAGGAAACAGGATTCGATCGGTCAGACAAAGGAAGCGAACCTTTTGGCCTAATTGCAATGATATATACAGATATTGCATATATGTGTATAGACAGAGAGAGAGGTGGATCGGAGACTGTATGATATTGAGAGAGAGAGAGAGAGATTGTGTATGTGTGTATGTATATATGTGGAGGTATGAAGGTGTTGAGTGTTGGCTTTTGGTTGATAATCGGTGTGATTTTGTTTGGTTGTGCCTCTTCGACGGGAACTATTGGGATGAGGAGAGAGAAAGTGAGGAGAGAGAGAGGAGGAGGGAAGGAAGGAAGCAAGGCATGGAGGGAAGGGGGGGTAGAGTAGTAGAGCCGGAAAGAATCAAAAGCGATGCACTTTAAAAAATGCGGAGGGATGACGATTGCATGTTGCAAACGCGCTGGATGAAGCGCGCGTGCTTTAATGTCCGGGTCCCTGCGGTGCATCATTCGCGCTCTACCGTGCAGCGTATCTTACAACTGTCCATCTTAGAAATCAATGGTACGGATGCTATGAAGATCGGTAAAAAAGTATTTGTGAATTCAAACCATTGAAAACACGTTTGGACAATTGGAATTGGTGCACTGCACGGTGCAGCGCAAATAATGCACAGAAGTCACATTCAACCGGTGAAAATACTATATAGTAGAAACACTCCCTAATATTTTTGTACTAACATTCTAATTGGTAAATAAATCAAAATACCGTAGTGGAATCTCAATCGAATATGATTATGAAATTGGAGTTTTTTCTGTCCTTGTTTTTCTCCTTTTACGAAAAAGAATAAATTTACAACCATACCCATTTTTACACAAGAAAATTGTTGATTGTTTCTAGCTAGGCCTTCTCCACCACGTGTTGTATGACTTATATCACCAAATATGTTGCTCCTACGCCAATGAGTGATGAAGAAGGCAAGTGAAACACCTTGTAGCGGTGCTCTACTCTTACACACATAATTGCGCTCACTAACACAAGTCTTGAGATATGTTGTAATGCACCACAAGTGTGGAGAAGGCCTGTACAATATGTGTGATGGATAAATATGTTGGGACATTACATGGCAGGGCTCCAAAACCATGGAATAATTGGTCCACGAGTGCGTGTGGGCGCGCGTGTGTGAGGCCCCTACAATTCTGTTAGTGCTTGTGTAATATTAGTGTGGTTGTAGAATGATTGTTTAGGAAAATTGGTTAGGTATCTCAATTTCTTTTTATTTTCCTACCAATGATGAGCCTTTTTTCGTTTGATAGGCAAGTCTACCATTAATTAAGGAAGTTATATGTTAAACACTTGTAAAACATTGTCATGTGGTATTGTTTTGTGGTTAAACAATGTTCGCAATCTATAACTCTTGTGTTGGTATCTTGAGGATTAAAATAACATACACTGAGCTAGTTTGTCGTAACCGTAGATACAAATTGCAGGTTACAACTTCTGTTCATGCTGTAGATTCTAGATATTAGATTTTAACAGAAACAGATAATCATATGTAGGCTGTAAAATTGTGATTAATCTGCAATAAAAGGCACGTACTATTTTTACTATAAAAAAGTTGAAAATCAACTTGTATAAAACTTAAAACTTACAATCTGACCCGAAAAGCTCCATAAAGTTATTCAAACCCCAACTTTGAGATTTTGAGAATTTCATTCATTTTTTAGCTTTTCAAAAAATACGGAATTTTAGTGCATTTCGGTTCAACCCCTCAATCTATAGTGTAGCTCTTAATACATTAATTTTTGTAACAATATATGTGGGCATGGAAAATAGAAACAAGAAAGCAAAATGTATTCTTTACCCCTAGAAACATAGGAGTAATTTGAGCGTGGCATTGACGTTTTGAAATTCAGGTGTTGCTTGTCCTAAAGTGAATATATGTGGACCACTGATTGGTTGCTTTCTGTCGAGATTTGTAACCAGATTTGCACCATTACATAAATCATAACATGGATTTTGTTCCGATTAACATGACATTAATTAATAATGTAGAATTCGTTGACCAAATATACCATATATCAACGACTTATGTCTATCTTGAGCTTTGTGGATTTAATTCGTAAGAACCAAATTTAATTTCTATCTAGAGCTTTCAAATATTACATGGTGTTTTGGTATTTTGATACTCCCTCGGTTTCTCTTTTAAGTTTGTAATTTGGTAATTCCAACTCATTAAGAAAATATCATTATTGCATTTTCACACCAATTTTTACATTCATTTTCCACTATTGTCCCTAATGAGACATCATCATTAAATTTTATCCACTAACTTTTTAAAAAGGTACTTTCAAGGGCAAAATAAGAAATGTACTACTAACTTTTACCTACTTAGGGCATCCTTATTTGGCTCCCTATTTTAACTCAAAAGTTAAAATAGGGAGCCAAACCCCCAAAACCTCCAAATATCAACCTCTATTCTCACTACTTAAATTATTTTTGCTACAGTACCGCATCAAATTTGGTGCGGTACTATTGACGCACCATTTTTTTTTTATTGGTTTTTTCCGGTTGTTGTGTCAGAAAGGTTAATTGCGTCAGAAGAGAGAGGGGAGGGGAAGTGGTGTATTCATAACACGTGGCAGGAGGTTAGTGGCTAAAGGGGGCGGGGTCCACTCCATTTGCTTGGAAAACATCTCCCGAGGAGGGAGATTAACTTTTTGGGAGGATTTTTTTTTTATGGATTTGAGGGGAATAGTTTAATATAGTAAAGTTAAAATAGAGAGTCTGATTTTGTGAGTTTTTGATAAAGTGACTTGCTAATTTATAAAAGGTGTTTTTGAAGTTAAATTTGGTAAAAATTTTGGGTAGGCTGATGAGGATGCTCTAACATTTTAACATCACACTTATTTTGGAACAGCCCAAATAGAATACACTAGACTCTTTTTAAGGAACGGAGGGAGTAAAATTTTATTTATGTTTTGATGCTGGCCGAGAAGAATCATCATGTGACGGAGTATTTCAACCAATGTTAGCTAGGTTGAGTAAATGTATTTCGATCTAGTTTGTTAATTTAATCTTTTTTTTCGAGATAAAGAGGTTTGAACCAAATTGAGCGATATATATTCGATCTTAATAATTTTTCCATGAGTAATTTTTTTGACGAGCTTTAAAAAAACAAGCCAACCAATCATTCCGGCGCCCCCACAAATGACTGAATGAGTCCAAATAATAGCGCGGTCGGGGCAGTACCATTGTGTTTTTGACCTTTCAATAAAGGACCTTTATGCAAAATAACCACACAACGATGGATACAAAAATTGCAGATGGTAGTACTATATTTTTTAATGCTGTTGGGCAGTTGTTGTGTGAGCAAAAAAACAAATTGGGCCTGAGTTTGTTTAACATTAAGGTTGTGTTTGGTTCACCCACTCATTAGTTGTTTTGAGGAAGGTGAAGTGGTATGTTCAGTAGGTGCTGCAGTCAAGGAGGATACATAAGAACCCTACCTAATGAAAACCTAACCATCATAAAACCTCTTCATGCTCATAGATGGTATCACTGCATGAGCAGTGATATAGTACAGCAATTCATTCCTTTTTTTTTTTTTTTACACAGTGTAAAAGATCTCATCTGAGTACTTTAAACGGTGCAAAAAGAATTGAAAAATTATTTGCTAGAATGCTCTTTTTTTCTTTTTTTTTTTAAATTAATCGGATGTCCCGATGTTTGGGTCAGCTTGTGCGTACCTCGACTAATTCGGGCTCCTAGAGGTAACAATCAGGAATAACCCCAGTGGCACTAAGAATTTGCTGACAATGAGAATCGAACCTGAAATCTTAGGTGAAAGCAAACCCCTAAGGGCATTCACAATGGGCTCCTTAAAGCTAGCTCCTAAGTTAACTCCTAAAGTGTACACATAAGCCTAATTGGGGTCTATTTTTCACTCCTTGAGCTTTCTAAATTTAGAGAGCATATGTGCACTCAATAGGATAACAAGAGCATTATCTATTTTCAAATAAAATCATTTATATTTTGAAAATTTCATATAGAAAAAGATTAAAAGGGTTTTGGTCTCACTTGGAACTAGCTACAAAGCTACTTAAATTTAGCTAATGGTTTAGGAGTCATGCTTAAAAGCCACACATAGGAGCTTGTATTGGGAGCCCATTGAAGACCATAATTTGATCAAATGGGTTGCTAAATTTTAGGAGTCTCACCTAGGAGCCATTTTAAGAGTTCATTGTGGATGCCCTAAGTCCCGAGATGAGACCACTTTATCAATCCCTTTTTTAAAATTAAAATGACACGATTTCCCCTAGGAAGCAAGTAAAATGAAACGGGAAGGAATTACAAATATTAATGACCCCTCTAGCTAACCTATTCTCCCTCCGTCTCCTTTTTTTTTTATTGTCGAGTTTTTCATTTTGGATTATTCTTTAATATGTGTGTATTTTAAAAAGTTCATGGGTAAAAGCTTGTAAAATTATTATTTTGCCACGTAGAAAAATTAATGGGCAAAGAGTTAATGTGTAAAAATTGAAGATAATTTTAGAAAGCGGAAGCAAAAGTTAATGTGAAAGTTATAAAGTGAAATTAAAAGTTGATATGAAAGGTGTAATTGTAACGACTCTTTAATTAGTTGGATTTACGAAACAACACACTTAAAAGCGAGGAAGGAGTAGTTTTCATTAGATGACAAAAAGTGTACATGTGTAGTGGGACTTTTGTCCCTTCCAACTAAATATGGCCTTGTTCTTGAATGGATTTTATGAGATAAAATCTAATTTTGATAAAATGTAGTTTTGTTTAGAAGTGTGATAAAATGACATTGTTTTCCCAATGGATTAAACGTAGGGTTGATAAAGGTGTTTTGTAAATGATTTTGTGTCATAAAATGTAGTGTTGATAAAATCTAGTTTTGCTAAAATCAGCTGAGAATGTTACATTTTATCAAAACTAAATTTTATGAGATAAAATCCATTAAAAAACAAGGCCTAAAAATAAAAGAAGTGTACCCTGGTAGTGACCACCAAAACATGGTTTTAAGTTAAGTCACATAATTCACGTGTATGAGCGTGAACGTGAGCAGAGTTGGGAGCGCAAGAGTAAAAGCGTTTTTGAAATACTTTCTAACCTACTAAAATCTACGAATGTGAGAATTGAATGCGCAAATGCAGTACTAAGATTGAAAGTAAAAATATGAGACATTTTGAAGTATTATATGACTAACTATCTCGTGCAGCAGTTATACTACGTGATCAATTGACACAGCATAACTTTTCAGTTATATACCATGAAGGAATATAGTATTAAAAATGTTTGATGTGACCAGCCCCTCAACAGCTTGAATTTTTATATGGACTTTTATAAAAATCGTGCCAAATCGTCACATCATTGGCCGGCAACATAAATTGGGATCAGCTCCTCTTTAATCTTTATACTGCATTCTTCTATACCTCTTTATTTTTTTCATATCTTGGGCTAAAAAATGATTTAAATTGTTGATCTCGTAAAACATACAAAGATTTTTAAATTTCAATTGTTCGGATATCGATAGACATGTAAGAAGCTACGCTTAATCTTGTTTATCGTAAGGTTTAACCGTAGAGCATATTGACTATTCATTTTGCATTACAATTTGCAATGTGTTTACGCATCTGTTGATATTCAATTATACTGATATTTTGTAAATTTTTAGTTCTTTGCGTGTTCTAGGTGTTATGGTTCGGATCATATTTTTGAGTCCGAGATGTTTACAAAAATTGAGGGATACTGAGGGATGGGTTACAGAGAGAGCTCATCCAACATAATTTGCAATTTCATTAGAGACTTCCAATGAATAGACTCCACCAGATCAAATCATTTACTCCAACAACCCTCCTTGTGAATCAATTAAAATCCATAATAGTTGCGTAAAATTTCATAACATCAAAAGCGATTGAATGAGAAAATCATAAATTATAAGTAACTGTATTTCAAGTATATTAATTCTATTCTTACCCAAAAAAAGGTACATTAATTCTACTTAGTTTTCTTTTTGTAATTTCATTTTACTCATAGTCGTCCTTTGGAAGAAATGGATTTTTTTTTTGTCTTTATTAAAAAAAATTGCATTTGTTAGTTTTGCATCGATTTTTTTGTGGATTCTTGGTTCGTCTTGACGAGAGGAATCTAAAAAGTAAAAAAAAAATTATCAAAATTTTTAACAAGTTCACTAAAGACAAAAATAATCCCTTTTTTTTGTGAATTATTGGATTATTTTTGTCTTTTTTTTACAAAAAAAATAGTTTAATTAATAATTTTTTACTCTTTAAAATCTTCTCATCGAGATGAACCAATTATCAAAAATGGACACAAAATGGATTATTTTTCCCAAAGGATACCTCAGTTACCTAGGTGTACGACGGACATGGAAGTCCACCTACACACATACACATAGGAATGTACATTAACTTTGTAAAACTACTAGAAATCTAACCAATCTCAAACAACTACGGGCAGACCGAGGGTGTCATCGAGGGAGTATTTGGTCTCTGCACTCCTCTTAATTTTCTTACTAGTTATATTTTTGGATTTTTTTATAAAATTACTGAAGAGTTGTCCCCGCCAACCAAATAAAATCCTTAATCCTGTTTCTGCCACGCCAGACATCCCTAGGGTAATGTTTCGTTTGGTTTTTATATCTATATATTTATCAATCATGCTTGGTGGGTTTTCCGAATGTTAATTGGTGCCTTTTTCACCAACTCTTTTCTCTAGCTCAACAGCTCCATGGAATATATATATATATATATATGCAACACTGGATTTATGTCTTCGTCATCAAATCCATTAATTCGAAATGATAATATTGTTAACCACCGTCGCATGCACCGTCCTTTTTTGGCTCAACACCGTCTCCTCTTGTGAGGCTAAAACAAATACTGGTAGTACCAAATGTTCCGTACATAATTTTGTACTAATAGTTTAAAGATTAAATGAAAAAAGAAATACAAATGGGTGAATGGGAAATATGTAGTAACCTCCAAACTACTGGGGGAAGAAATTGTCTCTAAAGTGGCATGCCTTACGAGTGGCAGATGCAAGATTATCAATTAATTAGTCTGCTCTGCGGGGATCGCTCTTTAATAATTTAAAAAAGAAATTCAAAACGTACTACAAATAGAAAGAAAATTTAGGAGGAATGCAGGGGTTAAACACCCCCCTTGCGCCAGAGATGGCAACGGGGCAGATCGGGGACGGATTTAACCTTCCCCGCCTCCAATCCCTGAATCCCATATATAGTGGGAAGCTTTAGTAATTAACAATAATTCAAGAGGTCTAAATTAGAAAAATATATTAGACGTGTAATAAAAAACCGGTTTGGGAAAGGATCGGAGGTATATAGAACCGTCTCCAACCCGATCCCCGATTTTTTTCCCTCCAAATCTGACCCAATTCCCAAAAAATCTCCGAAACTCCAACCCGAACGAGGCCGGGATAGATCGGATCGGCCGGAATTGCCATCCCTATCTTGCACCCCCTGGGTCCACCCTTGTGCCTTCCCATAAGCAATTTTGATTCAACTGTGTGACAACTTATTTTAGTCGAGCACAAATTAACGTACGTATTCCGCAATCCTGTTAATCAGTATTCAATTAAAATGATTTTTGACAGAATTATAATTCTCGTTGGAGGTTAATGTTGGAAAAATATGGTTTTGTAATCATATTTATGAGTGAATTGGAAATTGTCTCCAAATTATATCATTGGATAAATGATTAACATTTTGAGTGGGTGAAAATTGTTAGTTATTTTGGTTTGGCATTTTCCGGGTTGTTCAAAACACACCCTAGTTCAATTGATTTTCTATTTCTTTGAATTGTAATGGGTAGATTGAATAGGCCGGGGGTAGTTTCTCGCGGATTGCTCCTTCCTTTGCCTTCAGCTTTTTTGACCCTATGAAGCCGCTTGAATTCGACAAAGGTAAAATTATCACGGCATTTCATACATAGCAATTTTTTTTAATATATCTATCTTTTATTAATCATATTTTAAAATGCTCTAAATTCAGTTTTAAAATTAATAATAGGGAATTATTTTCTTAACCCCCACATCATGCTTGATCTATGGAAATATTTTTTTTTTGGAAAATATTATACCCATATGTTCCAATCCTTGGAGTTCTAATTAAATTACTAGATTGCTTGATCATTTCCATAAATGCATGATTCCAATATACAAACTGATTGCTAAACCACAACACAAAACAAAACGTGTCTTTTTAGAGACTTCGGAAATCGGCTAAAAAGATATTTGATCTTTCCATATATGCATGATCCCATTTTCAATTTCATTACCAAACCACAACATAAACGTGGTCCATTTCAGAAACTTTGGAAATCGGCTAAATATATATATTATATTGGATTTAGTTTCATGTTTCCTCTTTAATTTATTAACCATAAATCTTTGGGAATTTGTTTAATTATATATAGACACATCCTTATTCCTTTGTTTTTTTGATCTCTACACTGTTGCAAAAAGAAAAGAAAACATAAGTTTTGAGTGCTAGAGTTTTATTGTTTTGTACGAGTTGTTAATCAAATCAACTCATACATAGCATTTTGTGACAATCTATTTCAACGTTCTTGCATTCTGCATTTGTCCGAACGTTTTTGATTGTCCTGTTCATTCCACATATCATTCATCATTTCATTTGGTGATCCATTGGTGCCTTGTTGCTGTTGGCCGGATTGACGAGGAGTCTATTCGGAGCCGGTTGATTCCGGAGATCGAACTTGAGGTTTCGTGGCAAGCTATTGAATAAAAAAGAAGCTCTGGGAGCATCATGAGTTGGCGAGAATAGGTAATGCTTAAGGGTGAGGCTTGAGGTAATCTGTTTCGCACTGTAACTCTCTTTTTGATTAATAGAAAATAGTAGACTAGGCCGTGGTTTTGTCTTAGGGTTATTCGGACCCTAAGGTTTTCCACGTATATCGCGTGTCTTGCCTCCTGATTTACTTTCTGCTTTTTTATTGTATGTTCTAATTGTTTAATCTCTTTTTAAAAGAAAAAATTCTAATAAAAGTTTTTCCATAAAAAAAAGAGGTTAATTTTTTAATTAAGTCCTATTCACCCCCCCCCCCCCCCCCCCCCCCCCCCCCCCCCCTCTAGGACGTTTTTAAGCTTCCGCATAATTTCAAAAATATCTTTTAATTAGTATTTAATCCCTTTGAATTAACCTTGAATTGGAGGCTAATAAACCAAGAGTTACATCACTTTTGTTTGTATTTCAAAGTGGTACAAGGTGACACCTCTTGAGGCTATAATAGTAGCCATTCAGCCAAGCACCACTCCAAACAGTTGCATGCTTGTTCAGGCTTCTTTCCGAACAGTCACGTTTGTACGGTTTTGAATGAGTTCGCACCTCTCCATTTAGGTGCCTACTTATCTATAAATAGGACCCTCCTCTTCCTCATTCATTTACAAAATTCATTGCATTCATTCTGCACTTACTGCATAAAAAATTCTGAGAGTTTTGCATAGTTTCCTGGTTTGCCTACCGATTAGATTGGAGTGCTGCTTCCGTTCGGTGAAAGTCGGGTATTCCTGGGAAGCAGCCATCAGCACTGTAGTGGAGGGCGAATTTGCTTTAAGGAAATAGTATCAAAACACTCGCCTCGACTCGAAACTTCTATTGCCAATTTCCGGTGTACTGAAATTGGCTTGGTATTATTTCTATTTATTCTTTATTTTTGTTTTCGTGTTTATTTCCAGATTTTTCGTAACCCGGTTCTAACAGTTAAAAATAGTGATTTCAATCTTCAAGCCGACTTGAAAAACGTTCACAAATGGGCTTAGGGGGTGTTTAGAAGCCTCTTTTTGCATTTTCATTTTTAACTTTTCTACTTCTAGTTGTTTGGGAGACATAAGCGAAAACACATTTTATGAAAATGAATTCTCATTTTTGGATGAAGAAGAAGGAAGCCAAAAATAGGGTAGGAGGTACTTTTCTCATTCTCATTTTTTACTTTTCTCATTTTGCTTATACAAAAAGACCTATATAATGTATTCCACACATATCTCTCAAATACAACTCCTATTGCAAAATGCATTATGCTCATTTCTTTCAAACGCTCTATAGATTCAATACTACATTTTGACAATAATTCAAAAAGCCAAAATGCAAAATGTTTAAGGCCAAAAAACAAGGCTCCCAAACACCCCCTTAACAGTATCGTTAGGTCCCTTTTTTTTTTTTGGTTAAATCTTATTCTTGCTGCAGCAGCTCTAGGGATATTTTTTCTTGTTGGGCCCGGAGTGCCCCATGAATTTGGTTACACAATGCCACTCCCTGCAACTACTTTAAAAACACTTGCTGTGCAAGCCATAAAATACTTAAATTGAAAGCCTTCCTAATACTAATACAATTGATTTTTAGGAGAGATAGTAAAAAAACGGTCCAACATTCCTCATTCTGGAGCCCGTTTGGTTTTCATGATCATCGCTTAATTGCTTATTTGATTATCCAAAAAGGATTTACTTGACGAACTTTTATTCAATCAAACTAGTCATATAAACTAGTATATAAACACATGAATCAAAGAATATACAGTACTATATGATGCAAAATAGAACAATATTATGATACGTACAAAATTTCATCAGTGCAAAGACGATAAAAATTCATCGAACGGCGGCAACTCTATAATCAACCTATCAAACTCCTTAAACGAAACTCCTCTTGACAAATTCGCCGCCCTCTTTTCCACCTTGATCTTCTGCTCCACCCCAACCGCTGAATCTTTACCGGTGAGTTGCTGAACGACAGACTTGAAGCTCGTGGCATCCGTTTCGACATACTTGGTCTCAATAAACACAATCTTCACCGGCTCAGCCAAATCGCCACGAGACATAGTAAAAAAATGCCTGAATTCAGCTAATAATTATCGCAATAATCAAACACAAACTTGAGGCGTTGAAGCTCGTAGTTTCTTGCTTTTTATGGACAAGCCGCGGGTAGTTTTTTTTTTCTATATGTGGAAATGTTGATGTTTTTGGTATGCATGGTCTGAAATGTTGTGGTGGTTTTATATTGTTTTGGGGGGTTGACAGTTGACACAGAAATGTAAGGTAAGAGAATTTGACCGTTAGGATTGGGTCAAAATTGTACGGCTGTATGCTGAGAAAATAGTCTCCCATGCACGTGACTTGAAATTTGTTTGGAGAAATTACAGGACAGTGGTAGTGAAATTACAGGACAGTGGTAGTTAGAGGCATTAATTACCTGTTTGATGGTCTCAAGTTTCAAAATAACTACTCCTTCCGTTCTAATTTTCTTGTTCATTTTTACTATTCTGGATACCTCAAAGAATTATTTGTATTTTCAAATGTTTAAGATTTTATATATGTAACATGTATCTTATTTGATAGATCTTAATTAAATCAATTGAACAATGTATTCAAAATCATAAAAAGACATTATGGATTGAAAGATATAAGTAATTTAAAATAGGATGCATGTCGAAAAACAGGCAAGAAATTTGTAAGGAACAATGTACATGACTTATGAGAACAAGTTCATCTAATACAAATGACAAGTTCAAAAATAAATACCAAAGTGGGCCCTTGAAATTATTACTCTTTGCGTGTGTAGGCCTTTTGGGGTGTAAGTCACACAGAAAGAAAAAGCAAGTCAATAAAACTATGAGAGCATGTCCATCTAATACAAATGACAAGGTTCAAAAATATAAATACCAAAGTGACCCTTCAAATTATTACTATCTGAGAATGCGCAAATTTTTTTAAGAAGCAAATCTCACCAAAATAAGAAATAAGTTCACAGAGTTTTGGGAAAAGTCCATCTAGTACAAAGACAAATCCAAAGAATGTATATCCAAAAAGTCTAGCTAGTGTAGGTTAGGTCTTGTCATGGACACAATGTTTTGGTCATTGTAATTTACAGTTTACACTAGGTCTTACCATGTTTTCATGATTTCCATACTTGGGGCTCTTCTGTAACCGGTACAGAAATTAGTGTTTTTTCTACGTTGTTTATCTTAGTTACTAGGGGGTTTTGGGAAAGACGTATGCGAGGCATCTTTTGGGTGTGAGATGCTCTCGTTTAACCTCTGTATTCATCTCGTTCCTCATTTATTGGATGCATTGAGTTTTCAAAAGCTTCCAGTCGAACCGGCTCTTATTTCAATCTTTGCTGGACCGATCGCAAGGACGGACCAAATGGTGGGTGAGCTGGGCGACCACACTTCCCATGTTTCATATTTTTACTAGAAATATAGTAGATTTTTATGCCATAAAGTTAAAACTATATATATGATTGCCCGCCCAAGATTATTTTGAACTACAACACCTGCCCAACTTATAATTTTGAGAAAGATAATGTTTTTATTAGCAATACTTTGATTGATTATATATGTAATATAGTAGTTCTTGTATTACAGCTTCTATTGAAAAAAATTATATTGACTTTTTATGTAAAAAAATTTTGTGTTCATCCACCCAATTTTGAAATTCTGCCCGTCCCTGACCTATGGTTATACCAATATTAAAGTAACCGGTGATTATTTTTTTCCCGTGCCATTGATCTCTAATTTCCCCAATTAGTTTTACAAAAATGATACTTGATCTCTAATTACTTGTAAATAGTTGGAGATGAAATGATTGTACATACAGACTTGTTCCCAATTTTACGCGTGCCGGGGGCGACTTGGTGTATGCACGTGGCTAGAATGTCTGAATGAGTTTGGATGTTTCCAAATGTTTGGGTTCTGGAGGAGTACGTAACCACACAATCAGTTGACATCTTCCTAATAAGAACGAAAGAATTGTCAATATCCATGTTGACTTTTCCGAAGGAATTTGTTCGAGGGATGCATTCCAATTCCTAACATGAAAATGAAGGGTTTAATTTGAAGATTTCTATTTCCAGAAGGGGTTTAAATTATTTCCACCGCTGGTGAAAACAAAAAGTTTTCTTCCAATTGATTGTATTACGCTACATGCCCATGTTCTATTATTGAGGATCAATGTTTGGACACATGGCGCAATACAATCGATTTTGAGGAAACTTTTCCAGAAGGTTAGTGAATTAGTGTGTTGACAAGTGAGTAAATGATTATCACGGTCTGATTGGGGTTCTTATTATGTACTTCCAAAAGAATGTCCAAAACTACTATTTACACCTCTCACTAAATCATCTGTTCGAAATCATAATGTTTTATATATGAAATATAGATCTTATTTGATAGATCTTACTTAGTTTTATCAAACAAAGTCTTTAAAATAAAAAGATAGTATATGTTAAAAATATAGATAAATTTTCAAAATGTGTGAGTAGTGATTTTCAATATCAAACGGAGGGAGATCACATTTAAGGATTTAAGTGTTATTTTTAAACTAGGGCCGCTCAAAAAATTCAGTGAATTGTAAATCGGTCCAAACCGATCGGACGACATGCAACGATGCAAGCATGTTTATTTACTAAGATGTGTCTGTATAATTGTGCTCGGGTAAGATTCTAGGGGTGTTCACGGTCCAGATTGGTTCGGATTGGCATGAATCCCATCCTAATCCGCGAGTGACAATTTTCTAAAAATAAAATCCGTTTCTGATCCAAAAGTCTCACGGTTTAGTTCCAATCTGATCCGCGAGTCATGGATTGGTTCCGGATTTGCCCACAGATTTTCAACTTATTCTAAAAAAAAATCATCAACTCATTTAAAAACCCAAACTCAACATTCACTCTCCATAAGCTCATCATCCTCAGTCCTTTGGGTGCTAGCCGTAGCATTTTGTGTCTCTCCCATGCTTGACATCTATTCATAAATGTAGTTCAGAAAATGTATTTAGCAAATAAAAAAATTCTGGAACGATTCAAAAAGGTAGTCCATAAACATAGGCATAAACTTTGTCCAACATTTGTCGATGAGATCCAAATAGCATACTCCGTAAACCCACATATCAAAATATCAAATTAGGTTTAGAATTCTGCAATTTAACAAGTATATATATAGTAGAAGACATATATATATAACAATTTACACCTATATTTTGTAGGAGATAACAACATAACCTTTCATATCAAAATATCAAATTGACAATATTTATAAAAGAAAAGTGGTAAAATTATACATATATATATATATATATATATATATATATATATATATATATATTTAAAAAAATTATGCATGATAAAAATCTCACGGTCCAGATCAGTTAATTCACGGTTTCAAAATCAAAATCCGTGTCCGGACCATAAGTCATGGTTTTTTATTTTTTGAATCCGTGCCCGGACTATTAATCTACGGTTAAAATCCAAAATGTGTGGATCGGATCAGATCGGTCTGGACCGAATTACAGTTCACTGGTTTTTTGAACAGCCCTGTAAGATTCTATATGTAGAAATATAACCGAGTCCTTAAACATTTAAGCTTTTGTAATTGAAATGGGCCGCACTGTCTTTTCAATTCTTCTTTTTCAAAAATATCATAATAATTCCTTCTAAAAAAATATCATAATTCAATAGTGTCACAAACAAAATGATGCTACATGCACACTACCATGAACGAAATCATCATCACACCTTTTCTGTATCCTCCTGGAAAAAGGGTCAGTCTAGTCTTGTAAGCATAATCATCAAACACACAATATAAGAATATGAAACAATAAAGAAACCAACAAAAACCGATCGATCTAGCCATGGGCAGGTTGAAGAAAGCTCTAATAGGCCTTGGAGGACCGAACCCACGTATGTGGCAAAATACGGGGATGACTTGTGGCTAGGGGTGAAAGGCCAACCAAGATCGAATATAGCTGGTTTTCCGAGAAATCTATTTCAGTAGAGCGTATGATGTCGATGGCCCGAGGTAGAGCACTCAATGGGCTAGGGTGGCCCATTTAGCCTTACCAACCCCAGGGAAACTCCGAATATAGGCCTAGATCGTTTGTACAGACAGACTTTTTGGGTGCTAAGATCCAAAGTCGAGAGGGAAACAGCCTAGATCGTGCGCTAAGGTCCCTAAGCAATCACTTAGTGGAAAAGGAAGTGATCAAGTGATGACAAACAGGAGGTGGGCTTGGAAGTAGCCATCCTTTGAAGAAAGCGTAATAGCTCATAGGTCTAGCTCCATGGCACCGAAAATGTATCAGGGCTTAAGTGATTCACCGAAGCGACGAGACCTTGAAAGCGGACAGAATTTCAAGTGGTTCCCCAAAACTGGGTACCTGCACGGGAGTAAGAGCGAGTCTTAGTTATTTGATTAGTCATCTAGGTTTTTACAATAGAGAGTATTTATACACCTACTCTATTCCAACCTTAAAAATACCGTATTATACCGCTGGGGGTGACCCCCCCAAACCGTTAGGACTTAGGCCTACGGCTCAACCCAATTTGTTAAATCCGTGATGGGCCAGATGCGTCGCTCCACTCCTCTACGCATCTGACCTTGTCTAGAACTTCTCGATAACTCTCTATATGAGCCACAAGTTGTAATAAGTCAAAAGTGTTCACATATGTTTATATGAATGAATTGTTTTCTGGGTATGTAAATTAATAAGTTATATTACTACGTGTAGATATGGTTCCATCAGCTCGAAAATCAAAGTCTCCTAGAACTTAACCATCGGTAGATGACCATTGGGTTGGATGACCTTGACCATCTCACATATTTTTATTATATGCTTATATAAAGCAAATTAAGAGAACGATGGGATGGCTTAGCAACATAGATATACCATTATATTATAATTGGGAAATGGCTCGTTTAAGCAAAGGTAAGATAGGATGAGGAAGCAAGCTTGCTTTATTCGGTTTCCCTAGGGCCGACCCAAGATATTTGGATGTCCTATGTTTAATCGTCAAGTGGTGTCTGATATGCTTTTACAATTAAACAACATCAATAGTGGAATCATTTATTTTTATAATTATTTCAGTCATATTGAACAATAAACATGTTTTGTTTCCAGCGGCATAAAAGTCTCCTTTGATTGTCTTCAGCCCATGTTTAATACATGATAACTCCAAATTCCTATTATCCTATACTTGACTATTTTTTGACAAATAACCACTTAAAATACTTAAAAAAGAAAGTGATAGGGCAAGATTCGAACTCACTCAAAAATGGTGGAATACATTCACCTTACTGTGGTGGCGCAAATTCCCGGCTCACTCTAATTTGATTCAGTTCAGCTGATTGTGCCTTGATTGGTTTAAGTCCACACCTGAGCACCACTCCTAAGAGCAGAACAAACTCATTAGCATCGCATCAGACCGTTGGAGTCCGGAATGGTACTCCGACGATCAAGTCAGTAAGAGAAGAAGGAAGGAAATATATTGAAAACTCAGACCGGGGTTTAGAATATTGAGTTGTGCATACCTCCTTAGGGCTGAACTTGTTCCCTTTTATAGGGAAAAAAGTGACGTGCCCACCAAGTACCACGTGCATGGCGCACGGTAACCGTTCAGCTGAGGATGTCACTCTTGATGATGGCGAGTGAGGCCGTTAATGAGCAAATGCAACCAATCCTTTGATGCGTGTTATAACCGCTTGAGTGATGTTTCTCGTGACATCAAGTGAGCTGGCTGAGCACATGCGCAAACCTCCTTCGCAGACTCGTTCGAATGTGGGCAGTTGTATCCATGACCCGACCTTTAAGCATCTGGGTCACGGGTATGGGTTCTCTAGCCCACTCGACCAGGGCTGTGCAGTTTGGGCCTTCATTGTTGGCCCGGACCACCAATTGTCCCAAACGGGCCATTAACTCTTCCTCATGGCCCAACGGAACTATTTCCACCAGACACGATTAGTTGGTCCACCACATTTATCATTGGACCAAGTAGAGCATATCTCTATACGTTGCTGAAAAACTAATATTGATAACTATTCCTGATCAGTGCCTCTTTCTTGACCCAAAATTTGAGACCCCGAAGCCCACGCCTCTTTGACCTTGCCCTAGAGCCGGGCCTAGGTTTGTCAAACTTCATGGTGTGAATATAGTTAAAACTTTCTTTAAAGGGTCAATAGGAGAGATCATTTGATGTTTACAACTTTTGTGTGAGAAATGATTAAAATGATTATGGTACCGAATAGGGCCAAATCTCACGGCATCGAAGTTAGAATCAGGGGGTGTTCCATTAATCCAGTTTTTTGAAAAAACTGGTTTTTCACAGTTTTTTATGTGATGTGTTGTGAGAGAATGACTTGTCTCGGTATTTGGAAAAAACAGTTTTTTGTTAGTGGAACACCCCCTCAGTTGGGTAAACCTGCTTTTAATTGCACTTTTATATTATTTTGAACCTACGAAAAGATTAGGGAAAATTAGTCATAAATGCACTATATTTTGCCTTTTTAAAGGGAAGAACAAGATACTTTTGCAATCAAACATAAAGACAATGTACTTTTGCAATCAAACATAAAGACAATGTACTTTTGCAATCAAACATAAAGACAAGGTTTTTATTATTCATTTAACAAAAGGACTAAACACACACTCTCTCTTTATTTTTGACATAAACACCCTTTATGAATTCAAATACATCTAAAACTCTTCGTATCCGGTATCTCTTGAGGCTAACGATTATATGGGGCTGTAAAAGTCCTGTTTTCGTGCATTTCATTGTTGGAAAATTTAAAAGGCTTATTTGTTATTGTTACTTTTCCTAAAAAAATGGCAACATTACTAATTTCTGTTGGCACGAATTTCACAAATTTTGCTTCATCATGCATATCGTCGAATCTGCATTGAAAAATGAGGTGAGTTAAAATGAATGATCAGCATACCTTAAAAGCGTGCCAAAATGATACCAAAATATACCAATGCAATAACATTACAGTTTTTTCTTAAGAAAAAAATATTGACAACATCAAAAAAAAAAAATGTAAATTGCTTAGATCTATGGGTGTCAGTGACCAATGAACGAAATCATGCAATAATATTACAGTTTTTAAAAGGAACGAAATCATACTCTTGAAATGATTATTCCAACTTTTGGTTTGCAAGAATTTTTTTTTCTATAACGCGGGATATCAGGGTCAATTTACGTGCACCTTAACTAATCTTGTGAAGTCGATTTTGATTACGTGCACCTCAACTTTTGGTTTGCAATAATTTTATTTTATTTTATTTCGAGGTCTCAGAAGTCGATTTTGATTACGAGTTTGATGCTTCTCACTTCTATGATTTCACTCGGCTTGAATCGTCTCTCGAGGCTCAGGACACCAAGCGTTGGTTTGAATCAGCCCCAAGTTATCTGCCTTCCCATAAGAATTCACAAATGCGTTTGCGCAATTGAGAGAGATTAATAGGAAACATGATAATCAGGTTAATCCGTTAATGATTAACCAACAACTGTTATAACAAATGGAATTTATTTGACAAGTGAATGAGAAGTTAGCTAACACTATTTTATTTATTTATTTTTTTTTGAATTTTTGGTACGAAATTAGAACTTTTAAAAAATAGTGACATTTCACTAATTATTTTTTCACCGAAAGTGGTCGGCCGGAGATGGGGTGGTGTTTGGTCAGGAGGCAGGAGTTGATTTTTTTGAATTTTCTGTACGAAATTAGAACTTTTAAAAATTAGTGACACTTTACTAATTTTTTTGGTCTCCGGAAGTGCTCGGCCAGAGGTGGGGTGGTGGTCGGCAGGAGGTGGGGCGTTGATTTTTTTGAATTTTATGTTCGAAATTTGAATTTTTAAAAATTAGTGACACTTCACTAATTTTTTTGGTCGCCGAAAGTGATTGGCCAAAGGTGGGGTGGTGGTCTGCCGGAGGTGGGGTGTTGATTTTTTTAAATTTTATGTTCGAAACTTGAATTTTTAAAAATTAGTGACACTTCACTAATTTTTTTGGTCGCCGAAAATGCTCGGCTAGAGGTGGGGTGGTAGTCGGCCGGAGGTGGAGTGGTGATTTTTTTGAATTTTATGTTCGAAATTTGGATTTTGAAAAATTACTGACACTTCACTAATTTTTTTGGTCGCCGGAAGTGCTCGGCTAGAGGTGGGGTGGTGGTCGGCCAGAGGTGGAGTGGTGATTTTTTTGAATTTTATGTTCAAAATTTGAATTTTTAAAAATTAGTGACATGTTACTAATTTTTTTGTCGCCGGAAGTGGTCGGCCAGAGGTGGGGTGGTGATTTTTTTTAATTTTATGTTCAAAATTTAAATTTTTAAAAATTAGTAACACTTCACTAATTTTTTTTTGTCTTTATGTTCGATTGCAAAAGTTCCTTGTCCTTCCTTTTAAAAATGGCAAATGTTTTTTGTTTTTATGTTCGATTGCAAAAATTCCTTGTCCTTCCCTTTCAAATTGCCAAATGTTTTGAATTTTTGGCTAAGTGGCCCAAAAGATTACTGCCCCTAACCCTTTACCTATTTAAGAACTCTTTTACCGCACTTTAACTAGTTAGCAAGATGATATTCAATTAATTAATGAGACAGTCGATTTAGGGTATTGACTTTTGCAATTTCCTTTTTACTATCAGCACTCCCCTTTTTTTTTTCACTTGAAATTACCATTTAACCCTTTCACTAGTTCACTTTTTCACTTGTCAATGAATAATGTGGTAATTACATTCACATGAATTAAAACAAAAAAATGAGTGCGAATGGTAAAGAAAGGAGTGCGAAAATTAATTCCCGTGATTTAATGGGAACGTAATTATACCTAAGTAAATGCTAGAGAAAGGTTCACTGGCTGATTTGCTTTTTTTTAACTGCGATTAATTAAATGTGAGATTACGTGCGATTAAAAGCCAAAAAGGACAAGATAAAAATGCATCACAACGGGAGGATAACATTCCAACGAGGTTGACACACTACCCTTTCTGCAATCATATGCTAAACCCGAAGAAGCAACATGGTTAACAAGTAAAGTATTTTCTTCACTAAAAAAAAAAAAAAAACCTGGTTGACAAGCAATCAAAGAATAAACAAGGTTGAAACCACATTAATCTGTAATCACTTCATTGACTTGTACTCTTTTAACATTTTGGAATTTCATTTCAGCACTTTTACCACATGCTACAATGACTTTGCTTAGGAGGAGGTAATTGGCCAAAGGAATTGTATTCCTTGTTTGTTACTACTACTAGTATCAATTTCAGAATCGGAAAACAAAAATGATAAGTGTACAACAATTAACTCCAACAAGTCTCCAACACACTCACATGGTGTGTGGAGCCCACACACACTTGAGTGTGAAATGTGTGTGGGATCCACACACCATGTGAGTGTGTTGGAGATTTGTTGGAGACTTTTGTTGTACATGTATCATTGTTGGAAAAAAAAATAAGCCAATACACACTCCTTTCGTTTCCTTGAACCCTCCAATATCACATCATTCCAAACAGGTCATACAGTGGTCTGGTCCTAACCTAAAGTAGCAATCTCCAGTGTTGAATGGAATTTTCCATAGTCAAAAGTGGGTTCCCATGGAAAAGCATGCCATCCTATTTGAACCGAAAAAACTTATATTATTCGACTAAAAAAAAGACACTACCGGATCGAAAATACAAGAAAAAAAGTCGCAAAATTATACGGCAGCGATGATGGAAACCACTTGCCAGGCGCCACCGCTGCTGGAAAACCCACAAATCCGACCTCCAAGCTCGGATCTGAGGGCCAGAGACCCCAAATTAGTAGATCTGGGTCGCCATCCTTGTTTGCACAAAAGTTTTGCATAGAAAAAAGTTTACTGAAAAGGAGAGGGACATACGAAGAAAGAGTAATTATTCGATAGTCATAACACAACCATGTGATATTCCGGATCGCTACAACACCAGACATTTATGTAGAGTCTATATACTTAATCGTGAGTCTCACGTAAATGTGTAGAGAGATTAATTCGAAGCACCACATAGCGGTATTGCGTGAGTGCCAATTCAACTGGTTAATTAGCAATATACTGTTTTCGTTGACAATCTCAACATAAGATGAACAATTACGAATCAAATACTCCCTTTCACACGTAATGAGGCCCACAAGAAGTCCCCCTGGGCCCTAGGTCCACCTGGAATATTGGAGAACTCATCAAGAATCATCATGCAGTGGGGTCAATGGTGTTTCGGCTTGGTTTGCCTTCAATCTTACTCAATCCCCAATTAAACATGTCCCACAAGAAAAAGGTTCCGTGAGAGCTAATTCAACTGGTTAATTAGCGATATAATAACGGTAACGTTATCCAAAAATTCATGAAATTTTTTCTCTGGCATGTCATGATATCATGACTAATTGGGTCGTGCACACAAAAACAAATCCATTTTATAAACATGTTAATTTTATATATAGAAATGAGCGGAACGAGCCGAATAGGCAGCTGTTCAAGCTTCATTTGAAATTTAACGAGCTTATATATATTCAAGTTTAGTTTGTTTATGAGCCAAACCGAACTCGGACAAGTCTAGATGGAGCCGAACACAAGCCTATCTCGAGTAACTGTTTTTTTACCAGTCGAGTAGTAGCTTGTTCAAGTTTGGTTTGAAAACTTAACGAGTTTCAAATATAAAATAGTCAACCTTAATTTGCTTATATAACAAATTACTCTTGAACGCAAGAATGGAGCCAGGGGGTGGCTACTAGGGGTTGTCGCCCATACTATAATTTGAAAAAACTATACTATTATATTCAACAAAATGTATATATCATCAAATTCTATAACCCCTCCCCGCCTCTACATATATAGCTCATCCCCACTATGTAAAAATCATTGCTTTGTCTCTAGTTGAACAGGCTTTTAACGAACGAAGAAGAGTTTGAACTTGAGTAGCTTGGTTCGTTGTTCAGCCCACGGACGCATCCTCATTTGTTACTAAAGTAATAAAAGTAAGAACATGCACCATTATTGAATGGTAAAGTAATGCCAATTCAAGTAATCCTAACATACTCGATGGGTGTGAGCTAAAAAAACTTTAACCAGATCCAGCAAAATTATCAAATCGGCCCCATGTGATTACTGTATCCAACTCAAAATTACCTTAAGAGAGAATATAATGTTATCGACATAATAATAAAAAGTGTGAGCACTTTGTACACCAACTCCATCGGTTATCATTATTAAGGAAATCTATTGCCTGCTCTCGGAACGCTGCCAAGTAGAGTCCCAACGCTCTCCGACACCATAAGTTCACGACTAAGTGTATGCAATCATTACCACCATGAAAACATCGAGGCCCCCCAAAAAAGCCTATACAAGCCATTGAGCCCGAAAAAAGAGCCCGTAACAACCATTGATTTCATGATTTGGGGAAGGAAGAGTTCTTGGGCCAAGTATCTGGCTTTGGGGGAAAGTTAAGGGATGAATAATTCAACTGCAAATGAGCAAATACTACACCATCCATCGAGATGATGTAAACTTAAACTTTTAAGTTCCCGCAGAAGCAACTCTAACCCATGAAATAGTATCCGGGACTACCGGACTAGCATTAACAAAAAGTCAATCTATCACATTGAAATAAAGAAAATATGGATCACGGTAAAAGACAGATGGGACCGTCCCCCACAAAAACTTCAACAGAAGCAGGGTCACGATATCGTTCAGTTGCCGGATAAGTTACTGTTGCTTTGGAAAGGACAGAAATAACGAAAATGAAACGAAAGTTCTGCACTCCATCACAACATAGTCTATCTCAACTGGGAACACACTGACTTTCATCCATGGATCTCAGGCTCCAGGGCGAGGAACACGAGGCCTCACAGGTGTCTTTGAAGGACTTACCCTACATTACAAGATTATAAAGAACAAAATGGTATCAGTTTAATCAGAAACAGCTCAGTAGTTATAGACATTGTTTGGTTATTTTACCTGATGGGTTGGGTTCCCAAGAGCCTTCCGCTACAACTCAGAGCTGCAATGGCACTCTCTGCCTGCGCATAAAGGGGAAAAAACAATCATTTTGAGAGAGAAATGAATAAAGCAAACAAACTGGAAGATGGCCATATGACGCGGTGAAAATGGCAAGGCAATTATATAGCCATTTAAAGATGATGGAGTTTTGTTTACAGGCTCTTTCCTGCATTATGAGAAACTGCTACTCCATTTTTTAGAAAGGAAAAAGCACGTCTAGGTGGACAATGTGGAAATGGCGCTTCAGAAATGACAATGAACCACTCCTGCGACGATGATATACCACAACAATTTTGCTAGGGTATGCAGCAATTCAGGGAGTCAAATGAGAAAAGTAACATTGAGAAGTTATCTATCTATTAAGGAGATTGGTAGAAAACCATAGGGCAAAGAAGAAGGATCTCCATATGGTTTTCATAGACTTCGAAAAGGCTTATGATAGGGTGCCTATGGTGGGTTTTGGAGAGAAAGGGGGATGACCAAAGGTTACATCGACGTGATCAGAGCCATGTATGAAGGTGCCATCACAACCATTAGATCACCAGTAGGGGAAACAAGCGAATTTCCAACCACAATAGGATTGCACCAAGGATCAGCCTTGAGCCCGTACCTATCTGCCTAAGTTATGGATGAGTTAACTAGACAGCTTTTGCAGGATATCCAATGGTGTATCCTGTTTGCAGATGATATTGTCCTCGTAGATGAAACTGCTAGAGGTGTTAATACTAAATTAGAAATTTGGAAAGAAGCATTAGAGTCAAAGGGCTTTCGGATAAGTAGGAGTAAAACCGAGTTGTATGGTGTGCAAATTTAGTAGTACCAGTAGTGCGCATGAAGAAAGAGTGATGATCCAAGACCAAGGGATTCCAAGGAGTGACCACTTTAGGTATTTAGGCTCAATTATGAGTAAAGATGGAAAGATTACAGATGATGTGACCCACAGGATCTAAGTGGGGTGGCTCAAGTGGAGAAGCACTACTGGTGTACTATGTGTTAAAAGGGTACCCACCAAATTGAAGTGAAAATTCTATAAAACTGCCATAATACTAGTGATGCTTTACGAGACAGAACGTTGGCTTGTTAAGAAACAACAAGTGAGCAAGATGAGTGTAGCGGAAATGAAAATGTTGAGGTGGATGTGTGGTAAGACTAGACGAGACAGGATTAGAAATGAAAAAATTCGTGAGATGGTAGGTGTAGCACCTATAGAGGAGAAACTGAGAGGAATAGGCTAAGGTGGTTTGGACATATCTACCGTAGACCTGTAGATTCAGTAGTTAAGAGAGCGGATATGATAGCTTTGGATAGTAATGCTAGGGGTAGGGGAAGACCTAAATTAACTTTAGATGCAGTTGTGCGCAAAGATACAAGTAAAATGGGTTTGAGTGAACAAGTAGCCCTTGATAGAGCTCTTTGGAGAAAAAGGATTCACGTAGCCGACCCTAAGTAATTGGGACATAAAGGCTCGGTTTGGTTTGGTTTAATCTTTAAGAGGGTTGGTGTGGCTAGTTGCCCAGGTTCTATTGACGGCTCTCCCACTTGGGTTACCTTAGCCCCTGTTTCCTTCTAATTTCTTACTTGTATCTCTCAGTCTGACTTCCTTCAAGATGATAAACCCTAGAATTTGGTGATTTGTTGAAATTGACTAGTAAAAATATCTAAGGTCATCTGAATTCCCGAAACTTAAATCTTAGAATTTTGGAATATGTTACCAAAAATAATGTACGGGTAAGAGGACACGTCCTCAATCCTTTATTTGGATATTGAGCAATTTTGAATACGCAGCGTACTCGAATCAAATAAATTAGGGGGAATAGGCTATAAATGTTTCTCTTTCTAGGCAATGTGTGCTCTCTTTGCTTTCTCTGTTCAAATATCATCAAAACATAGACTCCAATTAGGAAATTTCTCGGGTATACCTCACTCACATACCTATATGATACCCTCGGACACGGGTCCTGTAGAGGAGATAGAAGCGTCCTCTAACGGAGGTCCTAGCTGTTTTGGTCATAGACAATTATGGATATTATTTCATTCCTCACACAGGCTACACATAGGGCTTACATCCTGTACATTGTATATGTTGGACTTGGCCATAGGGGGAGTGGTAACTTCATGGACATGGGGATAACTCAGGTCTAGACACTCTCACCTGCCCCAAGAAAATAAGAGGAGGAGGTAGAAGACAAGTGACCTAGAAGAGAACAAGTCATGCCGACAGAAAAATAAATTGTGTATTGCCATGTCGCTTGCTACTTGCACAGCCAGAAACGTATTTAATCTTAACAAAGTGGGATATAAGATTTGTCATCAAGCCATTGAAGCATGGTTATCAGAATTAACGGCATCACCACTCAAGCATTTAATGAAAAATGAACTCACCATAGCAAATTCAACAAAAGCAATACGCGTTGAATGCACATTATCCCCCAAAAGCCTAAGGCGAGAAACCTGTGTAAGAGAAGCTTAGCCAGAAGCCCAAGAAAGTCTTTAGCAACCTAACGGCAGAACAAAGAGAAACTCCTATTGGGTAAAGTACTGACCTCACCGCAACACGACTCAAAGAAGAACTTGACATCAGCTTGAGAAATCTGCATTGTCAAAATATTCTTTTTATTTTTGCATAAATGGAAAATCTATTCATTCAGCTCAAAGTTTCACCATTAGCTATCAGAAGTTCCGATTCAATTTTTATGTAGACAATCACGAGAACATAAGCACCAAACAAGAAGCCATCATAGAAAAAACGCCTACACAGTCATAAAATATAGCAGGGAACATAGAGATTACAACTTGGGAATGATAAAAGTCCCAAAAGGAGAAATACCATCTTATCAATGTTCGTACAATAGACCGTCCTTGCACACATCTCTCGTTCATCTTCTGACTGTGTGTTAAAAAAATCAGTATACAATCGTTTATAATGGAAGTTTGAACATTCACACAGCAGCCATGGCTAAAATCATACATACCCTAGGAAGAAATGTTGGATTCACCGGAAGTATAGCAGTTTTCGAAGGTAAGACCCTAATTGGATAGAAACCTATGATCGTCCCACAAAGGTTAAGAGCTTCTCTTGCACTTCCTGTCGAAATAAGTTTACATGACGAGTGAGCCCGGAGAAATCAAGCAGTATCTATCTCAATAATACGTTACAGATTTTCAGCCCAAAGAAACCAACTTACGATCATCAGCAAACTCTACAAATGCAAAGCGAAGACGTGAATGAGGATCGCCACAAATTCGACAATCAACAACCTTCAAAGTAAAAATACCAAGAAAGAATGTCAGAACATTTGTAAGAAACCGAACATCCAGGCTAGTCTCTAAAGAGGTCCAAAAAGAAACAAATCAAGATATCTAAGACGTACGTTGATGACAGAAACTCACCTACCAAGTCAAATGGAGTGATGAAAACACAAGAAAGACAATCAAAGCCTTAAATTGACTGGCAAAACATCCAAAATGGCCAAATTGGAACATGACTATATACAGCAACAAACTCAGATAAGGTTTTAGTTTTCAGGAAAGGAGATATAGAATGGGAATAAAGCAAAAATTGGGCCTTGCCGCCGGGGGGGGGGGGGGGGGGGGGGGGTTTGGACAAGTCTCCATCAGGAATAAAAATTAGGTGCAACACCTCTGATATACCAAAACAAGTTATAGCGGTTTTAACAGAAACATGTGGTACAATGTAACCGTGCTTCATAAAACAGTACAGAAGGGCCTGTACCAGAGATTCTTTCCACGAATAGATTTTATCAAAGACAAGATGCGACACAACCATGGATTCAAACAAATATGTTAGCAAAAGCTTACAAAAGCATTTTCTCAGCATGCATTCTGCTAATTATAGAAGAGCGATCTTCGTTACAGTGGCAAATATCAAATCTCTTTACTAACTTTGTGCCAGAAAGAAAGCTTCAAAAAGCTGATTGGTCTGTTATATACATGCCAAAAGCATCTAAACCAAAATCAAAACTCAGTGTTACTATCTTTAAGCGACTTAAGTGCTCCATCATCTTGGGTTTTCCTTATTAATAGAGACCTGTGATATGAAATGTTTACACATAAAATGTACTTACGGGTGCTTTCTTCCAAAATAACTAAGAAGTCATGTCAAGCACATGTAGAAATGACATGGATACCATACAGCTACACTGCTACAGCCACCTTCCTTCTAGGTCCTACATTTCCACCCACTGCAAAGGACTAAACAAGATCTGTATCCAGATAATTTTAAGTTCGAGAAATACCGATACACCTGGAAATTTATAACAGGTGCTTATACCTAGGTCTCTTAAGGAAAAGGAACACACATGGGAATAAGCTTCGGTTTGTCATGTCACAAAATTGATGTCATTTCATTCTCCAGTGATTCTACCTTGGTGTATTCCTTTAGGACGTGATGCTTTACTAATCTGCTACAGCTTGTTATGCCAAACTACCATAAGACTCCTAAACCATAGATCTTATTAGCATCGTGATTTATATCTGCCAAAGCTCTTACAAGAAGTGCATTAATATAGAGCCGAAAGGACCGAAAAGAATGGAACTGAAGTCAGGCATCATGATCTAGAACAAGGGCAAAGACAGTTTACCTTTGCTTGAAAAGATACCTTTTCATCCCCATTCCCCAAGGTTGCTTTGGAGCTTCATTTTTAAGTAAGGTTCATACTTCATAATTGGCTGGTTATTGCAGTCGGTCTTAACCCAAATCAAGAAAGTCCTCTCCCAACTATTTAAGATACAATTGCTAATCATTTTTAAAGACCCACAAATTCCTCCACCAAAACTAGAACCTTCCTAATAAATCATCTGGGTTGTTTAGGCACATAAAAAACCTCAAGCTTGGACATTATCTATGTAGTGTGTTGGCTGTGAGAGGGGGGTTTCAAACCTGTCACATCCTCTTTGGAGGGTTGAATTCTAGCCCACTATTAGTACCTATGTGATTAGGAAAATTGTCTTGCAAGCAAACAAATGACTAAGGTCGTCGATAGCGAATTTCGAAGATCATATATAAGCATTCAAAAGCCTAGCAGGTTCGAAGTCTGCCTCTTCACCACTCACATGTAAAAACTAAAAAGATTGATAATTTCCTTGTAATTAATAGAAGCTATGGTTACATAGGCAGTTGCAAAGACGGGTCCATGCATTCTACATCAATCAAAAGGCGATTAAGAATCAACATCTTAAGGCAAGTGGAAAGGTGGGTAAAAGCACTTGTCTTCAACTTGCCAAGGAGTTAACTGAAGCACCCTATGAAGCACCGACACTCCTAGGAGGCGCCGTATTGCCGTATGGGACACGGGGACACGGCGGGGACACGGCGGAATACGTATGGGACACGCCACGTGGCGTGTCCCCCAATTTTTTTGAATTTTTTTAGGGGGACACGGCGGGGACACGGGGGGACACGGCGGGGACACGTGGGGGACACGGCAGGGGGCAAATTGTAATTTTTTAAAAAAATTTTGGGGTCAATTTGTAATTTTTCAAATTTTCAGGGGTCAAATTGTAATTTTTTTAAAATTTTTGGGGGTCAAACTGTAATTATCAATCTTTAAATTTTTAAAATTTTTAAATTTTTTTTTAATATTTATATATATATTAATATATATATTGCCGTGTCCCCCGCCGTGTCCGTGTCCCTTTTTTCAAAATTGCCGTATCCGTGTCCGTATCCGTGTCCGTGTCCGTATTTGTATCCGTGTCCGTGCTACATAGGAAGCACCCAATGCTCCAGTTGCCAAAGCACTCCTTTAACCATTTATTAAACATCTGCAACAATGGATTAACTGTTTTAAGTTTTTCAATTGACCAAACTTACTGGTCCACATTTGCTAAATAAGGCAGCGAGCCGTTCTTCAGTGACCTGGTTTAAAATGATACAAGACTTTTGTTAATACAGGTTATCAAGTCATGGATCAGTAACAAATTTAACAGCATAAAAACTGATTTCGATTTCTACTTACATTCTGATCAATTTCAGACACATACACTGTTCTCCTAATACTATCTTCTCTTTGAGCTCTAAAGGCTCTCCCATTTAACCTCCTCCTCCCTTGGGTATGACCGCTTCTTCTCTGGAAGAACATACAAAAAAAAAAAAAGGATGCATAAATACCAACAAAAATAACACATACAAATACCACAAAAGCTAATGCGCCACAAGAACCTTAGTGAATTCGTTTTTTATATAATCAACTTATGGTCAAGTAATATGTGCATTAGGAATTTCAGTTGAACCATCATCCCACCGAGAGAAATCTAGGCAACATGCAGGAACGAACCTATAAATGCCATTAGTATCTAAAATGATGCACATCCAAATTGAGAATCATGATTCCCACTGAGAGAAATATAGGCAACAAGCAGTAACCTATAAATTCCAATAGTAACATGATATACATGCAAATTTAGAAAACTCACTTTAAAACACATGAAGCAGTGGTACTTGAAAAGTGGTTAAAATAAGGGCAGTAGTAGTTAGATAGCAAGTTAGATAGCAACTCAAACAAGAGTCAAGAATCAAGATCCATGAGGACAAAAAAATGCAACCAAAGTTCTGAAATCTTTTCATCATTTTAGAACCCAAAAATATAACCACAAATTAGGGATAATGAATAGCTTGAACATCAGGTTAACCTTGCACTGAGATGGATCAAGATCTCCGAACAAAATCCCAAACAGGCTAAAAGACATACAGAAAAAAGGAAACAGCCAAATAATCAGTGAAATCATGTTCTAACAATCAACGAATGTAGACCAAGTTGTAAAAGCCCAACAGTAGTAAACGACAAGATTTAAACAGGCAGTTGGATAAACTCGAAACGACAAAGTACATCCTAAAAATCTCATTATGCATCTTAACACATGCCATTAAGAAAATGGTATTCATATCACCCTAGGTAATAAGTACGTTGACGGCAGAGTTGACGGCAGATTTTACGGTTTAAAGCCCATCTATATGAAACCGACAAACTGGATTATAATTTGTAAACATTATCCATTTCCTGCAAATTGAATCTCCAAAGTTCTGTTTTTCTAAGACACAAACACGTGACAATTTGGGAATGCAGTTAACATGACTTCAAACAATGATTAACATTCATGAATATGGACACAATTTAAACCATAACAAGCATCAATTTGGAAGAAACAAACCAGGACACAACAAAGCCATTAATCTCAAAAGAAACACAGACTAAACTCAAGTTACGGTTAGCACAAATCTGGAAATGGAAATTGAACAGATTAAAATACTTTATCACTAAAAAAATCTTAAACACTATATCCAAAATCATAATAAGACAAGGAAACCAATCCATAAAACGCAGAATTGAATGAAAATCAAGAGCAGATAAAGCTAAATAATTCAACAAACGAAGAACTAGAAAGGAACTCAACTCAAATTGCACTAAGCATGACTCTAGAAAAGGGAGTTTAACAGATTAAAACCCCTGAGCACTACAAGGTCAAAAAGATCGTTTATCTAAAACCATAAGATAAGGAAAACCCATAACTCAAATGCAAAATTGAATCCAAATCAACGACAAATATAGTTAAATTGAATAGAAACAAAGAAATAGAATGGAACTCCACCAAATTTGCATCAAGTATGAATATAGAAAGGGGAATTTAACAGATTAAAAACGTTGAGCATTAAAACAGTCAAAAAGCACTTTTATCTAAACCCATAAGATAAGGAAAATTCATCAATCAAATGCAGAATTGGGATATAAATACATAATCAAACAAAAGATATGGTAAAATCAATTAAGAACCAAGAAATAAAACAATATACCCTCCGATTGTTGTCATTTCCCAAATTCTTATTTGATGGAGAGAAATTGTTGGCGGCCAACTGATCGCGATTAGGATCATACAAGTAGGAAGGAAAGAACTCTTTGGCCAAAGGATTCAGCTTCAGCTTCGAAAGCATATCAACTATATCTTGCATTTTGAATTCCGATTTCAAATCGGTGTCTTTAGCACCAATACTCACAGATTCAGCATTGCCATCAATTCCAGCACCATTAACAGTGTCAGTGTTTGGTGAGGGCTGAGCCTCACCAGTCACCTCTGCACCGGCGGCCATCGAATCAAAACCCCCCAAACCCAACAAAGACAGGAGATTATAATTCTATAAATAAAATTTATATATAATAATCAAAAGATTGAAACTTTTTATTACCCAGACCCAATTTTCATCTCTTTATATAAAGAAAGAAGTTTGGGTTTATCAGATTTGGGTGATCTTAGACTGTAATATAAAAGATGGGATTCTTCTTTATGTACAGAATAGGTATTTTAAAGCCTAGGGATGCAAACCCATTTGGGGAAAAGGGATGGAGATGAAGAGAGACAAAGCAAAGAAGGGGTTTTGATCAATTTTGATCAAAAGGTGGGCGTTTAGGGAGGAACAAACAGGTATACCATTCCCTTCCCTACCCTTCTTCCTTGTTAGATTTATGCGGAGAGAGGAATACAGTGTATGTACGTATGTATGTACGAATGTATGGGCGTAGAGAGAGAAAGAAAGGGGTGAGAGAGTGTGGATGTGTTAAAAATGGGGGTGGAAGAGGACAAGCTCAACGTAAGATTGGTTTTGAGCCTCCACAGCTTTTTGTTACTTTCTGTAACAATGGATATATGCATACTTATGTCATCCGTTTCTTTGGGAAAAAAAACAAAAACTGGTTTTTTTTTGTTTATGTTTTGTCTTTAATAAAAAAAAAATGTACATTTTTGCATTAAGTTTTCATTTTTTTAATGATTTGTCTAGACAAGACAATCTAAATAGTATAAAATTATGGTAAAAATTAAAATTTTTTGAATAATGCAAAATGTAATCCAATAATCCAAATATTTTTCCAAAATGACATAATTTTATACTTTTTAGATTCGTCTCGTTGAGGTAAATAAATAATCCACGAGCAAAACTAACATATGCAAAAAAAAAAAATGAATCAAGACAACGAATAAACCAAAAAACGAGTTTGAGGTTTTTTGCCAAATGAGATGGGTTTGTTGGACTTACAATTTTATCTTCTTTTTTATTTTAGGGGCAATTTATTTCCTAGTAGTTCTTATCCAATATCCAATAAAAGATGCCCAAAACCAAGAGTCTTTTTTTTTTTTGGCTTTATGATAAATAAATGGGGCTTATTTTAAAAGTTAAAGTTTTTTTTTGTAATGGGAGAGGAGTCGTCTCCTTTTGTGGCACCACTTGCTTATTGAAAAAAAAAAAAAAAAACTGTTTAATTTGTAATTTCTGAGTTTATTCCGAACTCATCTTCATAGTTTGAACCGTTTAATTTCCATAGCTAGTGTATGTTGATAAGACATAAGTCAATGACAGATCTAAAAAATGCGTTTGGATCCAATGTACCAATGTATTTTTTAAAAGATAAATATGATTTGTAATCGTATTTCTTAACATTCAATTGACGTGATTTTTTTGTATAAACAAACTTCTCAACGCGTCCTATAAAAGTGAACAGTTTAGAGGATCGAGATGGGTTGGGTTGGCCCCGAAAATTGAAAAACTTGACTGGCCCACTTTTTGGTTTTTACTAGAGAGGTGCCTCCTCCAAAAGTAGTAAAACCATTTTACTAATAAAATATTCTGTAGCTAAACTGGCTAGTTATGGAAAACAGGTGGGTTTGTGCTGTGTTAGGAAAAAGACACCCAAAATTAAAAATATAGAGCCTAAACATAGTCTTAATTAGGCAAGTAGTGATTTTTTGAATGTATTTTTTCAGCTCATTTAATTTCTGAGATTTGTTAAATTATTACACCTTTTTTTAGTTACATCGGGAAAAGTTATGCCATAGCTATGGTGGCAGTTTCAGCCTAATATTACAAGGTTGGAAATATTCAAGAAGTCACTTTTGATTGTTTGTTGGAGTGGGGCTTTTTTGTTGGTGGGGATTGATGGTGAGAGTACATTTTTATGGTTATGGAGTTTGATGACCATTATGCATTTTGGATTCGTTGTCACTGGATTCCTCATTATATAGGTTTTTCTAAAGGAATCAGGGATCCTGTAATGCGGCATCCGAGTCTTTCATCACGCAATCAATAGTTCGGATTTCATCTCGGCACTTGCATGATTCGAGTCGTCCATTGCCGAGATGAAATTGGAGCCGTTGATTACCGAGATAAACGACTCGGATGGCACAGTACAGGGTTGTGGTGCGCCTCTGCACTATAGGATCCCCAAATCCTTTTTTTAAATGAGTGTTCGGGTTAATATTGAGGGACCAGACCAATCCCACTATTTGGTACTGGGAGTTCCATTTAAAGTCGGCACAACTCTGTATAAATTGATTCCAGAGTTGATAGCATTTTAGAGGTATTCTTTTGCAACACATTTCCTTCGTTATTCTATGCAACCATGATTGTATGATGAAGTTGGGAATCCTCCTATTCATGTACGAATTATTATGGATTAATGTAAATTTTGGTGCTATAATGTGGTCCCTTATCATTGTTACTCATTTGTTCATCTCATTTTTTTAGCTCACATTCGCATTTTTGTCTTCCCTATATTGCGTTTTAGCGGATAATAAAAACGAATGGGTAGTTTTTAAAAGTGACAAACAAAGCACTTCAAGTTTAGTTCATATTATTGATACAAATTGCAGCGAACATCGGCAAAAAAGATAGAAACACGAATGTGAGCCGAAAAAATGAAATGAACAATAGTCAGTCCTTATCAATTATCTGTGCTATACCCTTTAGATTCCTCTCGTTGAAACGAACCAATAATCTAAAAAAAAAAATCGATTCAAAACTAACAAATCTAATTTTTTAAATAAATACAAAAAAAATTTATTTGAATTATTTTTGTCAAAACACTAGTAATGCTATCAAATCATCTGTCTTGTCATACATGGGTTATTTTCTGATTTTCTCATTTATTCTAATTGGAAGGCAAAAAGTTTGTTTTGATAGAAAATGAAAAATACCATAGAATCCATTTTCCCTTTATTCTGTATTACGTTTCTTAAAGTGGGCAATATTTAACTACTCGTTTTTCCCTTTTTTTTTTTCAAACCCATTAATTTTTAACTTAAATTAGTCAAATGGCCCACACATTGACATTAGTCCTTGGGTGTAGGGAATATGCCAGATATTAGCTTTGGTCATAAGTTAAACAAATTTAGAGAATTAAATGAGTGTTTCCTATTAGTGGTTGCTTAATAAATGCGTATTGAAAAGAGACTTCGCATCGGACGGCTAAGAATCAATTAGGACAACTAATACGAACCAATATTGATAAGTATGGTGGGTCCCAACAAAAAGCTAGAAGAAATTGTTAATTGTTTTCGGAGCATCGTCACGTGGTGCTATAAAGCCCCCTCCACCATACATTTGACACAAATATGCAGTGGAGAAGGACCCGTCAAATGTGCGGTGGAAAATGACCCTGCAACACCATGTGGCGGTGCTCCCAGAGCAATACTGAATAACCGGAAGCGGGGGCCCTGTATTGAGGTAACTCACTAGAGGGTTGTAGTGACCCTCATCCGGCAGTCCATCTCGGCACTAATAGCCCGAATTTCATACAAACTTCAAATGATCCGAGTCGTTCATTGTTTGGATTAAAATCCGAGCATTCATTATCAAGATGGACGTCTAGATGAACTCACTACAATTTTATTGTAAGCCTCTCACTACAGGAACCCGTACCGCCGAATAACCACTCAAAGTCTCGAGGCACCTACCAATAATTTAACATAGCATTTTTCACATGTAAAGCCAAAGCATCATGTGCTAATAATAAATCAGTGCACTTTAGTGATTTCCAAAGCACAACTAACAATTTTTCTTGTCCCCTCTGCTACATGGAGCATAGGTGTTAGGCTTGTGGACTTAAATAACTTCAAAGAAAACAGATGTTGACAAAGAGAATCATTTGGGTGTCTTTACTTTTGGGGGTTCTTTTGCCTTTCCTTTGTTTTGATTGGTTATTACAATGTTTGGGTTTATGCTCTGCACAGAATTATTAGTAAAGAATAAGGTGGTTTTCCTAATTAGAAAACGTGTAGGGCCTAGGACACAATTGGGTAAGTTAAGATTTCCAATAATTACAGTTCAGTGCCTATATATTGGAGTATATAAAATGTAAAGAAAAGAATCTGACTTTATTTGCTGACTAGTAGATTTCTTAAATCAGAGCAATAACTGGCAAGGAATTGTTTATCGAGGAAGAGGTTTGCAAAATTTTGAAGGTCCTACCTACCACAATAATATATGTGTGAGTACATACAAGAGAAATACTATCATAGGGTCCTTGTAGTGAGGGGCTTACTATAGAGTTGTAGTGAATTCACCCGGCCGTCCATCTCGATAATGAACGCTTAGATTTTATCCAAACAATGAACGACTAGGATCATTTGGAGTTTGAATTAAATCTGAGCCTCAGTGCCGAGATGGATAGCCCGCTGGAGCTCACTACAGAACAAAGGCTCTCGCTTCCCTACCGTACAAGTTGTAAGTTAAGGTGCATGGTGATAAATCATCATCATATTTACCTAATTTTGCGCACAGAGTTGCACAACCACTCATCTATTCCGAACAAGAAAAATTGGGGATTGAGACAAAGCTGTCTACTTACTAACTCATCTTTTGGTAAGCAAACATTAGAGTATAAGACTAAGGCAGCTGGTTGAGTAATATTATTTTGATGTGTGAGGTCATGGACCATAGTTAATTGATCGAACAATACAACATCCTTAACCCTAATCTACTTAGCAAACCCTCCAATATTCTACATCTGACAAAAAAAAAAAAAAACATGGTGCACTATAATCTATAGACAATTTGAATGCGTACTTTTAATGTTACATTTACTTCAATATTTATGGACATGCATGTAGGGCTGTGAAAGTATACAATTAATCAAAATTGTAAACGAATTTTGGTGACCACCTTCAATCCATTGAGTGTACCTAGCTACGGCCTACGAAGGAGTCGACGGTGCCACAACATGTACTTGTCATCGTGCTCACAGCCTCACACTATACTTCCCTTTAAAAAAAAAAATTTGTGATTGACTTATTTGCAGTATTATACTTGTATTTCTTTTCATGATCCCGAATTATCCAAGTATTCCAATATTCTTGACAAAAAGGAAAATCCAAGTGCAATAATAAACTAAAGCTCACAATATTTTTGAAGAATTTCATGATTCGAAGGAATCACTTGAGTCCAAATGCCTGTCCACTTCTATATTTTTCCTTTTCAAACTTTTTTATGTTGTCATGTACTACTTTTATCAGTGGGAATTAATTCAGCATTTTCACTTGAATGATTGTGCTGTACCATGAGCTTGGCTCTGTGTAGGAGGTAACAAAACTTATACTGCTAGTTTTAGGTTCTTATACTTTATACCCCATTTGACAACACCACTAGCTATTGCAAAAGAAAAATGGATTGATGGGATCAGTCTGTGATGGTTCAAGTTGGCCCGGGACATCCTAAAAATAGAACTATGGACAATTCATAAGTTGTATATACTTATTCTTACTCAACGTATTTGGAAGTCAACTTTAAAATTTAGGAAAAATGGATTACAGGAATTAGTCTGAGATGACACAAGTTGACCCGAGACACCCTAGAAACAGAACTATAGACAATTCACAAGGTTTATACTTTATATACTTATTCTTACTCAGCATATTTGGAAGTCAACTTCAAAATTTAGAACTTTTAAGTAAATGTTCAACCTTAATGCAGTGTAATGACTTTTGACCACAAAAACAGAAACATATTTAAGCATTCGGGGGCCTACTACACCCTAATAGTGAGCGCGATCATAGCTGTTCGTTCTATTTTAGACGATTCAGATTTTAAATGAAATTCTTCTAGGGAAGAGAAGACTCTTCACAGGAAGATTTTTATTTAAAATTTGTACCGTCCAAAACACTTATGAACGGTCAAGGTTGCTCACTACAGGCGTGTAGTGAGCCTCCGATTCCCATTTTCAATGTACTAGAAAAGATAAGGAACGGAAGTCAGTAGATAAGCCTTTTTTTTGGATCAGGGATGTGGACAATTCAAACTCATTTTTGGAAATAATGCAATATAAATCTCTCTTTTTCTGAAGTTAAAAATGTTATATTTAAAGGTGCTCATGTAATGCTACTGAATATGTACTACAAAAAAATATGCTACTAAATCAATATTAGCTATTTTTTTAAACCGTAAATCAAAAGGCTAGATACTTTTTGTATTTTGCATCTTTTATTAACTCCTTTGATAGAACCACCAATTTTTTTTTATTTTTTTGGACGCAGAACAATTTTCCGGGAAAATTCCCAAATCGATTCTTCATGGGCTAGATATATATTTGCAAATGTATTTCATATAATATTTCTTTGCAAATGACTTAATTTGGCCATTTTTAAAAACAATTGGGCATATCAAATATATTCCATGTAGTATTTCTCTAGGGTTTGTCTTGATATCAACCGGTTGAGAACTTTTTTTGTCAAAGGAACCCTTAGTACTTTCATATAGTATTTTTGCAGAGCTTGTCTTATTATGAATTACACATACTCTCTCTTTGATGAGGGAAAAAAATAAAAACAGTAGTAGTACTCTCTTTGTCACGCACAACCTACTAGCATTTGTATAGGCCTAAGTTGTTAGAGGGAGGGCCGGGGTGCAAATTTATTACTTCTTATTTAATATCTTTAACAAACACCGCACACAGCTAAATTTTCCTCCGCAAGCGGGCTAAATATGTGAAAGTGTTTAGTTATAAGGTAGGCAGTGAGGTTTGAACACATGACCGATTGCCTGTTATTGTACGATATGGAATTGCTGACCACCAATTCATCTAAAAACTTAAACCGATAGATGGAGGGGGAGTAACTTTGTTTTTTGCATCCTTAAAAATTTGTAGCCTTGGTTGCAGTTAAGAGCCAAGAGAAAGAAGGTGATGAGGAGTTCTACTCATCTTCTAATGAGCTAATATAAATATTCTAACAATGACTTTCTCCTATTAAGAAAAAGCCATTATAATCGTTTAAAAAAGAAAAGAAAAGAAAAGAAGCCCATTATAATCATTGACGGATGGAGGGTGTACATGGGACAACAACACAATAAAATTTTTGAGTAATTTTATTTCTACTACGTATCTTTTCTGCGGAATACGATTTATGCTATATATGGATGATCTAAAATATTGACCGAATATGTATATAAAAGCAATTTAAATAATAGGCGGTGGAGGCAGAATTTTGATAAACAAGCGGCCAAATGAAATTATGTTGAGGTAGGTAAAATTATAATTGAAAAATCAATTTTTTGTGGGGTAAATTAACCAATTTTTATAGAAGCAGACATCCAAGAACAATTGGGAACAACCCAAACAGCAAAGCAGAGAAACAAGCCAACAAAGCGTAGCTAACTAGGCCCAAAGTAACATTGTCAAAAAGAGAAGAAGAAGAAACATTAAGGCCCAAAAGTTGATGTTGAACAGTAATGTACTTCGTAAAAGTACCATTGAGGCCCAAATTAACGTTTAGGTTTTGGGCTGGCCTAAGTCCAATGGCGCAACAACCTACGAACGTAAATCAAAATGGGCCAATTAAGGTACGGCCCATGAAGCAGGTCTAGAAATACTCTCTCGTAATTTGTAGGTTCAAAATCATGATTTCATAGGATACCCTAGGGTTTAGCTTTAGGATGCACTTTCCTATTATAGGTTTTTTATTAGTGGTTTAGACACTTTCATAGGGTATCCTGGAATTTTAAGCACTTTTATAGGGTACCTTAGAGTTAAGTTTATGCACTCTTATAAGGTACCCTAGGGTTTAGGTGGGGTGGAGAGAGAGAGAGAGAGAGAGAGAGAGAGACGGAAAGAGTTGATGGAGCTTTGTCGGGAAAAAATGGAGTGGGACGTTCAAGGCCTCCATCAAGTGGAGCGGCCTGTGCTTTGCCCCAAAATCATTTGCTTCTGGGCCATTGTAATTGAGGGCTGGGCTATTTTTCAACCAATTTAAGGATGAAACTCCTAAGAGCATCACCATCAGACATAACAAATTAACTCATGGCTAAATTTGATGAGTAGAATGTAACAAAACCCCAAAAAATCAGACTTAACAAATATTTTACAAATTTGTAAAACTTGCAACTTTGCTACAGTACCGCACCAAATTTGGTGCGGTACTGTTCACGCACCAACCAATTTTTTATTTTTTCCCGTTTCTGTACAGCGCTCAGAACAACAGAGGAGAGAGGGAAGTGGGACACGTGGCAGCGGGTTAGTGGGGGAGAGTAATGTTATGGCAGAAAGGAAGGGGGGAGGGGCTGACGCGTGGCCACCTTGACTTTGGTACCCATTATCTGCCCCAGGCGAGGAGTTTTAGGGAGGGGTTTTTTTTTTTTTGGTAGATTTGAGGGGAATAGTTTTAATATAGTAAAGTTAAAATAGAAAGTCTGATTTTGTGAATTTTTGATAAAGTGACTTGCTAATTTATAAAAGGTGTTTTTGAAGTTAAATTTGGTGAAAAATTTGGTGCTCCTGATAAGGATGCCCTAACCTTGAGTTCCTAAGACTTCCACTAACTTTGGTTTTTCCATTGTTTGAGTTTTTAGTTGATATATGTAAACACTAAATACCACAATGACCCACTTTGAAAAGCGTGAAAAGTTAAAAAAGCTCGAAAAGTTCTAAAATCTCCTTAGGGGAACATCGCCTTAAAACAAAACTACTCCACATGCTAGTATTTTTTTCCCTTTCCGATTTCGATAGGGAATACGTCATGGTTATCACATCCATGATGAAAATTTATGACACAACTCGACCTTTACACCAAGCAAGCAAAATAATTTAGTTATTTCATGACACTAAATATTTAAATGAACCGACCCAGCCGACAATTTTGACTATTTTACGTGTGGAGTGTAGGTCAAACCTACAATCCCGAATTAACTCGAGTACATGCCAGTTCTGTGTTCGCTACATATTAACAAAAATGGATTTGAAGTCGACATGAGTAACTAATTTATTAGGTCTAGGATGGAAAATTATTAAACGACTAGACCTATATGCCAAGTCAGCAAATTAAAGTTGGTTATATATGTCCGGCACAAAATATTTAAATGAACCGACCCAGCCGACAATTCAACTATTAAATGTCTCAAATTCAGGTCAAACCTACAAACCCGAGTCATACCGAGTATCCCACATGTCACAATTCTATGTCAGCTACATACCAACAAAAATTGATTAGTAGTCGACAAGATAATTAATTTATTAGTCTCACTTAAAAAAAAAAATTACACCATAACAAGAGGTATTATAATTGTTGTGACAATGCATAGGTACTACGTTTATTAGTTAAACAAGTAAAGCTAATATTGAGTAATTAATTATGACACGAATCTAACTTGACATTACATGACGATGCCCGATACCAACCCGTTTGCATCATAAGTTAGAACACACAAGTATTTGATTTTGTCGGTTTGACAAAACACTCCCCAAGCTAACTTTGTGAAAAGTACTAATAAACCCAATTATTCATCATCCACATCACTAGAAAAAGGGCTATTTTTTTTGAATTTTTATTTCACAAATGTCCCTTTCCATTTTTGAAGGGACAAAGTCCAATGAAACATAAGGTCAAGCCATGAAAATATCTACAAAACAGAGGAGTGAACACACCAAAAGTGGACTCAACACGTCTTCACTTGGAATTATTTGATTGGTCCAAATCTTCTCTTTTATTAATAAAAAAAAAATGGTCAAATTTTTTTAATGGAGTGAGAGGGTCGGTTTGGAAAAAGCGTCACTTTTTTTACCACCGGCTCAAGGCAAGGTGGGCCGTGGACGGCTTATTTGGTCAGTTGGTCTCCTTTGCTTGATTGCTTCTTTTCTTCCTACCACGGTTATCGGTGTCCGAATTAATTCACGAGCACCGAGACTAATTCCCTATCCGGTTGGATTTAAGACATATCACTCCCGCCGACAATAAAAAATTTATATGAAATTACTCTCTTACGACCTAATCCTATAAATTTTTGAATAATTATTCAGAGAGTATGCCCACTAACCATCCGGACTGACCCGAGAGCGGTCTCCTTTGCTTTGTTTTACCGGTTATGATTCTACAAATGTCGGTTAACCAGGTGGGGGGATTTGTGAGTCTGTCTATCCAACACACGTTTTCCCATGTGTTGTTTGTCGTTTTCTGTACCAAGATTGGAGTAGTTGTAATCATGACCGTTTTTGGCCGTTATTTTGGTAGAATCATTGTAATGACTAGTGAGATTTGTATTATCTCATACTCCCTCCGTCTGAATTTTGTTTATCCATCGTTCTATTGTAACTAGATAAAAAAAATAGTGATATTTTTAAATTGGTAAGTAATATAGTATAAATTATCGGATATTATCATTTAAAAAGTCGCTTGAACTCCTAAAGTAGACTAACAAATCCAGCCGCGGGGGAGTAACAACAGATTGATGTTGGTGGTGAAATTTCAGAACTACTGAAAAATAGTTCTAAACTCCTAAAGCTCTAACAGATGGATATTGTACTCTTACTTCAAACTCCATATCTTTTTGTGACGGACACTGAAGTCAGGCTTCGTCCATAACTCTTTGAGTTAAAGCTTTGAGCTATAGATTTAGTTGTAATTTTTTTTTTTTTTTGAACAGAGAAAGAGGGGGGAAGGGGCTACTAGCGTAACAACTCTCATTGGGCGTGACCACAAAGGCTCCCGACCCATTTCGGATTAATGTACGGTAGCTTATGTTCGGAAGGACAAACCAACACCGTCACCACTGCACCACATGGGTACTAGACGGACAAATGAGCCCTCAACATATGTAATATTTTGATAAAACGTTTTGATAAAGAATCACGAATTTGCACCTCATTGAAAAATGATTAAACGTCAAAATTATTTTTATTGGAGTATATATGTAAAAAGTGTACTGAGATACCATCGCCAAAGCATATTAAAACCTATAAAAAATATTTTAGGCTGATTTGAATATTTATATTCGGAGATTATTTTTAGAATCACTGTTCAATTAATTCGGTTATGGCGGTTTTTAGCTATTGAACCGTTAAAAGCATATAGTAAGTTTACATCAACTCTGTCTTTTCTTTAATTTGTCTCCCTCAAGAGATATCTATTGTGCATGATCATTTTTTGTGCATTTTTTTAAAAAAAAGAAAAGAAAAAACTAGCTTGATTGGGGGCTTTATGGTGCAAAATGGGTCCATTCGTAAGAAATAATCGGATTAGTTAACTAAAACGAGACAAAAATTGAACCATCTTTCTAACTTTATAAATTTCATGTGGCACCACTTTTTCTGTGAGTGCTTGTATCTTTCTTAGAACTTGATTGTTTACTTCAGATTCATTAAGATAAAATTGGATTTGAAACTTGTCCAAACCCCTTAAACTTGTCCAAACCCTTCAATTATTTATTGAACTTTTTGGGAGATGCAATGCATGTAAATTATTTAAACGAATTAAATTACTAAATTAAACATGCTTCCTAGCTTTTCAATTATTGAATCGATTCATTGGACACTATTTAAAAAAATATATATCTTTTCTAAGTGGTCTAATGATGTAACAACTCATTAATATCTAGGCTTTGATTCCTCAAAAGGCCCTTTTTTTAAGGTCATAATTAACATTAGCCTTTTGAAGAACTCAAACCTCATGAGTAATAAAGACTAGATAATTTTCATCTTAATTAACTATGAAAAACTTGTTCCAATCTATATATATATATGTTTTGTCTCAGTGAAATCTATCTATCTGTCTGTCAATTCTTAAATTCTAATCGAAATAAGCTAAGCTAATTATCAAATTCAAGTTTTTTTTTGGTAAGTAAAAGCTAGTTATGTCATTATAACTTGGTTTATTTTGGTTTATTTATCTTAGCAACTTGTAAAATCACGAAATAACTTGTAAAATCACGAAATAAATGATTGAGTTTGCAATACGTGGAGTTATATGTCGGTTAACTACACTTTGTGATCTGACGTATGAAGTAAATATTTACTTTTGCTGAGATTTAAACACGTGAGCACATTTTATGTATCGTGAAAAGGAAAAAGGTTGAAAAATTATCAACATATATAGTATGTAATCATGATACCTCCGAGTGTTTAGTCCGGTTGATTAGTGTGTTTGCTTTTTATTGACCAGTGCGGCAGTGCTCAATTTTTAGTATCAAACCGGTAGAAGTAATTTCTTGTAGATCTCCTAATTCTTGCATGGATGACTGGTGGACCAGAAGAGGTTAGTCGAGTTTACCTGTAAGTTGGTCCGGATATTGTCTGACTGTCGATAAAAAACAGTATCAAGTCGTGATTATAAACATGGGTTGTGAATTACAGCGAAGTCGCTTTGATACATGGGGATAGGAGTAGAGCCACTATATCTACTAGTATTTTTTTTTTTAATAATTAGGTGTGCGGGTCTGCTTTCGTGCACCTTGATTAATCCCGAGAGACCAATTTCACCGTTCATTAGTAGAGGCCCAATTTAAAGCAGAGCAAATAAAGTTCTGTATGTACTGGTCCCAGAGTTGATAGCATTTACAGGGTTTCGAACACAACACCTTAGAAGAGAGCAAACCCCTACATCTCAAGCCTTAACCACTAGGCTAACCCCTTGGGTTATATCAAGCTTCTAGAATTTTGACAACCCATATAAAAACGGGACGAAATGATGCTGAGTTTGTTTGCGGGTACCACGTAACAGTACTCGTTGCACATCTCGACTGTCCAAAAGTGTTTTGGATAGTTCAGATTTTAAAGAGATAAATATGAGAAAGAGAGGAGAAGGGTTGGGAGAGATCTGAACCATCCAAAACCTTTTTGAACGGCCAAAATATACGCTTGACACCACGTCTGCTCCTACCAACTCAGCACCCAAGCTTTTCACCAAGCTATGACTACATACTACAAGACCCCGACAAAGCAAAAGGGTTTCTTCATTCAAATGACATCAATATTAGGATATTCTTCACATCTAGGTAGTGTAGGGATGGGCATGGGGACGGATCGGGGCCGGAGAGTACTATCTCTACCCCCAATCCCTAAACCCTTCTCCATATCCATCCCCTACCCGATCCTCAATGGGACTTTATTTTCATCCTCCATCCTCACTCCAAATGAGGAACGGGGATCCCCACGGGGATTCCAGGATCCAGTCATTTAAAAAAAAAAAAAAGATTACTAAAAATCTAGAATGCCAGTTACAAATTAAATGCTAAAATCAAATTACAAGTAGAGGTGTCATATGGGCCGGACCGGCACGGGCATGGTACGTTTATCGTTGGCATGATACGGCAAGGTATCCATGTGTAAGCGTAAGTGTTTGTCAGTTTCAATTCAAGTTGTATCAAATATCAACCAGATTTCTAATTTGAAAACTAAAGGAACCTTAAGCAAGATAACATATTATGGTATCCATCAGTTGTAAAAAAAATTAAGTGGATAGCGTATTAGTAGGCATTTAATCGGATGAAAAGTATCATTAAAAAAACACAAATTGGGTCCCGATCGACAAGCTTTCTAAACTCGACCGAGAAGAAAGTTTACACAATTGATTTCATCAATAGGAACAACAAAATCAACGGCTTGATTGAAAAACTATTGTTTTTATTTTGCATTTTTTTGTGTTTATTTTAAGGAATGTAATGATTGATAGTTGAGTAGATGTCAACCTAGTTGGGATGTATTCAAATTATAGTGACGCATTTCTTATCTAATCACATTTATTGTATTACAAAGTTCAATTATAATAAAATGTTTGGAGAAAATTTAGTGTGACCCCATGTGTTTGGAGAAAATTTAGTGAGACCTAAAAGTTTCATAACTCATGAATAGACCCCTATATTCAGGGATTCGGGGATGGGCGGATCGGGGATGGGGCAGAGCAGGGCGGGGATGGATCGGGGAACGGATTCGGGGCGGGGACATGCCCATCTCCACCCCCTATCCGATCCCCAAACATTTTCAAAAAAAAAAATATTCCCATATCCTATCCCATCTCCAAACAGATCTCCGTATTGCCAATTCGTTCGGATTAGGGATTGGATCGGATTCGAACGGGTAGGAGGAAATGGCCAACGGTAAGGCAGTGGTAGCTAATTATTACGCGTTTCGTTCCCAAATAATAGTCAACTACGAAAAGACGTATATTTTTTGAATCAAGAAATAAAATGATTCTGAGCATAATTTTTTAAATTTATTGAAACCAATGAAAGAGAATTTGTTGATACGATTGAACTCTTTCATTGGTGTCAATAAATATTTAAAATTATGCTCGGAAGCAGTTTATTTCTTGAGACGAAAATTGCATGTCTTTTCGCAGTGGACCATTATTTAGGAATAGATGGAATATTATTTGAATTCGATTTGGGAATAGTGAAATTTAAGATTACATCATAATGGTCTTGCTAACCTTTGCCTAATGGGCGGAGGGTAATGTGCATATAAAGACAAATAAGTTAGAGCATCCTCTATAGCCTCTCTAAATAGGCTCTCTACTTTATTTTACCAAGTCAAAACCCCCGGAACCCCCCACAACAATGTTTATGAAAGGCCCAATAAACTCCATCTATGAATAGTGCCTCTCCAAACAAGGCCTCATTTGTTGATGCAATATTCACTCCCCATTCCTTATTTTATTCTCTCTCTCTCTCTCTCTCTCTCACACACACACACACACACATTAAATATTCATATTTTAATAGAAAGTAGGTAAAATAGAGAGTGTTGTTAGAGTGTTAGTAGAAAAAGCGTCAAACTATATAGATATGTGCACTATACAAGACAAATTTTGCCAACCTATTGTTGAGCTTGCTCCTAGGATTTCAATACACATTTCATTGATAATACAGAGTAATACATTTTCACATATATTAAAATATTTGTCTCGGATATCGATACACCAGTTAGACATTATGTTCCGCGCTACTCTAGGGGCGGAGGTTAGCATTTCCAATATTATGGGTAGGTGGTGATCTCATTTGTGGATTGGTGCTTTTTATTGGTTTTGGTTGGTGTCTTACCAATCTTGGGTGGTTGTTTTTCTTTTCTCTTTTTGGATCCTAGTGGTTTTAATCTGTGGAGCGTGGGGTTGCCAGATTGGCATGTTCCTGCTCCATTGTGTCGTCTCGCATTGCATCCCTTTAATTTTTATAATTCATTTCCAAAGATTAATAAATTTATTTTTGCTCTTCAAAAAAAGAAAAAAACCCCCCTTTCCCTTGGGATTAAGACTAACTCAACTTTTGGATTGACTTACCGGAAAAGGCTATAATACACACCCTTTATTATTATTTTTTTTTGTCAATCGATAGAAGTATTATTGATTACTGCAAATGCAAAACATCCAAAGCGGCTTTTCTACACACCCAGTCCGGGAAGTCCCCTTCCTAAGTGGTAGGAAGCTCAGCAGAAAGGGCATATTTGGCTACTTCATGAGCCACCCTATTAAAAACACGGCGAACAAACGAAAAAGAAATGGAACGAAAAAACCGAACTAAACACAAAACATCTTTAATCATTACGGCCACATTGGAATTAGCACATTTCACGCCCTGTAGCATTTGAACAATCCCTTGTGCATCACCTTTAACCACAAAATCTTCCCCCGGGCAATCTCCCGCGAACTCTAAAGCGCACCGAAAACCCAACGCTTCAACCACTTCTGCTGACCACACATTGAAAAGAGGGATGGCTGCCATCCTTAAAATGTTTCCATATTCATCCCGCACAACTATGCCCACACCTCCCTTCCCATTGCTTTTCTGAAGTGCTCCATCCACATTAATTTTAAAAGAACCTCTCGGCGGAGGTGTCCAGTTAGTATGCTCAATCTCAGGCACCATCGGGTTACGTGGCATAGGTGCAGTGGATGCGCAAAAATCAGAGAAATCATTGAGTGCATTACCAAGAATCCTTGTCTCGTCGATCCATTCCTTCTTAAAAACCCAAGTGTTTCTAGCTTTCCAAATATGCCAACCCACTATAGCGAACAGACCCAAACGCTCCCATTTGCCTTTCCCATCTGTGATTTTTTCCAAATAGGTCCACATCTCCTCAACTTGAACTGAGGCTAATAATTCCGGTCTCAACCGAAGAGGAGAAAGCCGCCACACTCTACGCGCGCGATCACAGTGGAACAACATATGCGAAGTAGACTCCACCGCCAACCCACACACCGGACATATATCATCTAGCGGAACCTTTTTCTTAACCAAATTCAGATTAACAGGAAGAAATACCTTTATTTTCGCCAGAGCTTTGCACCGCCAAACTCTCTTCCACTTGCTTTCATCCGCCCCACCCCCACTTGATTGCCCACATCTATCCTCTCGGTGTCGCCATAGCTGCGTCATTTGTTTAGCAATTACATATGCATATTTGACAGAAAACTTTCCGCTTGTGGTACCCCTCCATACACGTTCATCCTGTTGATCTGTCAAGCTAAGAGGTAATCTTAAAATTTGCTCGCTATCACGATGATTAAAGATCGACCTGACCAATTGTTCATTCCAGGCAACATGTCCTTCCTCAAAAAGATCCCTCACCCAAGTATATTGGCCACCTCTAGGGTCAGCAGTTAGCACTTTCGGGTACAGAGGATCATCCAACCAAGGATCAGTCCAAATTTTAATAGATTTACCTGTTGCAACCCGCCATCTCCACCCCTTTTCAATAACTTCCTTACTTGCCAAAATACTCTGCCAAGCCCAGGAAGCTGTAGCCTTAGGTTGAGCCTCCAAAATACTTGTGTTAGGAAAATACTTTGCTTTAAAAACTTTGTAGAACAGAGATTCATCTCCCACAAAAAGCCGCCATCCTTGTTTGGCCAACAATGCAAGATTAAACGCCTCAAGATCTCTAAATCCCAGCCCTCCCTTTCCTTTGACCTCTGTTAATTTCTCCCAACTCATCCAATGAATCTTCTTTGCGTCATCTGACCCATTCCAAAAAAATTTTGCAATCACAGAATTCAGCATTTTGCATAGTCCTGTTGGCATCTTAATGCAAGCCATCGCATAAATAGGCATCGTAAGTAGAACCGATTTAATCAAAACCTCCTTCCTAGCTGGGTTAATCCTTTGACCATCCCAACCCTTAATCTTATTCACGACCCTCTCCCTTATATACTCCAAAGCTGCTTTCTTGGATCTACCAATAATGAATGGTAAACCAAGATACTTGCCCTCCTCAGCACTACGGCTAAAACCCAAAATACCTCTGCATACATCTCTGTCACCCTCTGGAGTGTTGGTGCTAAAGAGGATAGACGATTTCTGTACATTAATTAGCTGCCCTGAAGCGCTCCTGTAAGTATCAAGAATGCCTTTGACCACCTCGCTATCCCTTCTTGTGGCTCCACAAAAAATCAGAGAATCATCCGCAAACAAAAGATGAGAGATGGATGGTCCATTTTTGCTAATTCGAACACCTTGTAAGACCCCTTGATTCTCCTTTACCCGAAGTAAACTGGAAAAGCCCTTCGCACAGAGGAGAAAAAGATATGGGCTTAGAGGATCGCCTTGTCGGAGGCCCCGTTGAGGCTTGATAAAACCATGTCTCTGACCATTGATAGTTACCGCATACGAGACAGTTGTTACAGAATTCATAATCCATCCCACCCACTTTGGATCAAAACCCATATGAAGCATAACCCTTTCCAAATACAACCATTCCACTCGGTCATACGCTTTAGCCACATCCAATTTTAAAGCCATTTGACCCTTCCTACCACCCCGTTTGTTCTTCAAATGGTGGACCACTTCATTAGCCACTAGAATATTATCCGAAATTTGACGATTGCGCACAAAAGCACTTTGGTTAATACTAATCACATTGGGGAGTACAGTACGCAGACGATTAGCCATAATCTTTGCAATAATTTTATAAACAACACTGCACAAAGAAATGGGTCTATACTGAGTGACCTGAGTAGGAGTTTTAACCTTTGGAATTAGGACGATTTGACCCTTTATTTAGGTGTGTATCATACGCACCCTATAAAAGTTACGATTTTTTTTTTTTACAAAAGTTGTGACACACACACCAAAATGTTACCAATTATACTGCTGAAAAGTTACGAAACACTAAAAAATGTTACGATTGCCAATGAAGTGGCACAATCTGGACCATACAAAAAAAAAATGTTACCAATTTAGGTGCATATTATACACACCTTTAATGAGTGTGTATTGTAGCCATTTCCTATCTTACCACTTCGATTCATCAATAACCAATATTACTTTTCAAAGTTTTATCCCATCCTAACCAAACGCACAGTATAAACCTATATACAATCTCCACCCTTATCCTCCTGGAAAAAGCAAACATGTGGACCCCTCAGTATCAACTAATCCTATGATATTACCTTGGCCCCTAGTGGCCCGATTGGATGCCGGATTAATTTTCGGGGTATTATATATGGAGGGGGTATAAGATAGTAGGGGGTAATAAATATGGAGGGTGGCCCCACAGTGATGTGACATTTATGGAGGGGGGATTAAATAATACTTGGTTTGGATGATTTTGGTAATATGGGAGGAATAAATAGTACTTGGTTTGGATGGTAGTTTAAATGGGGGTATAAGGATATAAAAACTGTCAAAAGACCAAATTGGCCTTGTGCGTGCCCATATTACAATTCAAGCGTTTGTTACTTAATCAAATACAAAACTTATTAATTTATTACCTTTGTCAACAAATAAACTATAAAAACTAATTGCAAATTTTTTTAAAAAACTTAATATATATGACAACTTTTTATTTTTTTTTTAAATTTGGCAACGTGTATGTTAAAATTAATTGTTTTCTCAGCACCGAACAAGACCGGCATAACACTTTCTAGCCAAAAAATCAACAAATGAAGTTCAAAGAAAAACAAAACTACAAATTAAAGCTTTGGCAGAATCATAAAATTACTTTGTCTTTGTTAAAACATACTTTACAACAATATATCCTGTTCAAAAAAGAAAGAAAAAATAAAATTGCTACAACTAGAAAAAGAGTCACTGAGGAACCCAACTAAAGAAACTAGTCAATGTACCCAACTAAAGAATTAAACTAGCTGATGTTAGGCCGAACAAAACTTTTGGAAAAATGAAAGTGCAGGTACTACTTTTTCCATCTAAATATAATTGTTTTTCTTTGAGCAGAGGTTTAACATCAGTAATATGCAGAGATCGAGTATTTGGAGCCCATATATCGAGTATTTCGAACACAGAGGGGTATGCAGAGGGGTATTATTTTGGGCATTTTGGTAAATTGATAGGGGTATTAGGGGGTGTTAAATATGGACACCCCCTGGGCTGTCCATAAATAACACCCCAGCAGAGGTGATATTTAGTCCGGGTAATAAATAACACCCCTGCACTTTTTGTTGGCAAACCATTCCATATGGGTGGGTCCGGGCATAAATAACACCCTCCATATTTATGCCCCCCTAATGCCCCATCCAAACGAGCCGCTATTTTCTAATTCCTCAAAACAAACAAGCCATAAGTGCCCTCCCTTACTATTGTCTTTATTTTTATTAGATTAGAATTCACATTAATTTGAAAATAATTAAATTTCGTGAACTAGAAGGAAATGGATACATAGGCTATGCTTTTTGTTTTCTTTTCTACTTAACTCACAGTCGGCACGACAGTCAGTCCTGTTAACTGTTTTATTCCCTCGTCTAACCGAAAAATATGATACTAGAAATTGATGCCCAAATTTATTACTTTAAGGATTAGGAAACGATCAAAAAGTTGGTTCTAGCTTGGGGCACGACAGTTTGTAATCCCCGAAGGCATTACATGGTTCTAGTCTCCCCTGATCTGACCATCCATTCCATAATCGACGGTTGAGATATATTTGTTAACTCTTAGCGGTAATAATATACTCTTAGCGGTAAAAATACACTAATGAATCTAAATCCATCGATTATGAAATGGACGGTCAGATCGAGGGATTCGAGGTCGGTGCTGTCCCTTAGGGACAACATCCATATTGGGCCAATCGCGGCCGTCCGTGGTCGGCGATGAATGACTCAGATTTGTTAGGCAGTAGGGGGCTTAGATTTGTTTGGACAAAATGTGATCTAAGTCGTCCATTGTCGACCACGGACGGCCGTGATCGACCAACATGAATGTTGTCCCTTCACCATCCCGAATCTTGGATCGGAGGAACTACAACCTTATAGTGCTGCTCCCCGAATCCGGTCACCCGTCGTCTCTCCCCCTCTTAGTACTATTTTTCTTGGGTGGAGGTTTCCAAAACGGGCCACTAGGCCATATAATTGCACTCCTTCCAAAAGTAAGTGGCAAAGACACTGTTTTACCAGGAGTCAGCGATGGTCTTTTCAAAGAGTCAGCCCCTCAAACCCAGCAATAAACATTTAGTGGGTCAAACACAGAATGGTGGGCCCCCAGACAAAAAGGCCATGGAGGTGACCTCTCGTACAGGCCCAGTAACAACACACACAGGAAGGTGGAGTTTTTATAAACTCCTCTATTATCGATGGCCACCTTCAACCTTTTATCCTCCCCAATAATATGGGTCACCTTTATAATGGAGTCCAATCAAACAAGAATATCTCAGTCTCCCTATCTTCCTTTTAAATGGCTTCTCACTTTCTCTCCTTTGTCTCCATTATGAACACATCACAAAGTGTCATGTTACATAATAAGGCAGAGACTATAGTGGGAACGTGTATATCTACATATATATATCTGTAGTTTTGCAATGCTATATACTCAACCAGAATTTTTATACAAAATCTTTACAAGAACAGATGCGGCCGGAGGTCACGTCGTTCTGGTATAATAAAGAAAACCCTGTTTTTATGGGGCTATTTGTATATGTTTGTGTGCATTTTTATTTGTAATTACGTATAGTAAGATGAAATGTATAGTTGGCCCATGGTTAGAAGTGGTCAAGTTGGCACTAGTTTGGAGGGCCAAGTGGCCTTTGGTGATCGATGACAAGTTTGTTGGCTTTGTGGTTTTCCACCAAAGCTAGTTGGCGACGTGTCACAATTCAGTACGTTGGAGAAACTCCTCATAATGCATGCACAAATTGGCAATACCATTCTCCATCACACAAAAAAAATCCTTTACAATGATTTGATTAGTCTCACTTAATGGCCCATATTTTCCGAGTTAAGTCGAGCCTAGCGACAAAAAAATTGTTACTATATATACAATGCAATTCTTGAAAATTAAGTTCATTAAGGTATTATTATTTTCAGAATTACTGTTTATCCGAATATCCGAATTTGAACGAGAAGTCTTTACTATGATATTATCGGTAGGAATTCAAGCATGAACTTTGCTTACTACTCGTAGAGAACATGGAGTAAATATCTGAGCTCTTAGATATTTTTGAAGGGGCCCTCAAAGGAATAACTCATAATTGGGCCACATTGTAGGGTCATTTTATATGAGGTCTGATTTTAATCGTGCCCCCATTAATAGATGATGAATCGACTCCTCAAGAATTAGTCGAAGTCCGCGCAACTTGTCCCGACACTCCTCAGGGTCAATTATATGCACGAAGACTTACTATTGGAAGTGGAGCAAAAAAAATGATTAAGTTTTGTCAACTTGACACAAACCCATTATGTAGAGTGACTTTATATATGTACGTAGATCTCCAACATTATTGGTTTCTTAACTTTTAGTATTCGTAAGTGGGGGCTAGCTCATGTGCATGGTAGAGTTCTTGGATGTCTCATATTAGGGGTGGGCATTGTGTCGTGTTCAAAATTCTCTCAACTTTAACCTGACCTGTTTAGTTTTTCGTGTTATCGTGTCGTGTCATATTCGTGTTTCGTGTCAGAAATAATCGACCCTAACCCGCTAACTTCGTGTCGGGTTCGTATCGTGTTATCGTATCTTCCCATAAATTCTTGTGTCGTCAGTGGCAGACGCAGGATTGGTGCTGCGGGGTGACCACTCCATAGCAAATATACAGAAAAATTGAAAATGTACTGAAAATACACTACTACTAGTAAGAACCTTGGGGGGTTTGCCCCTGGTCTGCCCCTGTGTGTCGTGTCGTGTTTGTCGTGTTATCTCGTGTTCGTGTCAGAATTTTCTCAACCCTAATTACCTGACCTATTTAACTTTTCGTGTTATCGGGTCGTGTCATATTCGTGTTTCATATCAGAAATAGCTAATCCTAACCCGCTAATTTCGGGTCGTGTTCTCGCGTCATGTCAAAAAAGTGTCAAAAATTCCCACCCCTATCCCACACTGCATTCCGGGATCGAGTCTCATTTCTCCCTTCCCATGTAATAGATTAAGAATGATGAATGACAAAAAAAAAAAAAAAAAGTTAGTATTTCACTTGTGATATTAATGTTTTAAGCTTAAATGATACAAAATCATTTAGCATTTTGGAATTTTTTTGTCTTGCTATCATATGAACATAAATCATTTAAAAACACACAATTCAAACCCCGCGAAAGTTATTATTATTATTTTTTAAAGGGTACCAATTATAAACCAACGTGAATCTAACCCATGTTGAGGAGAGGTGAACATGTCTCCCATAATGTAGTTTAAATTAGTTTAATCAACATATGATTGAAACTTGAACTATTACAATTTATTTATGGCATCTATCAATAACAAAAAATGAGGCCCTTCTCTCAATGAGGCCTTGTCTCTATTAATAACCACCTGACATTGGCTTCAATTATTTATGCCTCTATGCCCTAGCTTCAAATCCTATCCTATGGTCCATGGCTTGGGTCCTAGGGAGAACAAGCCTACCCTACATTCTTCCAAATTTGTTCCTATTGCCTTTGTTTTTGAGGAGTAGGATGCCCTGAAGAAAATATCCTATCCAATTGTGAATTGTTGCACCGCGTCACGACGGGTGACGTGGTGCAAATAATGAAGGTGTTGTTCGAGCAACAACACAACAACAAGTAAGAGGCATATTGTGCGTTTTTGTAGGTTCGACTCCTAACTCTAACTAAAAAAAACTCTTGAGTTCGCGTAAAGTAACCCGAACACCCGATTTTAAAAAAATGAGTTGAACCCAATCAACAAAATGTGTGTATATTATAAAAGATTGCATTGGAAGTATTTGTAGGTACAAATTAAGGGATATTCTTATATATATATATATATATATATATATATATATATATATATATATATATATATATTTGTTTGGAGGACATTGACCCTACCTTGTTCGATTTGTTGAAAATGCATGAACATTAAACCTAAGAGATGGGCGCCCATTGTTTTCTCGAAGGTTGTAGCCTGCCTGAATCTGTGCATTGGAAACAGAGGAAGAACATGATTACCGTTACTATTTAATTCACGATTCCAGCGACTTTTCCGTTGGTCGTTTTTTCTGGTTAGGTCGGTTGGTTGAGAAGGAATAAATATCTTTCTTGTGTTTTTAATGGACCCCAAATCACATGGGAAAACACTAAATCCCTGCCGTCTAAATTGGGAGCGCCTTTTTATCCATCATTTCCATCCCCTCACTTTGTGAATGCACCCGAAGGGTTAGTCCGGTCGGTTTGTCGGTTTGCTTCCCACGCTATTGATCATGGTTCGATTCATTAGGTCAAGTCGCGAGAAAGTATAATTTATTGTGAATCCCTTAGTCCCTTCGTGCGTGGTCTGCTTTCGACTGGACCAAAGAAGAGATTAAAAATACCAAACAAAATGTAATTTGAATCCATCATGTTGTAAAAATACCTAACAAAATGTAACTTGTTCGCATGCGCATGCCCATCGACATCCGATAAGATTATTTTTCAAATATATCTCACTTAATTTACGTGCTCTATGCAAGATGGACGATTCGGATCATAATCGTAGGTCTAGAATGGTTCAGATCCCCAGAAAATGAAATATATGCAAAGGTATGGAGGGAATGATCCCTTCTAGATTAATTACTACGAAGATATGCATAACATCCAAGAAATAAATTGATTAACAAACCTTCATCACACCCCAAAAATGAATTAAAATTCATTTTGTAATATACAGTACTTTTTTTCTTGACTGCTTAGAACATCACATGGTTTGTTTAATCCCGATGTTTGTACACTGATTGCAATCTAAGTTTCAGATTAGCCTAATCTTAACCTCTTAATCACCAATTCTTTATGTCAAGCCGCAGCAAAGTGTAATTTTTCTGGTGAATCCCTAAGTCCCGTTGTCGATGGTTTGCGTTGATTGGACCGGAGAGGAAAAGGAAGGTGAGCGTAAGCCCAGAAATCCCTGACAGTCGAACCTAGCAAAAAAGTGCATCGATCCCTAGCCCACAATTATAGTATTTGAATTGACCATGTCGTAGAAATACCCAACGAAATGTAACTTGTTCGCATGCCCGTCAATATTCAATCAAATTATTTTTTAAAAATATCATGCTTATTTTATGTGTTCTACGAGATGGACGATTCTGATCATAATTGTTGGTCTAGAATGGTTCAGACCCCCACAATATGAAATATATGGAAAGGTATGGAGGGAATGAGTACGAAGAGAAGCTTTTTTTTGTCATCTGTCATTCCTAATATATTACATGGGGAGATGAGAATGAGACTCGATTCCGAAATACAGTACAGTGCATCTAAGAGTTCTACCGCATAAACTAGCCACCACTTGCACGCAAGGAGAGAAGCTTGAACCCTCTTAGATTGACAACCACCAAGAAATGCGACAAATACAAAGTAACTTGAACATGAAAAATCAGTTCATCTGTAACAGAACATCACATGGTTTGTTTGAATCCCAATGTTTGTACACTGATTGCAATCTATGTTTCAGATTAGCCTAATCTTAACCTCTAAATCACCAATTCGTTAATATATAGTAACCCCTGGAAGACTTAAACACAAGTATTAATGAATTCGGTGAAAATTAAACTAGATTAACTTTTGTTTTTTAATTGAAAAATAATTTATTTTTTTGGTATTAATTTTTTTTAATAACTTTTGGTCAACTATTAGAGTTTTTGCATTCGTATTCTCAACAAGAAGAGCAAAAAATACTATTGGCCGTCAAAAAAATCAGAAAAAAATTACGGCCTCCATTCCCAAAGGTTATTTCACTACAAAAAGACGTGTAGTTTTTAAGTACTTCTCCAAATATTTTTTTGGGTTTTATTCTGCGTCAAATTAATGTATTGGAAAAAACAAAAAAACTAATCTGCCCAAAACTAATAAAAAATCAAAAGCGATAAACATGAGCCAATGAAAAAAAAATCAGTTCAAATCTTCTCTTAATTACTATAATTAAGCATGTGCCACCATGTGTAAACACCATTAGAACATTTGAACTGAACCCATATATTCCGTTTGACTGCATGTGTGACATGATCTTGTTTGTTTCTCGAGAAAATCTTTCAAATTAATTAACATCCCGTAAAAATTATTATTAGCGTCAGTTCAATATTTTTCTTAGTTATTTAAAAATATTTTTCTTATTCAATTATCAGGAGAGATGAATTTATTTAAATTTGATGTGAAACATTGATTTTATTTTTTTTGTAAGAACCTAATGATTGTGAATCCATGTGCATGTCAATGATAGATCATGTGAAATCCAGTTCTCGTGGATCACAAGATTAATTATATTGAAACACCTGATCATTAGGGCTAAGCCACTTGATGTGTTAACTAAAAACTCACTTAATTAATCCAAAGTTGTGGTGCCAAGAAAGTTTTGAGCCCTGCTTACTGTTGGTGGATTATTATTTTTGTAATTCAGGGTGTTTAGGACAATTTATACGCACATCGACCAATCTGTTGAAACCCAATTCACTGTTCACTAGCGGGGTGTACCGTTTGAAGCTAGGATAAAGTCCTGTATGGACCTGGCTCCATAAGAATCGATAGCACCTCAAAGATTTCTAACTAGCTTAAGACTTTAGAGGAGAGCAAATCCAAAAGCTAAACTTTGTGCACTAGGCCAACCACTTGAGGTCGATTGTTTGTAGATTACTGATTGAAAACACAAACAAAACTAAATGAGATTTAAGCCCACCTAATCAATTGGGGTCGGTTAGATGAAATCTATTGTTTTGATTAAGTTATGTCGAGTACATCGTGTTCCGAAATTTCAAGAAAAATTTAGATATTTTTGAACTACCACCTCTAAAGTTAATTTTGGTGTGACGCCCTTTAGTAGTACCATCTTCCATAAACGTATCGCTCCTCTTGAGTTTTATAACTACTGCATCGACCCTCTATGATAAACATGTCCAAACTATCTTACTCTATTTTTTTTTTTCGTTTTATCTCGTATCGGTGCTACCACTATCATCCCACGAAGATTTTCGTTTCTTATTCTATATTGCAAGGTTTGACCAAACATCCATCTCAATCATTTTCATTTCAATGAATTAGGTTACTAACCTTTCATTAAGTCATAGGGCTGTCTTCTTTCTTTCTTTTCTTCTTAGCCGAAAACCTTATAATTTTCAAATTTCAAACAACAAAACTGATCAAATCACCAGTTTTCCAGTGGGACTTAATTCTTGCAAATGCACTTTAAAATGTCAACCAGCTTAATGCAAATTTCATCATGTGGAGGGGCACACATGTCCCCATGAAAAAAAACCCACTGTGTCCCCATGGAAAAAACCCACTTGGTTCATTAATAATTCCCTCAGTTGACATTGAGTCATTTCATGATCTTTTAGAAGAATATGTGAGTGGCTCGTACACATTATCTCTCTCTTTTTCTACCATAAGTAGCATATTGTCCAGAATAAATTCAAACTTTAATTCGTCGATTGTATCCTCAATTTTTTGAAACCTAATTAATAAAGTGTTTTGATCAATTCATCCAACGGTTTGGTTCTTATATATAGAGGACAAATTTTCGCACCCTATTATACGTTATATGTTGATAATTAGGTGTCCGAACTGGTTTATACGTACCTTGATTAACTTTTGGGCAAAGGCATCATGCGATTAAAGCAAACAAAATTTTGTTTTTTTATGCTAAAAGAGTTTTTGCCGTGTAAAAAAAAATAAAAAATCAAGGATCTCTATTTAAGTGAAAATCAAGAGATAAACCAATTTTGGTAAAACAAATTAAAAATAAATCAGTTTAGTAAAGAGAAAAAGAAAGGAAAACGGATTTGTCGTAATTTTCGTATTCCAAAAATTGTAGTGCAATTTTTTAAAAAATTAATCCATAATTTTTTTAAAATTTAATTAATTTTAAAACTAAATGGGAAAGGAAAAATATTACTGTGAGATAGAAAGAGTAATTAATTAAGAAGCTAATTACACATTAGAAGACGCAAGGGGAAATCTAATCAAAAAGTGTAGTATTTAATGATTTAATCTAGCAATTGAACACGTAGATAGCTTAAGAATCTTAAATTCATTTCCTAATAAGATTTGACGGCGGAAGTCAAACGTGATCATATTAAATATAATTCTTTTTGCTGTACTGAAACTTATTGTATTCCAACTTTGATGAGAGGACATTACGTAGACTAAAAACAGTTAGGATACTTTATCCCGGACCATATAATATGAAATTCCAGGATATGGGTGTTAGGGTTGGTATTATTGGAAGTTAAAAAAAAAAAAAACACATTAATTGTTCGAAAACAATGCCCGTGTGTACATTTATGTGTATAAATTCATATATAGTATACGTGTTTAGAGACGTCTGATATATTTCAGTAGACCCACGTAAGTTTGTGCACACCGACTTTTTGTCGGAAAATGTTTGTATGACCTCATAAGTCATCTAGGCAAGATATACAGAGAGGAATCTCTACCTAGAATTCAAAGACACCCTTTTCGAAAATAATTTTATATGCCAATAAAAAAAAAAATTGTAACATCATTAAGTTCTAAATTGTTGAGCAAAATATTGAGGTAGACTGTTTCTCTTACTGTTATTTTTATTTTATTTTATTGTATATTACTTTATTTTATTATTTTTATCCTGTGAGAGAAAATAATCATACATTACATGTGAAAATGTGGGATCTGGGGATCCTATAGTGCATCGGTGTAGTACGTATTCGAGCCGTCATTCTCTATAATTTGAGGTCTAGATTTCAAACGACATCTTACATGTAGAGAAAAACTTGGCTGCAAATAGGGCACCACGTGGTGCCTTTCGGCACATCTGGGCCGTCCAAAAGTGTATTGGACGGCTCGGATTTGGAGAGAGAAACAAGAGAGAGAAAGAGGGGAGAGAGAGAGAGAGAGAGAGAGAGGTGAGAGAGTGTTTTAATCCGGATAGTCCAATATACTTTTGGACGGCTCAGATGTGCCGAAGGGGCACCACGTCGGATGCTACCCTCTCGGCACCCAAGTTTTTCTTTTACATGTAGGATAGTTTCAACAAATCTGGACCGTTAAAAGTACTTTTCGACACTTCAAATTGCACACTACAAGGGTTCCCGGTTCCCAATACAAGTGAGGTGCTATTGTGAAATGTCAATGTGAACACATGAGTAATCAGTAATGTGGTGTTAAAAAGGGCGGCTAAGAATCACTTGCCTTCTTTGGGAAGTACTAAAATTAACTTTTCTTACCATACCTAGAATACAATTACAAATTGCACTCTGCTTTGGCCGGCCACCGCTCCATATCATATTGAAAACCTTTTACTGTACGAGTTACAAGAAATTCACGTCCTATGTTTGAAACTATTTTGGTAACAGGGATTTAAATTAATGGAAACAGGAGACTATATGAATTGTGAAGGGAAATTGAAGATGGGGAAAGCCAGAAAGGGAATCCATGCTGACACGGCACGACCCGTTTGACACCTCTACTAACTAGTGTACTCTCTATTGTCATACAGTCGGAGTGTATCTCTAATTTTATAGAATCATTGTGTTGTGTTGTGATTTCACATTCACAATTGATAAGTATACATCATCTCAATTGATGTTTTCATCCCAAATATGCTTTTATTTTACTTATATAATTTATAAAAGTGGAGAGACTATATTTGGTTTGAAATTCTCACTTTAGTACTCTCTATTTATAGTCAAAATGCATCTCTGCTTTCGTGGAATCATCGTATCATGTATTGCTTTCACATTTTAAATTGATAATTATACATGATAATTTAATTGATGTTTCCCCAAGGATATACTTTTACCAGTAGATCTCAAAAACTTAACATGTTAGAAAATGAGCCTATTAATAGAGTATATCAAGCTATTCAATATCCTCCTTCAAGTGCAACCCCGTTTTGCACGTGGATATGCAAATTTTTATAGATAGAAATATAATAACAAGGAGAGAAATAGATTGAAACAAAATACGAAGGTGAGAACTAGAATGCAAACGGGCAACGATGGAAACAAAGGCGGGCTAGCCTGGGTGACCGCCCTACCCAAGTGTCAAAATTTTCCAATAAATATAGTAGTAATTTTATTTAAAAAAATTTACAACTATATAGGTTCACCTACCTAATAAGTTTTTGTTATAGTGTTCGCCCAACCGACAATCAAATTCTGCGTTCTTCTCTACAAAAAGAAACAAATTTAAAAAGAGAGACTTGAACTTAAGACCTCTCACAACTAGTTTTGATACTATGTTAAAGTTACCAAAAATGTCAAAAGTTTAAGCTATTAGGAAATTAGCCTAACAATGTATATCAAGCTATTCGACACTTGTATTATTTTCCAATATGATTTTTTCCGCCTAATTTGGTTGGGTCTAGTGGGGCATTGACTTTGAGTGGAAAATGGGATTGTGGGTTTGTGGGTGGGTAACAACCGTGTGTGGTATTTTATTTTGGCCTGTCACTATTAAGCAGGGGACCTAACCATCATTGGACCCCTAGGAAGTAAACTCTATCCTTTTTTAGTTTTGCTTAGGATAAGAATACTATCTTCTTGTTTTTTTTTATTTTTCATAACACAGGTGTTTGAGTCAGTTTACGCGCACTTCGACTAATTCAGATAGTCCAATTCCATCACCCACTTACGGGGAAGCCCAATTAAAACTGGAGCAAAACTCTGTATGGACTGAGCACAAACGAATTTATAGCATGTTTCGAACCTGAAAGCTTAGGAGGGAGCAAAATCCCTATGTCACAGTTCTTGACTACCGAGCCAACCTATGGTACTATCTAACTACAGGTACCATAACCTCCAGTGGTGGAGAGAGTATAGGACTAGTGTGGGCCTGTGCCCACACTGAACTTTTCAATAGTTTCAATTTTACCCTAAAATTATAAGGTCATGACAATTTGTATCCCGACAATTATACACATTTTTCCTTATATGTCACCTACATCCCCTAGTATCTTTGTCAATTTTCTGAAAAAGTTCTCTTGACTTATGTGTTTTACATAAAGACCTATTACATATAGGTTGTAGCAAATTTTGCGTTTTAAGTTCATTTCTTTGATATTATTGTTATTCACTATACGTAAAAGATCAAAATTCTAAGAACGTGTTTAATGATGCCTCCACCGAGCTAAATTTCTCACTACACCACTGATAACCTCCCTTTGTCTTGTTGAGCTAGAAACGGTCATACTAACTTTTTTTTGGGTAAATATGATCATACTAACTTGCACTCAACTTTGGCCTAATTAAAACCAGACGAGTTAGAAAAAATTCACGTCCTGTGTTTGTAACTTCCACGCCACATGTTTGAAACTCTATTTTCCATAAATCACTTTGACAAGACTTCTATGCTATAATTGGTTAAAGGGAGCTAAATTAATGGAAATTGGAGACTAGAGATTATGAAAGTAGTAATAAAAAAGAAATAAAGTTCGTCTTTCTAAGAAGCAGTATTGGGTTTGGATTCTCACTTTCAACTTCACTATGTTTGTCTCATAGTTAAAATGCATCTCTGCTTTTGTGTCAAATCTTGTCTCTAATTTCGTGGAATCGTCACATCGTGTATTACTTTTAATTCAAAATTCATAATTATATGATCTTCCAATTGAAGTTCCCCTAAAATATATTTGTTCTACTTATAAGGATGTCTAAATTTGTTTTCAATTATCATGTCGGGGTAATCTCTCCATCATACTCTAATCCTCCATATCCCTCCAAAGTCACACTCCATAACTCTACGGCGTGCTTAAAATAAATAATTCGAAACGTTCATATTATAGGACTCCCCGAGAAGAATATATGTGTGAAAAAAATCAATTTAATCATACATGAAAATATATAAACAGATTGTCATTTGTTTTTCAAAATGGACAACAAATATATGAACTTAAATCATCGGATTTAAATAATTTGATCATCTACTTATTGATGTTCAAACAAACTCAATTTCTACAGACCAACGAGGTAAACGTAGGTTCAAATTATTTCTGTAGGCCCACCGTAGAGCCAAAAAGTGTGAGTTAATTTGAAGGGATACGAATGGGAGCATTAATATGTGATTCGTTTCCTCTAATTTGATTGGGTCTATTGGCAAGAAAAAATTTTGGGTACCGAGTGGGTACCACGTGGCCGAGCCCACGTGGTACCCGAACATTGCATTCGGGCCGTCCAAAAGTCTATTGGACGGCCGAGATTGAAACCCTCTCTCTCCTCCTCTCTCTCCGCAATTCGAACTGTCCAAAGCCAAAATGGACGGTCCAGATTGAGCGAGCGGGGTGGTACCCGTTCGGCACTGAAAAATTTCTCCTATTGGCAATGACTTTGAGTGGAAAATGGTCAAAGGGGAGCAAGACTCAAGAGGATGTAAATAGGAATGGAATTTTTTTTTGTGGGTAGGCAACAAACGTGTGGGGTACTTATCCGATGTGACCTAAACTTTTGTTAGGGGCAGTAAATGGTCAAGAGATGCCAATTTTTTTAAGGGTTGGTAAACCTTTAGACTCTTATAGGCCATAACGCGCAAAAAAAAAGCACCAATAACCTCCCCACAAAGTCACAAACTCCTCTCTCAAGTTTTCTTGATTCAATTTCCCAAAGTTATTTGAACCCTGTTTGCATGCATCGCGAAACTAATCCCTGCAATTATTTTCACAACTTTTTTCACGCTAAAAAAATACCGATATCGAAAAATCAAACGTGAAACTTTAGGAGGAACGATACGGGGCTCCCCAAGTTAATTAATGGGGGCCAACAACAACACTAGGAGCCCTATCTGGCATTTTCCAATACACAACTCCACTGCCCCATTATTATTTTATCAACTTATGTACGTAGCAAATTATGTCATGGAGACTATTATTTTACTGGTAAAAATTAAAAACAGTGTGCAATGAGAGAGAAAGATGTGTTCGTGTCAATGCCTCAAGCAACTGTCCCTCTCTCTCCATTTCGTTTTTCCATTTTTTGGAGTCTTCCCTCCATTTGTTGAATGGAACACGTGGTCCTCTTCTTGAATCCCATTCATTCTTTCTCTCTCTATATATACCATCTCTCTCCCCAAATCTCACCACTCTCTCTCTCTCTCTCTCTCTCTCTCTCTCTCTCTCTCCCCCCCACTTTCAAACACAAAACAAACCACACAAAAACTTACCAAAAACTTGCAAAAAAGCCCATTAGTGAACAAAAGTTAAGTAGCCATGGCTTGTGCAACCACTTCTACAACTTGGGTTAACCCAAAAAAACTCTCTTCAAAAGAATTTGGCTCTTCTTCTTCTACCTCATCAATCTCATTAACCAAATCCACTAGACAAAAAACCATTAATTGCGCTCTCCAAACAGCCCCTTCCATTCTCAACCTCCCAAAACAAGCTCAAACTTACCAAAAACCCACTTCTGCTATTGCCACTCCCACAGTCACTACTTCCACACCCTACCAAAAACAGAGCTCCGGCGAGACCCAACAATGGAATTTGTTGCAAAGAGCGGCGGCAATGACTCTGGACGCGGTGGAGAGCGTGCTGGTGGCGCACGAGCACGAGCATCCCCTCCCGAAGACAGCGGACCCGGGGGTTCAAATCGCCGGGAACTACGCTCCGGTGCCGGAAACTGCAGTCCGGCATAACCTTTCGGTGACCGGGAAAATACCCAGTTGCATTAAGGGCGTTTATGTGCGGAACGGCGCTAACCCATTGCACGAGCCGGTCGCCGGTCACCACTTGTTCGACGGCGACGGGATGGTTCACGCCGTTAAGTTCAATGACGGAGGGGTCAGTTACTCCTGCCGGTTCACGGAGACGGAGAGGTTGGTTCAGGAGCGGGAATTGGGCCGGCCGGTTTTTCCGAAGGCGATCGGTGAGCTACACGGGCACTCTGGAATTGCTCGGTTGATGTTGTTTTATGCTCGTGGGTTGTGTGGAATTGTTGATCATAGCCACGGAATCGGTGTGGCCAACGCCGGCTTGGTTTATTTTAACGGCCGGTTACTCGCCATGTCGGAAGATGATTTGCCGTACCATGTGAAGGTCACTCCTTCCGGCGACTTAAAGACTATGGGAAGGTACGAACATGGCCATTCCCAACTTTTTAAAAAGATTTTTCCATTTAGTACTTTTTTAATCAAGTTTTTTCCATTTTTGGCTTAATAGATTTTCATAAAATAGAGCACAAAAGAAACGAGGTTATTCAGTGCGTCACTCTATCACGATAGAATTGATGATAGAGAGAATTCTATCGTGATATGAGCCTCACGTAGTTAGAAGTTGAGCCCACACACTTTTTACGAAAGGTACTTAAATAAGTTTTTTGAGAAACTCACTTGTTTGTCGTATTTACTTTAGATGGAAAAAAGAGAGAGTATAAAATAACTCAAACAATGTACTAATTTTTAAGTCAACCACTTTCTTAAGAAGTCCAAAAATAAAATAAAAAGTATTTGACCTATTTAACTCTAAAGCTTAGTAAATTATCAAAAAGAGAAATTATATAACTTTTTCAATAACTTAACTTAAAGATTGTCTTACAATTATTTTTATAATAAGATAAATCGACCGTTGAGTTTTTTGAAAGATTCTTTTACGCCTAATCTTAATAATAAGCGTTTCTACAACTTATATAGCATGCATAAAAACTATTATCGTGCTACACAATGAGATTAATACATTTAATTCCATTGTAAAACAAATTATGGATTACGTAGCCCAAAATTAGTGATCATGTTAGCTAAATGAAATTTTGCTGTGTTCCCATTTCAGGTACAACTTCAACAACCAACTCAAATCCACCATGATCGCTCACCCGAAACTCGACCCAGTTTCGGGTGAGCTCTTTGCTCTAAGCTACGACGTCATTCAAAAACCCTTCCTCAAATACTTTTGTTTTTCACCGTCTGGTGAGAAATCTCCGGACGTAGAAATCCCCCTCGCGGAACCCACAATGATGCACGATTTCGCGATCACCGAGAACTTCGTCGTAATCCCGGACCAGCAGGTGGTTTTCAAGCTCCCCGAGATGATCCGCGGCGGCTCTCCGGTGGTTTACGACAAGAACAAGGTGGCAAGGTTCGGTATTCTAAACAAATACGCCACCGACTCTTCGAAAATCAAGTGGGTGGAAGCCCCAGGTTGCTTCTGCTTCCACTTGTGGAACGCTTGGGAAGAACCCGAAAACGACGAGATTGTCGTGATCGGGTCCTGTATGACTCCCCCAGACTCTATTTTCAACGAATGCGATGAAGGGTTAGAGAGCGTCTTATCGGAAATAAGACTAAATTTGAAAACAGGAAAGTCCAAGCGCAGAGCGATAATTAAGAGCGAGGATGAGCAAGTCAACTTGGAAGCAGGGATGGTCAACAAAAACAAACTCGGGCGAAAAACCCGGTTCGCTTATCTAGCCATAGCTGAACCGTGGCCTAAAGTGTCCGGCTTCGCTAAGGTCGATCTATCGACCGGAGAAGTCAAGAAGTACATTTACGGCGAGGAAAAATACGGCGGTGAGCCTCTGTTTTTACCCAATCCAGAAGGAGAAGAAGATGAAGGGTACATCCTAACTTTCGTGCACGACGAGAAGAGGTGGAAATCGGAGTTACAGATCGTTAACGCGGCGAATTTGCAGTTGGAGGCCTCAATCAAGTTACCATCACGAGTTCCTTATGGGTTTCATGGCACATTCATAGGTGCAAAAGATCTGGCCAATCAAGCGTAGTTTTCGCGAATTTTACGGCAGAGAATTACCTGAGGGATGGATGTATAGGTACATGTCCCCGGAATTTTCCTCTGTTTTATAGAAGCAACCCCAGTTTTGATGGGTTTATAATTTTTATATCTTTTGTTTTATTTTTCGAATTTTATTTTTGGTTAGGGTTAACTGTTTTTTCTGTGAGAGCAGCTTGTAGCTTTGTGGGGGGTGTAGGTAGAAAAATGGAGCTCAGCTGGTGTCTCTCTGCTATATTTGTTTTTTCCTATACGTGAGGAGATATTTATATAGCTATATAGAAGAATAAATGTAATGGTGTCCATGTATTGTTCTCTGATGTCTGTTTTACTCTGTAATGATCTGTTTCTTGTGAATAAATTAATTTTTTTTTATTCACAATATTTTCTTTATTTTTACCTGTCACGATTAGTTTATGCTCTCGTCGACTAATTTACGGAGATCAATCACACTGTCTGCTATTTGGTGACCACAATTAAAGACAGCACAAAGGATCAACTAATCCCGCCAAAATCAACAGTACTTCCAAAGTTTCAAACTTGAAAAGCTAGGACGGAGCGAACATTTCGACTCCTTAAGATGAGTTCGAGCAAAAAAATTGACGTGCTTTATTTTAAAAATTAGTATTGTCTATCCCACACCGATTAGGTTTCAAAGAATTTTGTTAATGAGTCAAAACGAGTCCAGCTATTATTTTTTTATTAATTATTATTACTAATAATAATAATAATAATAATAATAATAATTATTATTATTATTATTATTATTATTATTAATTTTTTTGACCCACATTGAAAATGGAAAATTTTTGGGAGAGAATCTAAGGTCTAGGCCCAATTGACAATTTGTTCGAATAAGGGCATTCTTATTTGGCTCCCCATTTTAACTTTTGAGTTAAAATAGGGAGTCAAACCCCCCAAAACCCCTAATATCAGCCTCTCTATCTCCCTCTTCAAATTATTTTTGCTATCGTACCGCACCAAATTTGGTGCGATACTGTTCACGCACCAGTTAGTTTTTTTTTTTTAATTTCCGGTTGTATTGTTGCGTCAGCAACAGGGGGGACGTGGCGACGTGTGTGTGGGGGGAGAAATGTTAAAGGGGTTGGTCATGACACGTGGCCACTACTTCATTTTTTGTACTGGAACTTCTCCCCAGGCGGGGAGATTAGGGGGATTTTTTTTATTTTTTTAAAGATTTGAGGGAAATAGTTTAATATAGTAAAGTTAAAATAGAGAGTCTGGTTTTGTGAGTTTTTGATAAAGTGACTTGCTAATTTATAAAAGGTGTTTTTGAAATTAAATTTGGTGAAAATTTTGGTGCTCCAGATAATGATGCTCTAATATCTGGTTTCATCTTTTAAGTCAAGTTCAAGTCAGAAAATTGATGAGTTTTTAAAAATCTTTAGTATCATCAATCAGAAATGCTATATGCAAGGAAAATATTTGCAAGGAATCACGCAGGGAAGGTCTTGATGGCCCAGTACGGATCCCGAGCGACTAATCCGCGCCGCTCAATAATTTTAGAAACACATTTCGAGTGGGCCCATTAAAAACCAACTCCATCTGATATGTTTAGATGCTCGATCCAAACTTTCATTTTTTCTTTTTTCATCCAAGCCATTCAAAAATGAAAGTTTGGATCAAGCATCCACACATATCGAATGGAGCTGGTTTCTCGCAAGCCCACTTGAAATGTGTTTTTTAAATTTTTGAGCGGCTTAGATTAGCTGTTTGGGATCTGTATTGGATCCCGTAGGGCCTTCCTTGCGTGATTCCTTGTACATATCATTTTTTATCGCAAATCCCACACCAATTTGATTTTTTTTTTTTTTGACGAACCGAAATGAGTCACGTCTGAGTAAATTCGATTCATTTTAAAACCACCAATGAGCTTCGGACACGAACTCGGAGGTTTGCAAAAACCAGACAAATGGTCTATTTCAAGTAGGTTAAACAAACAAATCTAATGGCAAAAGAAACAATTGAAGAGAGATTTTTTTTTTTTTGATTGCACAAGAAATTGACAAAAGAAAAACAGAGATCCTTATTGATCGCCACATCAATGTCACCAAAAAGTTACCAATCAAGCACCCCAGGTGTCTTCTCCATTGTCAATTTTCACAAAAATGCGCAAAATAATTTATGTTTGTTGGCATTATGTGATTGGCAACTTTAGAAATTATTGGTTCCTCAAATCAACCAATTATTTTTCGGAAATCGAAGGGATACCGACCCCTATAAATCAACCATGTATAGATTGGCTTTGGGGACCTAACTTTTAGGTCCTACACGACAAATTCCAGCTGTTCATTCATTTTAAAATAATTTTCTGATAGTCCCCCTAGAAATCAGCTCCATCGGAGATGCCTAAGTAGTCGATCCAAAATCACTCCAGATGATTTCCCGAGGGACCGAGCGAGAAATCATCTCTATCAGACGTGCCTAAGTAGTCTATCCAAAATCACCACATTTCATCCAAAAAAGAAGATGAATAAACGGCTAAAATTGTTCGTGTAAAACTCAAAAGTGGGTCTCTAAAACCGATCTATACATGACTGGTGCATAGTGGTCTGTGCGTGTAACAGTGTTCATTATTTTTCCCATGCAAAAACATCGTTGCACGAGAGATTTGGGGCTCAACGGACTTGATCACACGCTTTTCAAAGAATAATAATATTTTTTATTTGCTCATGAAGGGAAAATTGTTAGTTGTAAAAAATGTTAAGGTTTTTCTATTGTCAGCCCAATTAGGCAACAAAAAAAAACACAAGTTTCAATGTATTTTTCATACATGTCCAATGTCCATACACTTTCACACATTTTTATACTTTTTTTTACACTTTCAATACATTTTTTAAAGCTTAATATCAACTCAATAAGCTGATTTTAGAATTTTCCAAACGTTAAATTTAACAGTCGTAGTAATTTTCCAGATGTTAACCCGAAAAGATGATTTCACTCGTTAACTGTCACAACAAGAAAAGGATGACGATGCGGTAGTGAATTTTGTTTTATTTTTTTTTTGGTAAATGAATTTTGTTTTATGCTCATGGACATTTTGCACTTTTAAAAGTTATGTATATACTTCCCTCCGTCCCGAATTAGATGTCCATTTTTGAAACTTGTGCCATTTTCAATTGTTTATATCTTTCAATATGAATCTCCAAAAATATTCAATATGGATCTTGTTTGATAGTTCTCGACGAGTTCTATAATACAAAGTGTTCATAATTATGAAAAACATTATAAATTGAAAGATATAACAATCGAAAAATGGCACGGGTTTCAAAAATGGACATCTAATTTGGGACGGAGGGAGTAGTACTTTTCCGAGTTTTTGTCGTAATCGGTAATCGGATACGTAATTATTGGCATAATTTTTGGAGACTTTCGATTCCTTTCGTCGAAACGAATAACAAAACTTAAAATACCGTCGTCGGATTTTTCTAGCATGATTCTTACTTTTCTTAATTTTTGTTTAATTTTTCATCGTAATTTTTGGGATTATGTGTACTAAACTCGAAAAAAAAATTTATATAAAACAACGCTGTAGACAAAAAATACCGGCTGTTTGGTATTATTTCGTTTTTAGTGATACATGTATATATTATTTTTCGACATAGTTTTTTTACTTTTTAGTTTTCTCTCGTCGAGATGGAAGATTAATCAAAAGAATAAAAGATAGAATTCAACAAAAAACAAAAATGCCGAAAAGAAAAATACCAATAATATTAGTGGAAATTCAGCCTAAATCTATTACAAGTTTACAATTACTCCAATGTCCTAATCCTAGTCTTCTTGGTACACGTCAATTTGGATTTTGGAGAAATAGGAAGAAAACTGCATTAAAACACCAACAAATACAAACAAAATAACAAAAAAAATACAGAAAAACCCAAAAAAAGAACGGAAAAGTACAGGAGAATCGCCGCCGTGCATACGTCATCGGAAGTCACCGGTCGTCAATTTGGGTTTGATCATGTGATTAATTGCGATTCATAATTTGAATTCCTTGATGCCTACTTGATTGCAAAGCAAAAGTAATGCTAGAATGGAACACGTGTACTTTTCTACCGAGGGAGAAATCTAATTTTGTAATTTCTTTTTTAGGTGCTTCAAATGAAATGTGCTGGTATGGTACAGTGTCACCTCCGTTTGAGAGTACTATATGTCACACCACATCACTATTTGTAGGAAACCCTATTGTATTTATGTCAGAATCGAAGCTAAGGTTTCACCTCGTGTGGGTGTTAGCAGGGACAGATCTAGGATTTTTGGGTAGCGGGGGTGGGCTATATATGTGGAGGAGTGACGGGATTATATAATTTGATGATATATATGTATTTTTTCAATGTAATATTAGTTTTTTTTTCTTTTTCAAATTGTAGCAGAAGCGACAGCCCCTACTAGCCACTCCCTAGCTCCATCCTCGGTGTTTAGCCCCAGTGAGGAATTTTTTCAAACTTGAACCTAGCCTTATATAATGAAGTCCAAGTCTCCAACTACGAACCAAATAGTATGAAAGAGAATTATTGAAGGAGAATTGTACATTAAAATAGTCCTATTTACAGGGGTGGGCCCACGAAGAGGCAAGACACTCAATTGTTCCCGCTAAATTAAAGTTTTCGTCACACGTGTATATATATTTTTGGATGTTTTGGTAATTTTGTCCAAAGACCCTACACTCGGTTTACTAGATCTTGCCCCAAAACATGAAATATGTAAAACCTTTGTAAATTCTTAATCACATTAATAGAAAATCCTGTGTCCGCCCTTGCCCATTTACATCAATAACTTTCAGTTGAGAATGTGCAATGGTGGTCAACTAAATTAATCCTATTTAATTTCATCATACCGCAAAAGAAGTATGAATAAAAGTGTGAGGCACAAAAAAAAAAAGACATTGAAGTAAAGTGTAATAAAAGAAAATTATGTAGATATAAACCAACGCACGATGGTCTATCTATAACACTGTCCCGTATCGAAAGCCTCCATGAATGATCAACTAACTAGAGCTAAATTATTTTGAGTCGCGTAATTAGACTCTAACAAGTTACAATGCCAATGGTACATATGGGCCGTTACACACACGCTCACTCACTCACTCTCTCTCTCTCTCTCCCCATAATGTTTTTTTTTGGAAAGGTCTCGCCATAATGTTGTGTCCTAGGCTTTTACAAGAGTTGATTTGATATTTCGCGTGTCTCTCATAATCTCACCAAACAAACAGTGCCACATCATCTCCATCAAGGGCGGAGGGGAAAATGTAGTTACCCTCATCCTTGCTCAAAACTGTAACGGGATCTCCAATCGGGAGATCAGAACATTAAAAAAAATTCTTGTTCTAATAATAACATTATAAATGTTGTTGAAAAAACTATTATTGCAAATTTGTTTTTATGAAAATTCAAAACCTAAAAGTATCATCATTACCTTTGCAAAAGTTTAAAATTATACAAAAAATTCAACTTCCAAAACTAGGATCAGTTTTGAAAAGTACGTAATAGAAAATAAATATATAAAAAGTAAACCATAACAATTACAGCATAATCAAGTACACAAAAGGAAATTGGTAAGAAAAAATGGAGATCGGGCAGGGTTAGAGCATGTGCACAAAGACTCTCTATCCACTCCGTTTGGCTATTTTACCTCCTCAAACCACAAAATGTGGCATGCACCAGACTAGGTAAAGCCAAAGGCATTTTACCTTTGGTGGCTGAGGCTAGGTAATTTTGGCTAGGCACTATTCACAAGCCTTTGGTTTTTTTATATTTTTTTCTCTCTTTCTCTCTCCCCCTTACACACACACACACACACACTCCTTCTATGGGGCCTACTACACATTATTTTTTAATATTTAATAGAGATAGAGAGGAAAGTAAAGAGCATTGGTGGAGTGTGGGAAAAAATATGAGTAGGTAAAATAGAAAATATGCACTATTCATTAGCATTTTTTGCAAGTAATTGGTGCACTTGCTCTTAAAGGGTAAACCTGCCTCCAACCCATTTTCTGATTTATTCCAAAATCCTTCCCCGTATCCAATCTAATCCTTGAATCTCCAATTCGCTCGTTCAAAATGGGAACTGACAGATCCTGTCGAATGGATCGGGAAGACTTGACATCGATCCTTGCTTGGTTGCCCATTGGGTTGGCCTTGTTGGGATACAGACAACCTTCAGCAGTACCTGGAGTATGGGGGTGGGAGGCCCCAGGGAGATTGCGAGTTGTTGGTGTGTAATTTCGGCTATAGGCCCGACCTAATTATTCCACTGTTAGTGTGTTATTAGGGTAACACGTTTTCAGAGAAAACAGAGAGAGAGAGAGAGAGAGAGACGAGAGAAAACACAGATCTCAGAGGGATTGTGAGAAGACTTGTACTCTTGATTTCGATTTCATAGTGGACTGGTGTGGCTCCCGCGGTTTTTTCTCGCGTTGAGGTTTTCCACGTATATCTGTGTGTCGATTTCTTTTTTCCGTTTTTCATTACGCACGATTACTTGTTTTTCTATTATGTGATTCATTGTTTCCAAGATCCGTAGGGGTGTTGTGGGGTTGCGAAAATCCTAACAGGCCTTGATCATCCTACGATGGAACGATGACTACAAAATCTTGGGCTTTGCCAGTTGTGAAGGGGGAAAGAATAAGAAGAGAAAAGCTAGGCTTTCTTGTAAATTTGTTTAGATAACTCTTTAAAAGTTGATTTTAACTGTTTAAATATTTCTAAAAAAAATTTGGAGTCCCCATACTATGCTCACTTAGATCTTTTGTTGTCCAAACCAAAAAGGATTTATTAGTCTTAGTTGGCCAACTTTGTACACTTTCAATTGAGCGAATAAATCTTGGCCGGTGAAAACAAGATTGTCATTTCTCTGAAAGTTTTCTTTGATGACTCGATATATCTGACCTAATGGACCGACTAACCAACCATTTGAATAATATTCTCACCTTAGCGGGGCAACTAGATAAAGCTAGGCCAAAGTCAATCTTGATAGCAATCTTGTTCAATTTTTCCTCCATATAGGGTTGTTTAGATATTTTGAGTTCTCACATGACATGATTGATATAATATTTCGTCGTTATAATAGCACTCATGACCTAAGGGAATATTATTCTCTTACTGCTTGAAATTAAAAACAAATTTCTAGTTTCTTGGCCATTATCTTATCATAAAAGTGTTTTTTTTTTTTCCTGAGAAAAAGTATATTTAGTATTATCAAATGATATTTACTATAAGTAGCATGTCTTTCTAAATTGGGGTGTCCACTAAATCCTACAAAGTGCTAGTTGCTTACGTGGGTTATCAATCCCTTTTCTTTTTTACTCTGAAAAGCACCATTAGCTACTAGTAATAATACAAAATTATATGATATACTTTTCATTCAAAATGTAGGAGGAGCCTACACATGTTTCCACATGCCAAAATCTATTATTTATATATTGTCTTTAATTGTGTTGAAATTCCATTTGAGCGAATAACCATAATCTTTTTTTTGAACGGGAAAGAAATTTTATTAATCAAAGATACGAGCAAATAACCATAATCGACCATTAAAGAGCATTAGCAATGGCATAATCAAGGGCTGTTTGGGTATCTTCAAAGCATATTGTTCTCCTTTTCTACTTTTTTTTTTTCTTTCTATCATCATTATTATTAGTATTATTATTACTATTATTTTATAGTTTTTGTTGTGTTTTCTCAACTCTTCTTTGTTTCGTTTAATTTTCATCAATTTTGTACTTTCTTGGTTCTCGGCTCTCCTTTCACAATGTAAATGAATGCATGGCATTTGTTAACTTTCTTGGAGGGTTTCAACCTAAAACCAACTGACAATAGTTGGAGTAAGCCTCGACATTTATATTAACCAAGCTTGAGTGGCTTAAGTGCACACGTACACAAAAACATACTCTCTCCGTTTCTTTTTAAGTGTGTTGTTTCGTAAATCTAACTTATGAAAGAAATATCATCATTACACTTTTCACATCAACTTTTACCTCCACTTTCCAAAATTATCATCCACTTTTACCCATTAACTTTTTACCCACTAACTTTTCCAAAGGACAAAATGATAATTGCACAAACTTTCCCTGTTAACTTTTTAAAAATACACATTTATTAAGGGATAGCCCAAAATGTAAATGTCGATACTAAAAAAGGGTAAAATAACAAAAAAAAAAGAAAAAAGAAAAAGAAAAAAAGAAAAAGAAAACAAACGACTAGTCTATGTGGGTGAATACGACATCCCTTGCACTAATTGGAGGAATATCTTAAGAATTCAAACTTTGGATTAAGAAGACGAAACCACTTTCCTACAATGAGTCAACCCCTTTTTTGAGAGTCCAAATAGGGGTTAGATTTGATTATTTACGATAATGTAGGTTACACTATAAATTAACCCTCAACATGGCTTTCTGTTCATGGAAATGGTAGGCATATTCTCTTGGCCTCAAACAAATCTTCAAATTGCCAACTTCATGTCGCATTTAATAACCCTTTTAACTTTTTTAGTGGGATGGGATGTACCGTCGGGACTGTATCTATTTTTTTTGTCGTTAACATTGTTGGAATTTTGACAATTCAATGTGAATGAATTTGTGCACATGGGTGGCTTCAATGTGAATGAATTGTGCACATGGGTGGCTTCCCTTTGTAGGCTACCTAATCTTCCTCATTTCACACTAGAAGTCACCATTGTGGGCTACTTAATTTATCCCTCTTTCACACTTGGAGTTTCTCCTATAAATAGGTCACTCCTCATTGTGTTTTGAATAACAACACAATCCAATTCATTCCTACAAATTTCATTTGAGTCAGGAAGAGAGACAGGCGTTAGTTAGTTCGCCAAGGCGGTCGACGGTGGTGTTTCGTCGGCTCGTGGTTCTAGCCGTTGTATCCTGGGACGAAGACGTCGGTTCAACCTACAACACCCACGGTAGGCGGCGAATCTTTGTTAAGGAGAGTGTGGTTACACACGACTCGGCAGTTTTCCAATCTACTGTTTGTATCTCTGTTTCGATTCTATTATTTTCGGTTCATGTAATTTGTTTACATTTTGTTCATGTATAATGTTATAAGAAGAATTTGTTCTTTGGATCTGTGATTGCCACTATATTTTTCCAACAGTCTTAACAAAGATTTTTCTTATCGATTGGCAATCGAGTTCCAGAAAACAATTCTGTTTTATACTGACTTTTGAGTTGCAAGAACAGGATCGAAGTAGAGACAGAATTGATGGTATCTCGTTGAGATCATATAGTAATCTGACTAGATTACTTGTGTAGAGAAAAAAAAAAAAAATACCGAGAATCTAGTTTTGATTCTTGGATCATGCTGGTTTCTAAACCTGTTAAGCTTCGGCTTTGTCGGCCATGCGTGGCTTGACATGAGATCTTGATAATCTCGACGGCTACGGCCTTAGGCTGTCGTGCGCGGCAGGCCTCCGTTTAGAAAACGGTGCGGAGAACGGATCTCCGAAGTGTACACTCCGGGTGCCGGAGTCCAGCCGAGGTGCTCTGATAATTTTCTTTCGCATCTCTGGTTTTTCCCTCTCTCTGTCCAAGAGGAAGAAAGGTGAAGGAAGAAAGGAGGATGTGAAAGAGACGAGATGGAGAGAATGGTTTCAACAAAACATTTATTTTACAAGGAAGAAGACAAGTCTTCTGTTTTCTAAAGTTTTCTCAAAAGAAATCAGTAGCTTTTGTCTTATTTCCACCCATTTGTCAAATTTCGGTGGAATGTTTTCAAAACAGGAAAACAAGTGGGAACACAGCTTTGGTTTTAATTGATTAAAAAGTGTCGGTTGAGTAAAGGAGACCCTCCATTATTTGTTCTAAAATAATGAATTTTTTACTCCTCATGGAGGCAAGAGTCTATTGTTTTTCCAGAAAGTTTCCTCAAAAACCTCATTTGTCCACTTTCGTTGGATTGTTTGTCTGGTGGAATGATTGTCTGGTGATGTCATCCATGACATCAACAGAGTAAGTTATTCGGTGTGACCAACACCTGGAATGTATGGTGCAACCATACGTATGTACAAATAGTATCGTATTCGTGAATACTATCGTATTCATGAATAGTACCATATACGTGAATAGTACTATATGGATGAATAGTACCGTATTCGTGAATAGTGCCGTATTCATGAATAGTACTTTTGGAGGCGCATAGAACGCATTGCCCTTAGAACCCCGCTGGGGGGGAGAAACAGTCACTGGGAGTACCAGGACGTGTGTAACGGATATTAGACCGTTATCCCAGGCAAAGGTGCCAATTTGGGACCAAAAGGCGGTATCGCTAAGAAACCCAAGGAGAAGTTCCAAGGGAAATGCTTCAATTGTGACAAGTTTGGCCATAAAGCATCAGAATGCAAGAAGCCACCTCGTCCACAAGCGCATATTGCAGAAGCCTCGGGAGGTAGTTCTGAAATGAACTTCTCAGCTATGGTATCTGAGGTGAACATGGTGGGCTCAAATCCACGGGAGTGGTGGATTGACACTGGGGCTACCCGCCATATCTACTGTGACAAGAAGATGTTCACGTCACTTGAGCCGGTTAATGGGGAGAAGCTGTTTATGGGGAATTCAGCGACCTCAGATATTACTGGTGAAGGAACAATGGTCCTGAAGATGACTTCGGGGAAGACATTGACCCTGAACAAAGTGTTGTTCGTGCCAGACATTCGCAAGAATCTGATATCTGGCTCTCTGCTGAGCAATCACGGCTTTTGCATGGTGTTTGAATCAGATAGGGTCATTTTGACTAAAGCTGGATCATATGTAGGGAAAGGTTATATGGCCGATGGGCTGTTCAAAATGAATGTAATGACTGTTATCCCTACTATTAATAAGACAACTGCCCCAGTTGCTTATGTGCTTGAGTCTTCCATTTTGTGGCATGGTAGACTAGGTCATGTTAATTATGAATCTATGCGTAGATTAGTTAACTTGGACCACATTCCAGCTTTTCATACTAATACAAATCACAAGTGTGAAACTTGTGTCGAAGCAAAGTTAACTAGAACTTCGTTTCGATCGGTTGAGAGAAGTACCGAACCATTGGGGCTAATCCACACTGATGTGTGTGATTTGAAATATGTCCAAACGCCAAATGCAAACAAGTATTTCATTACTTTTATTGATGATAGCACGAAATATTGCTATGTATACTTGCTAAAAAGCAAGGATGAAGCGTTGGATAAATTCATTCTCTTTAAGAATGAGATGGAGAACCAACTTAGCAATAAGATTAAGGTGGTGAGAAGTGACCGAGGTGGTGAATTTGAAACACCGTTTGGGAATTACTGTGCTAAACACGATATTATTTACCAAACCACTGCACCTTACTCGCCTCAGCAGAACGGAACTGCGGAGCGCAAGAATCGTTCATTGAAAGAAATGATGAATGCTATGTTGGTTAGTTCTGGGTTGCCTCAGAACATGTGGGGTGAAGCGGTGTTGACCGCTAACTATCTTTTGAACTTAGTGCCCCGCAAAAAGTTAGACAAAACACCTTATGAGTTGCTCAAAGGTAAGAAGCCTAACTTTAAGCACTTGCGAGTGTGGGGGTGTCTTGCTAAAGTAGCAATACCTCCTCCTAAGTATGAGAAGATAGGACCGAAAACCGTTGACTGTGTGTTCATTGGTTATGCACACAATAGTAGTGCATATCGGTTCCTTGTGTATGAGTCTGGAGTACCAGATATACACAAAAACACTTACATGGAATCTATAAATGTGTCATTTTTCGAGCACATTTTTCCGTATAGATCCATTGGGGAGTCCAGTTCAGTGAAACGGACTTTGCATCCTGCTAACCATAGCAGTGGAGACCAAGAAAAGGAAGTTGATGTTGAACCCAGACGTAGCAAGCGTGCTAGGACATCAACGTCCTTTGGTCCAGATTTTCTAACTTATTTGTTAGAAAGTGAGCCTCGGACTTACAAGGAAGCTGTTAGCTGTCCTGAAGGTCCTCTGTGGAAAGAGGCCATTAAGAGTGAAATCGACTCCATCCTACAAAACCATACATGGGAACTGGTGGATCTGCCACCTGGTAGTAAGCCTCTGGGCTATAAATGGATCTTCAAGAGGAAGATGAAAGCCGATGGGTCGATAGATAAGTACAAAGCTAGGCTTGTCATTAAAGGCTATAGGCAAA
>CM037154.1:9339772-9679772 GCA_020921065.1 Vaccinium darrowii
GTCACGTGATATCAACTGTCGTGAAGTAAATGATGACTCGCTAAGAGTCGGAGCTAGAAGTTTTGGATAGCTGCAGATTACACGTGATGGAAAAGCCAAAAAAAAAAAAAAAAAAGAGATAAAATCTGTTTTCTTTTCCAAGTAATACAAATCAATTTCGATTTTATAAATGGTCATTCTCCCTTTGACATTGAATTTGACCAATTTTTTTTTTTTTTTTTTACCAAGAGAAGCTCTGAAATAATCCCTAAATAATGACAGAAACATATGGCACACACACAGTAAATACTAACCCAATTCAATGGCAGTTTTGTCAATTAAAATATGATCTTGATGAGTTATTTGATTAAAATGATTGGCCCAGAATTTATCAATTTAGGGAATACCAATTTGTTATGAACACAATTTGGGTACTTACCAAACAACCATACGTAGGCAGGTTTTCACCGATGTTTTTCCTAATAAAAGCAAAGACGATCCATGCTACCTGAGGACCCAAAGTCACCCCGACCTCAAAATATTTTGGACGGTCAGATTTTAAAAAGAAGAGGAGAGAGAGAAAGAGGGAGAAGTCTGGTTTTGGACGGATGAGATGCACACTCCGCACAACCATAAAAATTCAATTGTGGGTCATCACCACTCTCACCTCCAAGAGAAATTTTAGTGCCGAGCGGGCATGGTCTACGTGATGCTTGAGCGCGCATCTCAGCTGTCCAGATTTTAAAGAGTGGGAGAAATCTGATTTTGGACGGTCGAGATGTGCGCTCTACACAACCATACAAATTCAATTGTGGGTCATCTCCAATCTCATCTCCAGGAGAAAATTTTCAATGCCAAGCATGCACCACTTAGGTGGTGCCCGAGTGCACTTCTTGACCATCCAAAAGTGTTTTGGACGGCCCAGATTTTGAAGAGAGAGTGGGAGAAATCTGGTTTTGGACGGCCGAGATATCCGCTCCACACCACGTGGCTGCGCCTGCTCGGAACTAAAAAATTTCTCCACGTGGTTGGCATGTGTGTGTTCATCCCATCTAAAATAATAGCCACGCGTCCAGATCCAACAAACCAGCAAAAACACACAATTTAATTAATAACACAGAGAGAGAGAGAGAGAGAGAGAGAGAGTGGGGTTAAATTCATGGAGCATGACGGATCAAGTGATGCAATATGCATTCTTGACTTACGCAGGTTCAAATGATTCAACCAAACCAAACCAACTTTTAATAATATTCAATCAAATCCACATAGATTAGATGCACATTCTGCCCACCCTTTTACAGGCTAAGAATCAGTAAACAACAACCATACAGCACACACCCTTTCTCCAAGTGGAAAATAGTACCAAATTAGGTAAAAAGAGAGTCAATTCTCGCCATAATAAACTCTCCTCCTATTCTATGCAACCTCTATTTTTCTATTTTCGTGTGGCTGTGTGACGCCTGCAATTTTATACTCACCCTTCTGCACTGTTACTAGACTCATCCAAGAAGCAGACTCATCCAAGAAGAGGTCAAATGCACATAGATTCCGCACCCATTTCAAATGCTCAGTATTCCTATGACAAGTTTACAGATTTAGGCATGACAATGACGTGGGAAGACGGGAGAACGGTTTATCGATCTTAACGGTACTCCCAAATTGCTGGGATTTGGTCTGCAGAAAAGATAGTTTAAGATTCAGGCACGAAACATGATCACCGCCACGTATATCAGCAATTGACAAATGCTCGATCGACATAAACAACCAAAGCCTATACAAGGCCTAGAAAGTCCCCAGGATTTCAGCTTGCGAAACCCACAACCAAAATCCAATAACATGTAAATATTCGGCAAATAGAAGCATGAAAGAATTGTTTATGCTATAGATAATATAGCCAGCAAACTGTTTTCCACGCTATGTTCTGACCACATCTTTTCCCATCAAATAGATTTTTTAAGCAAAGTTCAAGGGTATTCCCAAGACTTTGGCAGTAAACTATAACTGAATGCATTAAACAAGGTCAGAAGAAAAATACTTGGCCTTCCACACTCTATTAGGTTGAGATTGCTCCTCGTGCAAAGATTTGCTGACCACCACCAAGTTAATTTGATACTATCTCTTCCTTTTCTAGCCTGAGCATATTGGCCTTGTTCGTTTTTCTGTTTAGTTTTAGTTTTAGTTTTGATGACATCATCATTTACCTCATTTTTCTCTCTATCTCTCTCCACTCATTCCACCTGCTGGCATCATCAAAACTAAACTAAACTATCTAACCAAACACAGCCATTTTAATTTGCAATAGTACTGGAAGACAGTGTCCCTAAATACACCGACCCCACACAACATGCTGCCACACCAACTTTCAAAAAAATGAAGGCACGGACACATCTGGGACAGTTACAATTTTAAAATTATTTCATCTCGCTAAATGAAATGAATATGAATAATTTCGCTAAACATCATGATTTATTCATCTCAAGAACATTGTTACTACCAAAGAGATGTTCAGAGGGTTTAAGAAAAGTGTTGCTAAAGTGTTCATAAAGTATCCGATATAACGTGATCATTTTTTCAGTTAAGACAAGTTGATCAAATGCCCTTTCAGGAATGTGTGAAGACTGTCAGTGTCTAACGTGACACGTCGCAAAATAGAAGTGTCTATACTTCTTAGATGGTGGTTATAAAATGGAACAACTAAAACCTGCTTTGAACCTTATCAATACTACTAAGGGACCTGTCAATCTCTGATGGACCAGAGCTGGAAGGTTAACATAAATAGCTTGATCAAATGCAATTGTTGGATGGGTTGAGGAACCGACTCCTTGTCAATGATACCAGAAATTGATGCCTGCTCTAATACCCACAAATTACAGATGTAGAAAGGTCCACAAGATAACTTAAGCTTTCTATAAAAACACTAATCCTAGAAATGTCGAAAGAAAAAGGCCATACAAGTTGGAACTGAATGGCAAAGGTCAATTATGCTGAAACTACTGAACCTCATCTAGTGGCTAGGAAAAGCAGTCTAGTAGAGACTCCAAACGTGTCAGGAAGGAAAGAAAAGCAGTCTCCATAAATAATTTTGAAGTGGAATTGAATGAAAAACTAGGGACCTTTTGGGTTGCTTCCAGAGGATTTGCTATGTGTCATCGTCACATTGATCCATCTCATCCACGTCAACAACATGATCCACCCTGCCATCAAAAAGACATCATCCCATGGCTCCCCTACATGGCCACCAAATGCAGAATCAAAAGAAGAATTTAAAAACCGAAAAAATGCATCTCTTACATCATCTGCCTTAGTGCTACAGTATTATCCTATATTTAAGGTAGTAATAATAAAAGAATTCTTCCAGACATACAGATGCACTAGAGTGCATATTAATATGATCAATCATAAGAAGAGGAACGTGGCATCTTAGACACCAGAGATACTGTCATACACATTATGAGAGAGAGAGAGAGAGAGGAAAAATAAAGGAAAGCAGGGCCACAAAGGATAGCATCCCAAAAGAAGTGCCACAATAAGGATATCATGCCAAAAGAAGCTTGGCCACAAAAGCTATTGCACTACAAATAAAAAAGATCCTCTTGTTATGCAGCTAAAGTTTATGAATTAGAATCCACCCATGGCAGATGTCGAAGGTAAAAAATAGTTAACGGCCAGCATTGTCCAATGAGATGAAAGTAGAGCAAGTGCGATCTAAAGGCCAATCGACAACATTAGAAAACTAACCATGCGTCAAAAGGTTCCTACCCAGTCGAGAGAGAGAGGTATGCTCATCTAAATAGAAGCTCCTCGTCGAGCATTTTATCAGTTCACGTCTGTGTACATGGGGGCTTATTTAACCATGAAAATGAAAGTGGAGCTCTTCCAGCCTCTTATCCAGTTAAGTTCCGGAAATGACAGAGCACCAATATTTTCATGCATAAATGACTAATAACTCACAAACAATAGCTGCTATATAGCAAAAACACTCAACTTGTGTCCTTGGAAACAGAACTCTACTGAGTTGAAAAATGAAAGGCTTCATTCATCGTTAAAGTAGCAAATCATGCAGAGCTTTATAATTCGCCACAAGTAGACAAAAAGCCTATTAAACCACTGGACTGGAAAAATAGTCAGTTCATACCTCAGAGGAGCATTTGAGCAGCCACCAAGGATCATGCCAAATTTAAACACCACCATGACCCAATCATATTGACGATAATATACGAAACAACATCATACTAAACTATCTGTGTAAGAAGATACATAACACACTGTAAAGGTCGAATCTGACTGGTTTAAACATCCCTAGCTCTGGATACAAAATGTGAACGATAACCAAAGCTCTGGGCTCTGACGTGGCGCACCCTTCTGGGGTCACTAGTTCGAGCCATGGTATCCTTACATTATAGCCCAAAATATGAACCATAACCATGAGCAACAAAGACGATTCTTTATAAAGAAAAGGTCTGACTAAAAGTTATGAATGTTACATTATGAACTTCCAAATAGAAAGTACCAAATATGAGAAAACAACTTCCAGAATAGGTCTGACTAAAAATTATGCATGTCAAAAACACATCAAACAAAAACTGCAATAGGAGAAGAAAAATAACTTCATTCCCTTGACATATTTCATTTGGAAATGAATTATGGCAATTTTTTTAGCATTCAATACTCCATCTTATTCATCTATGTACTTATTTGCTAACGAGACATCAAAGTTTTTCTTAAGGAAACTTGGCTTCTTGGGATAGATACCCAAATATTCCTGCAAACCATAGGTGGACTTCCTGAAATATTTGCTTGCTAGCCGAGTTTAATGTCGTGGCGTGGACACAAATACAATTGACCAAAGTGCTAAAAATAAGATCAGCATGGTGATGCATTTTTGGACCTTTTGTTGGCAAATAAGCTACATGAAGAAATAAAAAATTAACATTGTGTTGAATTTGTAACCACTGAGAGACCACATGAATTTTTTTCAAACAAATTAAGGAAATCAACTAGAATAAAGTCACAACAATGCCAGACGGAGGAAACTAAATTCTATCTAACACGTGGTATCAACTTTGCCATCAATCTCGACCCCGCTTTTGTTAGCGAACCACATGGACTCAGCCCTGAATGCCTAAAGCAGCAAAAAAGGAACAAATTGAAATACAAATAATTGACCTGCTCCTCTATATATCAAAGTACGTCCAGCTTTTGCGTCGTTGACAATACTGAGTTTCATAACATTTCATCTTTCTAAAACGAATAAAAACAGATGCCAACTAACTATGACCAAGGTCATGCAGTTGATTCTCAATACATGGAAATGGCTGCATAAGTGTCCCGCCTAATGTTAGCCGTGCCGTCAAGGGGAGAACTTTTGCTGGAGGGATAGCAGATGCTACCAACTTTCAGTCATAGAATAGACTTCGAATGCATGGCAGCTGAACCAGAAGTCAATTGAAGCTTCCAGAGATAACCTGTATGTTTGAGGTGCAAAGACTACTAATTAAGTAGTTAAACAACAGTAGTCGAAGTAACTTAAAAACCCACAATGATCAAATATCAGGAGACTTCATAAAATCACAAAGGATGTGTGTGAATGTGCATGCACGCATGTGTTAGGTGACACTGATACCTAGGGGCAACTACAAGCCTAGATAGAGAAAAGTGAACTTGCCTCAGTTATTAGTGGCTTAGCATTCTCTTCCCATTCCGTCGCCCACCTGGCAGAAGACCCCATCTCCAATGCACCATTCTTCAATGATTTCAAAGCATTACAGTCATCGGGAAAACCCTTGAAAAGCATCTGCATTGGATTGCCAATTGCAAAACTTCAAAGACACAAAGACACAAACACTGACACCCAAAGATCATCAAAATTTAACCAAGGAAAATAAGAAGCATATTCTCAAATATTTAGACACTAAGGAAGTGGTAGAAGAGACTAGGAATTGTACATGTTCACTTATAAAGAACGAATTCTATTAGTTCAAACGAAAAGCTTACCAAGAGTTCATCAGCTAGCTCTGAAGAAGAGGAGAAAAGAAGGCCATTTTTTCCAACTTTTACAAGTTCCTCTATGCTTCAACATAATAAATGAAAAAGGTTGGATCACCGAATTTTTCTTGCATAATATCACGCGAAAAGTCCAAGGAAACAGATATAAGGAACTTTTTTCTTTACCAAGAGTATGAAACAGCACATACAGGCAATCCACATCCAAACATATCCACAACCTGATGAAAGAAAGTGTCAATGATAATACGCTAGTTATAACAGTAAGTTTCTTAGTCCTTATATGTCTAGCTTAGGTATTTACCTTCATTGGAAGATCCAACCCAGATGAGGAAGTATGCAGGCAAACACCTAGGTCTGCTGATCCTGCAATCATAGCATTGACCAGTTAAGTCCGAAAATGAAGTGTGGGCAGTCATAGTCAAAAACCCAAATGACAAAAAAATATGAACCTACCAAGAAGTAAAGGATAATCCTCAGCTGATAGCCACATGGTGCGAAAAGCTACACGTTTGAGGTGAAGTTTTCTTATTTTTTCTTCATATTTCTCCTTCTCAGGGCCCTTACCTTCATGCAAGTTCCACAGTTTCAATCCAATTGCAAACAATATAGCTGTTCTTCTTCTAGAGTAACTCAAATGAATTTGATAATAATCTATGTAGCACGGAAACGGACACGGATATATAGATCATAATCCTGACACAACAAATTTTTACCTGTTATGATAAATAACAACCTTGGGTACAAGAACTGCTTCCCATCATACATTTCCTTCCAAAGAATCTCGTCTCCAGTTGAGTCGTCTTCATTTAAGAAAGCAGCAACACGTCTGTCATACATAACTGCTGCTTCCAGAAGAATTCCAAAGTCTTCATCTGGAGTCCTAAAAGAAGCCCCATTACTTAAATCAATTAGGCCTTGTTCGTTTCCCAGTTTAGTTTTAGTTTTAGTTTTGATGACATCATCATTTCCCTCATTTCTCTCTCTCTCTCTCTCTCTCTCCACTCATTACACCAGATGACATCATCAAAACTAAACTAAACTAAACTATCTAACCAAACACAGCTTTAATTGTTCTATGTATGAAAATACCCATCTACAATATAGTTAGCAAAAGCTCATTTTGTGCGAGTAGATCTACAATATAGTTAGCAAGGTACATTGTAATGGAAAATTTTCTGTAGCAGGTTATGCTTGTTATAGTAAGTTTAGTAACTAACAATAGAATTCACCAAACATGACAACCATTAATCATAAGAGCATCAATATCAAGGTTAACAAACCCACTCAAAAGCTAAATGTGGAGAGGAAACACCTCAAAACATGAAAAAATCAGACTTAATGAAAAAATCAGACTTAACAAATATTTAGCAAATTTGTAAAATTTGTAACTTTGCTACAGTACCGCACCAAATTTGGTGCGGTACTGTTCACACACTTCTCTTTTTTTTTTTTTTTATTGTTTCTTCCTTTTGTTCCCCGGTCCCAGAGGAGAGAAACGGAGGGGAATAGAAGTGGGGGTGGGGGGCATTGCCACGTGGCAAGCTGGGTGTGAGGGAAAGAGTACAACTTGGTAGAAAATGTAGAGTTTTGCATCTGACAAAAGGACAACTCGGTGGAAGTAAGAGAAGTTTTTTTTTTTTTTATTAGACTTGAGGGGAGTAGTTTATTATAGTAAAGTTTGGATAGAGAGTCTAATTTTAGGAATTTTTGGATAGTGACTTGCTAAATTTATAAAATATGTTTTTGAAGTTAAATTTGGTGTAAAATTTGGTGCTCCTGATAAGGATGCCCTAACAAATTATAACTGCAACACAATTATATTAGAACCTTCATGTGAACTTGGCAATCCATCAGACTACCAAGTGTGAGATTACTATCCAAGTTTGAAACAGCCATGCTACACAATAATGGAGATGTTTGGTCTATAAATAGTCTTATCATTCCGAATATCATCAACTAAAAGGCCCAATACCATAATTGAGGGAATGCCATATCTAATCCACAGACTCGAATTTGTCCTTCAAACAAAAATAGACCTAAACGAAGCAGCTCTTCATTTATATACTCCCTCAGTCTTGAATTTCTTGTCCACTTTCACTATACACGACACCTCAAAAAAATTGTTAATATTTTCAAATCTATAATGTTATATATATGCAATATGGATCTGGTTTGATAGTTCTCAATGAGTTCTATTATACAAAAGTTTTCAAAATTGTAAAAAAACATTATAGATTGAAAGATATAGGCCATTGAAAAATGGCACGCATGCACGTAAATGGACATGAATTCGGGATGGAGGGAGTAACTCCTTAATGAAAATTCTACTATTACGAAATGACATGCATCTCTAATTTATTCTCCCGGTAGAAATGTAGCAGGCTAATTAATGGGGCAAGTAAATCCTCTTGGCGCACAATTTAATTCACTGCCAAATGAATTCAAATTGGCAATGAGACATGATCTGCTGTTGATATGGTGCAATTGTCTAGTTAGTCTTTTAAGAATTCTTCAGAATACCTTTTTGGATTTCAGCCTATTCAGTTGTGTGGACAAGTGAACCCCAAAACCACAATTTGGACATTACATGTCAGTGAAACCATGAACAAATAAAAACCTTGAGTAATGTGTTACAACGTTAACACAGTTAAAGCGATTTCTGGAATTGAAGGGGAAAATAATTGAAAGCATAGGGCGCCATCCAAATTTTTAGTTCTCTTCCAAACAAAGGTATATTGTGTAAAAAAAAAAAAACTGAGAGATCAATTCCACAACCAGTTACATGCAAAACACAGAACTGATATATTACTATAATAACCCTCCTAATGTGCATGGGGGGGGGGGGGGGGGCACTTGTCATTGCATAACAAAAGAGACTGTTCCAAAACAAGGAAACAAATTAAGAGCAGCTCACCAGCTTGTACTGCTAACAATAAGTGCTGGCCTGTTTTGCTTCAACAAAATGTCATCACTGACCTGGGCCGTAAACAGGGTTTCATTTAGATCACGACTGGTCATTTGTAACATTCCTGCACAATTGGAGTAATTATCTTAAATAAGTGTTTAACCTAAACTGAAACGAAAAGCTAAACTACGTTACCATAACTGATGCAATCTCCAAGACCAAAAGGCTGACTAAGATTGTGGTGTATCCTGCAAAACAACTAGAATCCCAGTTCATTTTTAATTCAAGCTTGTAATACCCTTTTTAAAACCCGAGAAAGCTTTGCCATGAAAAACTCAGTTTACCTGGTGCTTCTCCTCAAAGGAAGTGGGTCGGAAAAACTCGGGAGGTTGATCATAAAGGACCGAGGCTCTGAAAACGTGAAAGAAAATATTGTAATGTTACAGGACATATTTACAAACGTTAACAAGCCCATAATGCACGTTAATGCAACCTTTGATCTAGCAATCTTACTTGATTCCCCAGTTTTGTGCCAACTCGTGTTGCATTGCCCTTGTCACACATAAGGAACCGTTTGACATCTTCCCATAATGCTTCTCAAACCTAAATATGCACCAAAACTTACACTTCAGATATGAAGACAGAGAAAGGCCTTTAAAATGCAAGACAGGTTTAAAAGGCAAATCAAGCATACCAGCGGTATAGTGTCACAAAAATACTACGTCTTCCAAGAGATAAAGCAAGCAACGTATATCCAAAATTATGCCAATCAACAATAAAAGTGGAACGCCTCAACCAGCTGGCCAATTTTACTGCCACTAATGTTGGAACAGATGGTGGATTCTACAGAAGCAGAAAAAGATAGTTTACATCAAGATACAAACTCAAGCATGAAAGGTAAAAGTAGAAGACTAGATTCAAGGCGAGGCCTATGTCATATTGAAGACTAGATTTCAAGTTGAATGCGTAGTACCGCTATTTACAGCCTCTGGCTAGGTCTTTCTTACCTTACTTGTTCCCTCGGGCCTACTTCCCCCATAACAGGGAGAATTCCAATTCTATTTAATAATTGAACCCTGACTAGAATCCTAGTAATGTACCCATAGCCATGCATGATCATGGCTTGAGGCCACCTATACTTGAAGTGATGTGGATATGTAGACAAAAGAAAACATGTACATCATCAATATAGCTACTACTTTTCTTGCAAGACGGACACCAATCTTCCCAATAGCTTCGAGGAACTGTTAAAAAGGACGTAATACTGAAAAAGATAACGTGAAGAAAATACACCAGTACATTTTATTCTATACATGATACAATATTTTGGTCAAGCCATTTAAATTCAGAATCCTTAAACAAGAATCCATCTTCCTTGTAAATAAAAAAAAGCTTCTTTTCTTCTTCTTTTTTTAAGAGGAAATCATACAAAGGTTACCTGCACTAAAAAAATATCAGGCGCAGGTATTCTGACACACAGAAACCAAAGAAGCATAATGAACTGAATCAATGGCTTCAGCAAGAGCACAAAGGGACGAAGTATATTTGGTAAACCCGTTGGGACTGGCGGCCATTGTGTCTGCAGAATCAAATTGATAAATAAATGAAAAAGAAAAACAATTTAGAAAATACTTCACAATATTGAAAGACCATTAAACCAACAAAACTAGCTCAGTACCAATACCATTTTGTGAAGGTGAATTGATGGGTTCTGTAAGACCGCTGAGTGGGGTTCAGAGCCTAGTCACACAAGCAAATGCAAGAAACTTTTAGCATACACAGTACGTATTGGAGAACAACAGATAATATGGCACATGGTATCATGTCACAAATCACCTATGTAATACAACATGCAAAAGGTCAAATTGTAGCAACCATCCATACACTATACATACGATTACTAAATACACAGCTTGCATGGGTCTTAAATGCAACAGAACAAAAAAAAAAAGAAGTAGCAAAAAGAAGTTGCCCGAGAAATGCCTGAAATAATAGATCCAACGAAAAGCATAATTTCAGTCTAATACTACAGAAATTCATGGTCATATTACTTGGCCAAACCAGTAATACTTTTATTGCTCCTTAATTTTTTGTGGTACAGACAATACTATAAGCCTAAGGCACAACGCCAGGACTATGAGTTTAATTGTAACTTGAGAGTCCATTCCTCACATACCTCAAAAAAAAACACAACAAACTTGTTTTCCAATCACCAATCAGTATTTAAGTCATCACTCGCCACTAAACATAAAACGCAAAAGGAAAGGGGGTGCGGGAGGTCAAATCCAGATAGCAAGTGAGACGAGAACATTCCAAGAAGAGATGTAACATATGATGGCAGAGCTGTAACATGCCTGATAAAATATTTCATAAGGCAACACCCTCAAAGCATAATTGTATCCCAAAGAAGAAGAAGGGTGCATTAACAAATTGCAGAAGCTAATGACAAGGTACCTAATGCCTATAGTAGTTATATCTATGACACACATTGGCATTTCCACGAATTATGCATCACAACAATGATCTGTAAAAAAAAAAAAAAAAAAGAGGAACACAACAAACTTGTTTTCCAATCACCAATCGGTATTTAAGTAATCACTCGTCACTAAACATAAAACGAAAAAGGAACGAGAGTACAGGCGGTCAAATCTAGATAGCAAGCGAGACGAGAACATTCCAAGAAGAGATGTAACATATGATGGCAGAACTGTAACATGCCTGATAAAATATTTCATAAGGCAACAACACCCTCAAAGCATAATTGTATCCCAAAGAAGAAGAAGGGTGCATTAACAAATTGCAGAAGCTAATGACAAGGTACCTAATACCTATAGTTGTTATGCATTTCCACGGATTATGCATAAACAACAATGATCTGTGAAAAAAAACTATAAATTGGACATCGATCCATGTAGGTGTGAAGTATAATTTTAGGTTTCAATTAATTGAGTTAATTCTTATGGTTTTAGTCAATTGTTCTTTATCTTTTATGTTCGGGGTAGTTTAGTCCTTTTATGTTATTAGGGTTTTGCTAGCAGAGCTGGCTTTGGACTAAAGCCCATAAAGCCATTGCTTTAGGCCTCCAAATTTTGATTAATTTTTAGGGCTTCCAACTTTATATAGTAATTGTGCTTTCAAATGACTCTATGACTTATTTATGGATTTTTTGTTTTCCTTAGTGTTTTTAACTATGCTATATTGAGAGTTGAGGGCCCAACTTAGAAAAAATCGCTTTATGCCTTATAAATCTCAGAGCCGGCCCTGTTTGCTAGGGTTATTAGGGTTAGTCTATATAACCCCTTCATTAGCTTTGTAACATTTCAAGCTTTCTAATGCAATAAGATTGCTATGTTGTTTTTCTTCTCTCTTTTGCAATGTCACCTGGTATCAAAGCCGAAATAGATTAATCTAACCTCTGTTTTCGATCTCCCCCCCTCTCTCTCCCCGGCAAGATTTATTTCTCTCTCTCTTTCATGTTATCTCAGCAGTGTTCTTCGAACAGCAGCCTCATCATTAGCTTTCAGAAAACCCCAGCAGCAGCAACAAAGCACCGCCGACCACCACTGTTCATCCGGAGAGCACTGTTCATCCTACCACTATTCATCGGTATTGTTTATCGGCAAAGTTTCTGTTTTTGTTCATTAGTTTCTGTCTCAACCCAGTCTGTAGTCGCGTTTTTCGGGTATTCTTAACATTGGGTCTCAGTTTCTTCGCACAAAATAGATAACATCATATTTATGCACAAAGATGTTATTCTGCAATCACTCTTCATCTTCGCATTTCTCTCTCTCTCTCTCTATGTCTGTGAACCAGATAGCATCTCTCTCCCTCACTCCATTCGAAACCCTTAGTAGTAGTACAGATTGCATATCTCTGTCTCTCCAAATCGCATTTCTCTGTTTCTCCCCAGATTGCATCTCTCTCTCTCTCTCTCTCTCCCTCTTAGTTGCATCTCTTCTCTCTCCTGGTATTGTTTACATCGAAAATTTGGCATTTGTTCTTTCTTCCATCTGCATCTATTTGGCATTAGTTCTTTCTTCTATTTGCATATGTTTGGCATCAGTTCTTCTTCCTATTTATATGTTCTAGTTTTGCACCGCTTTGCATTATTTAACACGTTCGCATTAGTTGGTTTGTAGCAGTTGATTTGCATTAGTTTATTCGCAGTAGTTGATTTGCAATAGTTGATTCACAACAATTGGTTCGCAGTAGTTGATTTGCAGTTGTTATCTCCTTGGCAAACTCACGATGCTCTACAGCTTCGCATCATGAATTTGAGGGGCAGTGTGAAGTATAATTTAAGGTTTCGGTTAATTATTAGGGTTTCAGTTAATTGTTATTTATCTTTTCTGTTCGGGGTAGTTTAGTCCTTTTACATTATTAGGGTTTTGCTAGGGTTATTAAGGTTAGCCTATATAACCCCTTCATTAGCTCTGTAATCTTTCAAACTTTTTAATGCAATAAGATTGCTACGTTGTTTCTCCTCTCTCTTTCGCAATGTCGCAGTAGGATAAAGTTATCAAGTAAGATGAAAGCTTCTCACAATAATCCACAAATATATCTTAATAAATAAAAACTAGTGCTATATTCACGCATTATGTACAAGATACCTCCATATGCAACGATATCTACTTCAAGACATGCCTGCATAAGAAATCAATAAATTAGATATTAATCTCACACTCATAAATTAATTGGTGATGAATATGAAAAGATAATCCTTAAACTGAAACCAGTCCTCCAATTTTATGCGCGAGCATAATAATGGTAGTCTGAAAAAAAAAGATATATCACTAAACATTTCCTGAACTTAAGTAAACCTAAGATTCATACTAAAAATTCATACGGAACATATATCTATGTTTTAGAAAAACTCAAAAAGCAATTAAGGGTAGGGATATTAGTGATGGGCGACAATAGTTCATGATAGTAGGGTGAGCATTCAGCGTTGCAAAGCTACATGGACACCATGAGATGTGGTTACACAAGGAGATGGTGCAAGCTCTTTTGAGCCCTTATTTTATGAATGCATGTGTTGGGGCCCAAAGTGCCCCCATGGATTTGGTTACACAATGCCACTCACTGCGACCGCTCTAAATAGATTTGTGGGTGCGATGTCGAATGCCATAAAAGACTTAATTGAAGCCCTTTCTAACACCAATTGGTTTTAGGAGAGATGGTGGAAAAGCGGTCTGACAAGTGGTATCAAAGTCAGGAGGTCATGGATTCGAGTAGTGGGAGCATCACCGTGAGGGAGGGATTGTTTGGCCCGGAGTTCGCCATGGATATGGTTACACAATGCCACTCCCTGCGACCGCTCTAAAAATAGATATGCGCATGGGATGTCAAAGGCCATAAAAGACTTAATTGAAACCCTTCCTAACACCAATTAGTTTTAGGACAGATGGTGGAATAGCGGTCCAACAGCATGCTACCATTCCAGAAAAAATTGAAGGACCACTTCATTGAACAAGCTCTTTTTGGGCCCTTATTTTATGCTGCATGTGTACCTTCAAGAGAAGAGGAGAGAGGGGAGAGAGAGAATGTGCCCAACTTAACTTCTTTTTACCTTAAAAATCCAACCCTAATACTAAGTACATTTTCAGGCCGATATGATAATCACTATGCCCGATGATTTAATCTCAAAAACCCTAAAGTCATCTAAAACCTAGAATGCATCTGACAAAATTCAAGGGTCAAAGAATTCCCATAGGTTTGGCCCTCAAAACATAGAGCTCTTGTAGTCCAAAATTGTAATTTATGTGTCAAACCTCTGTGCAATGAGAGCGCAAATGTTTAGGTTAATGGTTCTTTTGAAATGTATCCTATTATTCTTCTTTGCCATCCCTCTACCACCTATACCACCTGAACTACAATCACTATATCTTATCATCGACCTCTTTCTCTCTGCTATCACTTGTCACCCATGCACAGCTTGTGCACCACCCTTAATCCAAGATCTAATTGAAATACCCCAAAACCAATAAAAATTCTTCCAGGAAAAACAGGGCCTCCCCTTACTTTATTCACTCAATCCAATCTCACTTCTCTAGGTTTAGTCAGTTAACATGCCTATGAAGGCTAAGATTAATGTATTTATGTGATGTGTTCACAAATACTAATAAATCAAAATCAAACAAACCCAGGTCTTTAAAATAGGCCCAATCATCGGCAATTCATGGTTTTGCACTCTCTCTGACTCTCTCTCTCTGAACCATATCCCTTTCCAATGATCAATACTAGGCCATTGTCATTGTGCCCTTTAAACATGTAACATTTTGTTTTTTGAGAGGCATATGCATAGTAATTTAAAGCAAAACGCCTATTTTTCACTCATTCCTCGAACTATGTCAACCTTTCGAATGTATTTGCATTGAGTACACAATTGTGTGATACATTGCATAGTGTGCATTGTGCAAAAATAAAACATATTCTCACTGGTTGCAACATCAGAATGCTGCCATCTGGACCACATAAGCTTTATGAGTGTTTGAGTAGTTCAAATCTAACTAGCTTCAAACTCCAAATCAAAACTTCAAAAGCATAGATTCCTTTCTCCCAAATTCAAGGACACAATAACTGTAAGAAAATCATTCATAAGCCTAGGAAGATATGCTTCAATAACTTCATTCTTGAGCTCATTGTTTTTTTCTTCAGTAACTTGAAGTAAATCCTTTTTGAAATGATTCCCAAACACAATGACCTTATTCCACAGTTCGGACCATTACAGTACTCTTTCTATGAAACAGTTAAGGCGTTTGCTACCATGCTTTGATTACACTCTTCGAAAAGGGACGTCGGCTCTAACAATCCATTGCTGTCTACCAAATGATGTGGTCCATACGAAGAGGTCACGGGTATCTGAATGCAAGAGAAACATCCCATGCAATTCGAAAGTTACCTCTGGCCAAGGCCAAAAGGTACTTGGATGGTTCAAAGGCCCAAGCCTTAATTTTTGTATATGTTGGATGATGAAGGGCCTACTTGGGATATAAACTAGACATTGGATGGAACATTGAAGGTTGTGACTTTTCCTTTAGGGAAGTTTGACCACATTTTATGTATGCAACCATTTGTTAACACATTCATCAAACCCAGCCAGATAGAGAAGAGGAACAGTCTTTGGTATTAAACACAATAGGAGCCTATAAATTGATGTGCTTCAAGAGTAAGAAGGTATGATTGAATATAAAAAAATTTATGCAGCTTCCAGCTTTCAAGATTGTGTGATGCAATCCTATTCTTTGGTTTGATGCTAAGGAGCGCAAAAGAAAAGACCCAGTTTTCAAAATGACTTTGGTAACCCAGGTGTGAGGCCTAGATCTATCTTCTTAGAACCCTTCTTCTTATGTTCTCTTTCACCATTTAAGTTCGCTGTTTGCAGTCCCGAAATAGCCACTGAATTTTGTGTTTTGATCATCCTTAATCCCTTTCAATTCTGTCCTACATCACCAAAACAGCTGGAAACAACATTCACAAAACTTACAACATTGTAAACCACATAATTACTTCACCTAGATACTTAAACCTACAACCAGGTGCACTTGCACAAACAAAATCAATTACACACAACCATGAAATCACACGAAACACCACTTTAAGTCCACTGTCAAGCTACGAACAAAACAACATAGATAACAATTTCATAGTCGCAAGTGCATCACAATTCTTATGCTAAAAAATGAAATTAGGGTTTGGTAAATCGAGAATACACCTGACGGGCAAGAGAAAGGGCATGGTATTGCATTCGAGGACTGCGGCCGATATCGCCCAGAACCACCACCGCTGCTCTACCCCTCCGCCCTATCTTCTTAGCCTCTTCATGCCCTGCAATCATCAGATTATAGTTGCACCGATTTGCTTTACTGAATTATTAGTTTTCAAGGATCTTCATATCAGAAAACTTGCCTCGCATTTTGATCTGTGATGAAGATTGCCGATCGGATCAGAAAAGGAAGAAGCAGCAGCAGCAGCTTCACTGATCGCTGACGCTGATAAACGGCGTCAGTTGTGAAGTCTCTTCCACTTGGGTTTGGCAGCCAACTATTTTTTAAATTTTGACTTACGTATAAATTATATTTTGAAATTATAAAAAAGCATTCGTAAAATCTAAATCACTCTCGAGGAACTTTTTGAATTCTGATTATTTTCACTTATAAATTCTTTCTAGCAAGTAGTAATCCACGGTTTATTTTTACAAGACTAATAGGAACAAGGAAACAACATCATGTTCAATGAGCAATCATGTTTCCAATTCAAGACCCAAACCAATGATTGACAAGAAACCCATTCAAAAAAACGATTGACAAGAAACCAATTGAGAACACTCATTGGAACAAAACCCATTTTAAAGGTCGAAGTCCAACAACTCTATGGATCTAAAATACCCATAAAATACATTCAATTCAAAGAAACACCAAAGGACCTAACAATACCTAGATAATACAATCCTGCTAGAGACACACAAAGAGACACACCACAAACCACACAAATCCCATGTGGAAAGTGGGTCCCACCTTTTCCTAATTTAAAAAAAAAAAAAAAAAAAAAAAAACTTCTGAAGCACGCCCCCGCCACTGTATTACGTTTCCAAACGAAGGGAAGGAGGGAGAGACGAAGGCGACAAAGAAGATCGAACCACCCCAGCCCCCCCCGCCGACGTCCCCCCCCCCCCCCCCCCCCCCCCACTGGCGGCCACCACAGCCCCGACACAACCCAATTCTGACCCAACGCCATATCCAGATGCGTCCCGACGCGACCCGATGGCATATCCACCTCTGAGGTCTCTCTCTATTTCTTTTCAACACTTAAATGCTGCTCTCTCTCCAAAACCCTGAATTCTTCATAGCAATTAAACCTAAATGCTTTGAAATGTTGGTAATTGGTTCGTTTGTTTCTAGTAGTCTAGCAAAAAACATGAATAACTCTCCTAATTGAACTATCCATGTACAGTAGTCATCAATGTACAAGCTGATCAATGTAGTGTTATTTATTGCAAATTGAGTGAGATGTTGTGACTGTCTATTGTTATAAACAAAGTTCATCGGGGATACCTTTTGTTTAATGGATGTTCTGCTTATAGCCTCTTGCGGTGGCTAGGTTACATACACGTTTTTGTTTTGTTTGAAATGGCAATTGAGCTATACTTGATTCAGCACGTTAAACAATGGTTGCTTATTGGTCATTTGGTTAATCTTAATAGTTTCAGTAATGCTCTGCATTTTCTTAGTTAACCTTGGGTTACTTATTGGGATGATTGCATCCCATCTTGATTCCTAATATTTGTGCTTGAAATCATTTTATACGTTAGGTTTGTTAGTCTATGTATTTTCACCAGTTATCATAGTAATACTACTTTTATATGATTTATGGTGAGATTTGCCTTTGTATAGTTTTTTTCCATGCTTTCCTAATTTTGACATGTTGTTGGTATGATTTTTGTGGTTGATTGAGCATCATTAATGCTGAAAGGCCAAATTGCTAACCATGATGAGTTACTCGTTCAGATATCATGCTTCAACTCAGGGTTCGTTTATTTCAAGTATCCCAAATGCAAAACGTATATCCCTTTCATATTCATCCATACAATAACATCCCTCTAATATTCTCTATTCATCGTATACTATCCCACTAATAATCTCTATTCGTCGTATACTATCCCACTAATAATCTCTATTCATTGTATATACTCAGTTCAAGATTCCTGTCAATGAACACTTAACTCTCTTCTTGGGGAACTATTGATGAGTACAATGCTATTATGAACTTCTTACTCTCCCAAGTGCCAACGCTTTGTCTCCTAAGGGAGAAGCAGGGCCCTACTTCAAAGTTCAAACTCTCTCTGGTAAGTGGTAACTAGGCTAACTGAATGCCGATCAAAAAAAATGCACAGTAAGGGAGAAGCACCTGCTCTGGATGAACTTTGAGATTGGCTATCCGACTACAGACCCAAAAAAATGCGAAAATAAGACAAAACAAAAAAAAAAACCCCAAATTCACAGTAATTCAATTCAATAACATTCCATAACATTCATTTTGAGCCCAGCCTCTGCTTGAAATTGCACAGTAACTCACAGAAATTTAATTCAATAACATTCACAAAAAAAATACCCAAATTCACCTCTTTTTTTTTTTCTGGAACGGCCCCAAATTCACTACAAACCCTAATTTCTAAGTTTTGGGGAAATCAATGAATCAAATTGACAGATGTTCGGAGAGGGAGAGAGAGAGAGAGACCTTGGTGGTGGGTATGGCCTTCAAGTCACTTCCGGCGAATCTGAGTCGGGCAACCAAAATTTGAGTCGGGGTTGAGTCGGGTCACTGGGCTCTGGTGGCCGCCGGTGGTGGAGGACGTTGGCGGCGCGGGGGGGGGGGGGGGGGGGGGGGCGCTGGGCTGGCTCGATCTCCGTCGCTAAGCTCTCTCTCCCTCTCTTTCTCTCTCTCTTTGTCTGGCGGCGGGGGGCCGGCTCTGTTTGAGAAGTCTGGTTTTTTTTTTTTTAATTAAAAAGGTGGGACCCACTTGACACATTGGATTTGTGTGGTTTGTAGTGTGAAAGTTTGTATGTCTCTACCAGTACTCCCTCGGTCCCCAAATTTTGGTTTTTTGTCCAATTCTAACCAGATAAAAAACTAGTTATAACTTTAAATCGGTAATGAATTTTATATTCAATATGGATCTTGTTTTATAGATCTCGATAAAATCTATAAGACAATGTTTTTAAAATCATGTAAAACAACGTAAATTACGAGATATAACCAATTGAAAAGTGACACGAACTTCCAAAAGGGACAAATAAATGGGGACGGATGGAGTATTTTTTAGATAATAATATGGGCCAAGCCCAACCAATAAAACCGACAATATTTCTCCGACAAACTATCTTGGCTGCCAATCCTCCACCCTCCACGGCCACCCGAGAAGAGACGAACCAGTTTATTACTATATAAGTAATTAAAAAACTTACAAATTTATAGAAAAATACATAATCTACAATTCAAAAATTAGGCTCCCAGCCACTTGCTCTTTTTATTAACAAGCATTGTGCTAATTCGATGAAAAAAAGACAAGAATTGTAGATTTATAGTGAAAATCAAGCCAATTGCGGAAGATACGATGTGTGAAAAAGAAAAAATCGGTGACCGGAATCCTAACAGAGGGCTTCAAGTGGGAGAAGAAAAAGACCCAGGAAGCGAGAAAATAAAAAATCAAAATTGGGGCATGAAATGAAATTATCATATAAAAAATAAGAGCAAAAAATATGTTAGTGGAAGCACCTACGGGATTCACTATCTAATCAGATGCATGCTTCGGCTGGTTTGATTCTGATCTCAGCTTTTCGGATGGGGGTTTGGGGAAGATTATTCGGTATTGTTGTCACTGTTTTGAATATTGGATTATAGGATATTTTTTTTGAATAAAGAGCAAAAAATACTTTTTTTTTTGTCTTTATTAAAAACGATTCACTTCTGAACATATTTTTTTTTTACTTTTGAGATTCTTCCATCCAAACAGAACAAAAAATTAATGCAAAATTAAAAAATGAGCAAAATAAATAAATTAAGACAAAAAAAATAGCCAAACCACACCAAAGTAGTGGAGTAAAACTTTCTTCACAATTTCCTCTAGTATTTAATTTCCTTTCTTTTTTCGTGCAAATACCAAACAAACCACACAATTTGTGTGAGCCATGTCCTTCAAGTATATCTGTTGAAGGCATCCTCCTCCTTCAGTCTTTTTTAATAGAGTACTAAGCCATAAAAGGCAACCCCTCTTTCTGACTCCCATACAATTGTTTTCTCTATCTTAACCACCATGGACGCAGTTCATGTGAAACAAGAACTATTCAAACACTCAAAACACCCATAATTCGCTTGATAGCACAACCTTCAAACCCTACACTCGTGGTTGATCTCTATACCAGCAGTGACTCTAATTCCTACAGTAGTGACTCCGGTTCTTAAGAGTTCACCATTGTCGATGCTGTCGTGGCAATAGATGGTGCCGAAGGACAAATCAGTGCCGATTGCTAGTGAGACTGGCGGTGACACCACTGAGAATGGTAAGTAGTTTTGTAATCAGGATGCATCTTTAGTTATGGATGAAATTTTCAAGTAATGTTCGTGTAAGCCGAAGTCGCATAATGCGTGAGCATGAGCGTGAAAGTTCTTTATTCTTTAGGCAAAAATATCTCAGACTATTAAAATTAAAGAGAGCGAGAATTAAGAGCACGAGCGTTAATGCGTGTTTCTTAAATAGAGAAAATTATAGGCAAAAACAACGCCGCCAAATAGGTAATTATGTCCAGTGTCATACCAATTAAATACTCTATGTCCAATTTAATCTAATTTTCAGTTAAAAACCAATTTCAATCTCACACATCCTAATTTAAAAAAATTTGCGTTTGTATATCTAACCCAAACAGCACACTCACTATCTGTACCTAACTTTTTTTTCATGAAGACCCAAGAGGAAGCGGGGCCTTGTAGTGAGGTAACTCACTATAGGGTTGTAGTGAGCCCCATCCGACCTTCCATCTCAGCACCGACGGCTCGGATTTAATCCAAACTTCAAATGATCCTAGTCATTTTTAGCTACTCTCTCTATTAATAATTAATATATTAATTCTCTCTATCTTAATTGAGATAAAGAGAATTAATGGCTCATGGAATTGAATATACAATTCCCGAAAATCTCTTCTGAGAATGGATGGACTGATGGGCTCACTACAATCCTGTAGTGAGTCACTCACTACAAGGACCTGTACCCGTCCCAAGAAAGATTCGACCTAGACGTATAATGCGCGGTCACCAATCCTCGCATTTGCGAACCATGTTTAGTGATATGCCCCCAGGCTCCAACTACCAACAAAGGTATATCCAATTATTTACTTTTGTACACCAATACTTTTGATAGAAGAGTACTTAGGCATTAGATCGTGGAAAAAGCGTCGGTGGCGGCAGCCTTAGCATGGTAATTATTATTTGATTATGTGCAATCTATCTCAATATATTGCTTGAATATCTAAAAGATAGCTTATTTCTCAAAAAACAAAAAATAATACAATGCACACACGATCAAACGATAAGCCGGATACATTTGTGTATACTTTTTTGTCAAAATTCGACTTGCAAACCGTGTGTCCCGACCACTACTGTGACTAAGGTGCAGGCATCGGAGCCTATTGTTTTATTTGGACTTGGCAAGGGCTTCACTAACCTTTTAAATTTTGTTTTTGGTCATCCGTCACCTAGTTAATGACATTGTAGAAATCTGAAAATTCTTTGTTGATTTTGTTGAGGCATTTAGATTTATCAATGCGATTTTTAAGAGTAGTCTGTAATTAATACTGAGCGGGAGAGCTAGAGAGAGATTGATTTATCGATTTTGTTGCCTGACCTGAATGACTAAAACAATATTGATAATCAAATCAAACCATGGCGTATTTTCTAGTTCTGAGTGAAAAAATTACAGACAGGCCTATCCCCGGATCGATTTTGGGCGGATCCGGTTGGTTCCCAAACCCATTCCGTGCTCATCTCGGATTGTTGTATTCTCCATTTGCACTCGTTCGTGGGTGAGGTACGGCTAGGTCGGTTTGTTTGCGGATTGGTCAGATCGACCCTGGTTCTACTTGGCCGGTTTATTTATTAAAATGTCCAATCCGTAATTGGTCGGATCTCGGCGATGAAATAAACCGGTTTCCCAACTCGGCCAGTTTTTGAGATATTCCATTGGTCGGATCTCTCCTTAATTTTAATAGCCTGAGATATTTTTGCCTTATCTTCTAAAGAACTTTCTCACTTGTGCTCGCGCATTATGCGACTTCGGCTTACACAAATACCATAACATTACTTGAAACTTACATCCATACCAAAAGATGCATCCTGATTAGGAAACTTCTTACGGTTATCAACGATGTCACCTCCAGTCTCACTAGCAACCGGCACTGATTTGTCCTTAATTCAGTACCCCTAACTGTGATCCAAGATCTCAAATGGCAGCTTAAACAAGAATGGGACAGAGAAGAACTTTTCTGGAAGCAAAAATCTAGAGCAAACTGGTTGCGGCATGGGGATAAGAACACTCGGTTTTTCCATACTTCTGTTATGAGGCGAAGGGCTTTCAACCATATCTCCGGTATTGAGGATTCTAATGGTATTTGGATGGATGAATCTTGTAATGTGCAGGCTAAATTTCAACGGTTCTTCACTGACCTTTTTACTGCCTCCCACGATCCCTAAATCGCCGAGACTATAGAGACTATTCCCCATAAAATTACTGCTGCCATGAACCAAAATTTAACCCGACCTGTAACTGATTTTGAGATTCATGAAGCTCTGCAGTGTATGGGGCCAACCAAAGCACCTGGTATTGATGGAATGACCCCATTATTTTTTCAGAATTACTGGCCAACGGTGGGGATTGATGTTGTGGCAGCCGTGAAAAGTTTTTTCCATAATTCTTACCTATTGCGCAGTGTTAACCAAACCCTCATTACCCTCATTCCCAAAGTCACTTGCCCAACAAAAACCAACCAATTCCGCCCAATTAGCCTTTGCAATGTTTCCTACAAAATCATTACCAAAGTCCTAGCTAATCGCCTCAAGCCTATTCTTCCCTTTATAATCTCCGATAATCAAAGTGCTTTTGTTGGAGGGAGACAAATCATGGATTGTATTTCAATTGCACATGAGCTGATGCATTCTCTCAAGAATCGGCGGTATGGGAATAAAGGCTGGGTTGCATTGAAGCTTGATATGGCTAAAGCTTACGATCGGATTGAATGGGGATATTTAAAGGTTGTGTTTCGCAAATTTGGATTTGCTGATCAATGGGTCCGCTGGGTTATGGCATGTGTTACCACGGTGTCCTTTGCAACGGTTATCAATGGAGAAAAGGGCGAATTTTTTACACTCTCCAGAGGCGTCAGACAAGGCTGCCCATTATCGCCCTATCTTTTCATCCTCTGTGCAGAAGGCTTCCATTACCTGATTCAAAAAGAGATAGAAGAAAGCACCCTCCACGGGATTCAGATTGGCCGACACTGCCCCTCCAAGTCCCATTTATTTTTTGCAGATGATTCAGTCTTGTTTTGGGAGGCTTCTGCCTCTGGTTGCCATGCTATTGATAGTATTCTGCATAAGTATGAGGTTGCTTCCGGTCAGATGGTGAACAGGGATAAATCCTCTCTTTTCTTCAGCCCCAACATGCCAAATGATGTTAAAAAAGGTATTTATGAATTTCTTCATGTTCGCATTGAAACACAAGGGGGCAAGTATCTGGGGTTACCATCCATTATTGGGAAATCTAAAACGGGGGTTTTCAATTATATTAAAGATCGTGCGAATGCCAAATTAAGAAGCTGGGATGAATCTGTTCTGAATATGGCTGGTCGTGAAGTGATGTTGAAGACTGTTTTACTCACTATGCCTAACTATGTTATGAATTGTTTTCTCCTTCCAAAACAAGTCTGTAAGGAGCTCTGTAGCACCATTCGCAAATTTTGGTGGGGTTCCAAAGAAGGTGAGAAGAAGATTTGTTGGGTAAGCTGGGACAAACTTTGTGAAAAGAAACGTGATGGTGGATTGGGATTCCGGGATTTACATTCTCTTAACCTGGCTTTCTTGGCTAAGCAGGGGTGGAAACTTTTGCATGAACCTAACTCATTATTTCAGCGTTTGTTTAAAGGGAAATATTTTCACAATTCCTCTTTCTGGGAAGCTGGATGCCCTAATTCTGCATCATGGGCTTGGCGTAGCATTGTTGCGGGTAAACCTATCCTAAAGAAAGGCTGGAGATGGAATGTGGGAAATGGTGCTTCTATTGATATTTGGAAGGACCCCTGGCTTCCTCGTCTCTATCTTTCAAAGTTCTTAGTCCTCCTCCCTTAGCCGATTCTCCCTATTCCAATGTGCATTTTGTCTCTGAGCTTATTGATGGAACAACTCATACTTGGAATATCCCGTTACTGAAGAGCTTATTCTCGGACTTGGACGTGGAAGCAATTCTTTCAGTTCCCATTAGCTACCATGGCTCGGCGGATAAAGGACTCTGGCACTATACAAGCAATGGTATCTTCTCTATCAAGTCGGCTTATAACTTAGCCAAGCTTTGTTCCTTTCCACGTAATTCTCGCGACCGTGGTGAATCCAGTTCAGGTACATCTTCTTACTCCTTCTGGAAGTCCTTGTGGGCTATGTCTATCCCTAATAAAATCAAGATGTTTGTGGGGAGGTGCTCTCATAACGCTGTTGCTGTGCTACATAATTTGGCCCGCAAAAAAGTTGATGTTCCAACGCATTGTCCGAGATGTCTTGCTCATTGCGAGACCTTGGAGCATTTAAATTTTCAATGCAAATATTCAAAAGAATTGTGGCTTATATCCCCGTTTTCCCCTGCTGTCTCGGCTTCATGGAGTTCCTTTTCTTTTATGGATTGGTGGTTGACCATCTCACGGTTTTCGCCGGTCCGTGGAAACGTGGATGATATGAGTGCTCTACTAGCATCTCTCTGTTGGTTTATATGGAAAGCTACCAACAAGGTTTTATTTGATGGGCGGGTTTGGAATTGTGCTAGGGTGCTAGAAAAAGCAATGGCGTCATGCTCTGAATTTAAAGATGAAAGCCTGGCTAAACCTGTTTCCCCTACTACTCAACCCCCTGAGCCGATGCTTGTATGGAACCCCCCTCCCCCAAATCTAATCAAGTTTAATGTTGATGGTGCAACCAATAAGAAAGAAGGTGTTGTTGGTGTGGGAATTGTAGCTCGGGACCATCTGGGTCAGATCTTGGGTGCGTCGTCCGTCCCTTTCACTGGTTTCTTTTCCCCTTGATTTGTTGAAGCTATGGGTTTTCGGGAAGCTTTGGTTATTGCAACAAACAACAGTATTTCGAATATTATTGTGGAAGGTGATTGTGCCCAAGTTGTTCAAGCACTTATGCAAGCAAGGGATCTTTTTTCTGATTGTAATTCCATCCTCTCGGATTGCTTGGAATTATTACCTCTTTTTTCCTCCTGCGAGTTTGTTCATGTTAAACGTTCTTGTAATAGGGTAGCCCACTCTTTGGCAGGCAATCCCTATTTAGTGGAAAATTGGAATTTTGGGGGGGTCCTGTCCCCCAATGGCTTGCCAATTTTGCCACGCTTGATGTGAGTTCTTCGGATCGTGCTATCTTCTAATAAAGATCTCTTATTTCCGAAAAAAAAAAAATTGCCGCGGCGGCAGGCTAACTCTTGGGAGGCAGAGGATCAAGAAACCCGGTGCCATACGCAATTATCTCTAACCCTATAACCTGCCACAGGGAATTATGTACGCAATTATCTCTAACCCTATATTCAATGCATCAATAGCCTCAAAACACACAATTCTCGAGATATGATTATGCCACTGCAAACCCATTGGGACCAAGGAACACGAACGCTTAGGCACATATGATCCCATGCATGCTTGAACATCTACACAGCTATGCCTATGTATCGTAGATTTAAAAATTACAATACAAAATTATTTCGAATGTTCTCTTATTCCTTTCCTAGAATGTGGTACCATCCCTCTTCGCTATAGCTATTTTACACATAAGAGAACATTTTCCAATTAAGTTTTGTTGTTGCAAAACTTACCCACAGCTTTGTGCCTGATATGTAATCTACAGATGTACAGCCTTTTAGGAAGCAATTGTGGTTACCAACTGGTGAAGACCAAGAAGCAGCAAAGAGTGAGCTCATAGGTTGCTTTAAGCTGCTGGAAGGGGAGTTAGGAGACAAGCCATACTTTGGGGGTGAGACTTTTGGCCTTTTGGATGAGTCATTCATCCCATTCTCCTGTTGGTTTTATGGGTATGAATAGTGGGGCAACATTAGCTTGGAGGCAGAGTGCCCTAAACTGGTTGATTGGGCTCATGGGTGCATGAAAAAGGAGAGTGTGTCCAAGTCTATTCCTGATCAGCACAAGGTCTATGACTTCCTCACTGAGATAAAAAAAAAAAAAGAAGATTGGTTCTAAGCTTAATTGCACGAAGCGGGAGCAGGAATAGGGGCGGGTGCTGGGGAGGGGGGTATGCAGAAGCTCCCTAGGTTGGGAGTGACGAGGGAGTGTTTAATAAATCAATATATATTTGAATAAACTTATATATATTTATATGTATTGGACATATATTTTATAGTTGCAAAGGGAGCACGTATATAAGCATTTTGCTTATATAAACATCAGTGAGAAATGACATCTCAATAGATTATTTTGTGCCAAATATATGGACTAAACATGCAGATAAGTAGCAAAATATGAGACAAGAAAGAGAGGGAAAAATTAGTCATAAATACATTATATTTTGCCAATTTGAAAGGAAGGACAAGGAACTTTTGCAATCAAACATAAAGACATTATTTTTAATATTCATTTAGCAAAAGGACTAAACACATCCTTTCTCTCTATAAAAAGAGATGCCATATATAATCCGATCCAAATTCTTCGTCTTCATGATTCACTGCCACACTCCATGTATGGACGCACGCACATGTTCCCTAATTCTAAAAGAAGCAACTGGAACATGAAATTAGAATTTTGTTGGTCGGTCACGTGCATTCACTAATTTTTTTTTTTTTTTGGAGAATTCACTAATTCACTGTATGGACGCATGCACATTTCACTAATTTTTCACAAGGCAGGAGTTAATTGTTTTTTAATTATCTGTATGAAATTAGAAATTTGAAAAATTAGTGACATTTCACTAATTTTTTTGGTCATTCGAAGTGGTCGGGCAGAGATGGGGTAGTGACCGGAGGTGCGGTGGTGATTTTTTTGGATTTTATGTTTGAAATTAAATTTTTTAAAAATTAGTGACAGTTCACTAATTTTTTTGGGTCACCGGAAGTGGTGAGCAAGAGATGGGGTGGTTGTCGGCCGGGGGTAGGGTGTTGATTTTTTTGAATTTTATGTTCGAAATTTGAATTTTTAAAAATTAGTATCACTTCACTAATTTTTTTGGTCGCCGGAAGTGCTCGGCCAGAGGTGAGGTGGTGGTCAGCTAGAGGTGGGGTGGTGATTTTTCTGAACTTTATGTTCGAAATTTGAATTTTTAAAAATTAGCGACATTTCACTAATTTTTTTGGTCGCCAAAAGTGCTCGGCTAGAGGTGGGGTGGTGATATTTTTTTTTTTTTTATGTTCAAAATTTGACTTTTTAAAAATTAGTAACACTTCACTCATTTTTTTGGTCGCCGGAAGTGGTCATCTAGAGGTGGGTGGTGGTCGGCCAAAGGTGGGGTGGTATTTTTTTTTGAATTTTATGTTCGAAAATTGAAATTTTTAAAAATTAGTGACACTTTACTAATTTTTTTTTGTCGCTGGAAGTGGTGAGCCAGAGGTGGAGTGGTGGTCGGCTGGAGGTGGAATGGTGATTTTTTGAATTTTATGTTCGAAATTCAAATTTTGAAAAATTAATGAGACTTCACTAATTTTTTTGGTCGCGGGAAATGGTCGGCAAGAGGTGGGGTGGTGTTCGATCGGAGGTGGGGTGGTGGTTTTTCTTGATTTTAATGTTTGAAATTAGAATTTTTAAAAATTAGTGACACTTCACTAATTTTTTTGGTTGCCGGAAGTGGCGAGCCAGAGGTAGGGTTGTGGTAGACCGGAAGTGGGGTGGTGATTTTTTTTGAATTTTATGTTTGAAATTTGAATTTTTAAATATTAGTGACACTTCACTAATTTTGTTTGTCTTTATGTTCGATTGCAAAAGTTCTTTGTCCTTCCTTTTAAAAATGGCAAATGTTTTTTGTTTTTATGTTTGATTGCAAAAGTTCCGTGTCCTTCCCTTTAAAAATGCCAAATGTTTTGGATTTTTGGCTAAGTGGCCCAAGAGAGAGTCTTAAATCTTTCCTACTTTTTCTTTTTCCTTACATATATTTGGAAAAAGAAGCGAGAATTTCGTCCTTAAGAGTAGTGTGAAAGCTCCCATCTTGTTTAGGAGCGGGTGTTGGGATTCCACCCCGTGTGGGCCATTGGGCTTAGGCCCGGTTGGGAGGGGCTAGGGTTTATGTGTACTCTATTTATACTCATTGTAGCCGTGTGTTTTGTGTGTGACAAAAGTGAGAGAAAAGGCAGAGAGGTTGAGAGAGATACATGAGAGACTTGGTGAGATTTCATTATTGTGAGACAGAGTGTGAGTGTGTAACACAATATTCACGGATTATTCTCCGGATCATAATGAAATCCCCCTTGCCGTGGATGTAGGTCCGATTTGGCCGAACCACGTAAATTGGTGTGTTTGCTTTCTCTTGATTTTACTGTTTTCTGTGCGTGTGGTGCGTGTCTTGGGCATAACAAGTGGTATCAGAGCTTTGGTTGAAGCACCGAAGAGCGCAGAGCAGTCTAATAATCACTCGAAGGCCTTTGGAGCACTATTTGGAGTTCTGGTCGGATAAAATAATTGACGAAAATTATTTTTGATCAGTGGGTAACGTGCTACTCTCAAAGACGATCGCAACGGTGTGAGGGCGGTCGGTTTTGGTCACCGGAGGACGGAGCACGATTGTTTTGAACACTTTCGGACGGAGGCGAGTGGTGGTGTGCGTTGGGGCCGGACAAAAAGTGATTGGATTTGAAGTTTGAGACCACGGTTGTGTGGGGTTTTTCGAGACAATCACGGTGGTACCAACCTCGTCACTGGAAAATGTGTCACGCGCCGGTCAAACTTTGGCGCGTGAGATCTACTCTCACCGTGTGTTGCACGTGCGGCGACGGGCAAGGAAGGCTAGGGCTGACGTCAGCAAGCCTAAGGGCTGACGTAATCAAGGTTCAAACAGGTCAGACAAGGGTCCAAAATGGTCAAACATGTCAGGATTCAGGGTCAAAGGGGTCAGAGGTTAGGTCAAAGGGGTCAAGCCGGAGGCCAAAGGGTTCAAACCTGTCTAGATCGGCGGTCCAGAGAAAAAGGCAGACCGGGTTCGGCCAGACCAAACCGGACAACGGTCCAGTTTCAAACCCGATTGAGTTTATTGACTGGTTCAGCGGTATTTTGGTCAGTTCGGACCGGTTCCCGACTCTTCTCGACGTCCCGGATCCAATCCCGGGCTCAGTTTGCGCAGATTTGGTACGAATATTGACGGTACGCTTTATTTTACTGCTTTAAATCGTTCCGGGGAGTATCAGATCAATTGTGGAAGTTTCTGGGGGTGTGTTATTTCAGATTATCTTGTTTGCTGAGATGTCAGAGATAAATATGAATGCTATGCTAGTATTGACAGTGACCATATATGCGAGTTGGAAGCCTAGAATGGAGGACATGCTCATTTTGAAAGAGCTTTATGAGCCCTTGGAACACGTAGGAGTCAAACCGACGGAGGTGAAAACCGAAGATTGGATGAGTTTGAACAAGAAAGCAGTTGCTTTGATCCGCCAGTGTGATGGACAGAAGGTTATTCATCATGTAGCACAGGAGACAGATGCTTATGCTTTGTGGACGAAATTGGAGGGGATGTATCAATCGAAAACATCCCGGAATAAGGCGCTACTGATAAGGAGGCTTATGAATTTGAAGCTCCGGGTTGGGGATTCGGTTGCCGGACATTCCAGTGAGTTCCAGAATTTGGTTAATCAGCTGTCTAATGTTGGGTTGAAGTTCAATGATGAGTTGCAGGCTTTGTTGTTGCTTAGTTCTCTATCGGATAATTGGGAGACACTGGTGGTTTTCCTGAGTAACTCTGCGCCGGAAGGGAAGTTGACAATGGCTATGGTTAAGGATGCTATTTTCAACGAGGAGGCGAGGAGGAGAGAGATGAGGACTAAACAGGCTGACGATACACGAGCACTAATTTTAGACGGTAACAGGGGCAGGAACCAATGAAAGGGAAACGGAAGGAAGGGAGGCAAAAACCGTTCCAAGTCGAAGGGGCATAGTTTCACTTGCTATCATTGCCAGGAAAAGGGGCATATAAAGAGGAACTGTCCAAGGTTTAAAGTGGGAAAAGAGAGAATTCCACCACAGGAGGCAGCATTGGCTTTTCAGGATTCCGATAATGATGAGTTAGCATTGGTAGTGTTAGATGCTACGGATGCAAGGATATCAGATTGGGTACTGGATTCGGGGTGCTCATATCATATCTGCAGGGATAGATCACAGTTTTGGGAGTATGAGGCATGCGATGGAGGTCTTGTCCGGATGGCTAATGGTTCTGCGAATAAGGTTGTTGGCAAGGGGACAGTGAAGTTTCGGGTGCCGAGTGGGAAGACTGTGAAGGTAGCAGGAGTGAGGCACGTGCCAGGGGTAAAGAAGAACTTGATATCTCTCGGGATGCTTGATGAGAGAGGATGCCGTTTTTCTGCTGATTCTGGAGTACTTCGGGTTTCTTTTGGAGAGCAGGATATATTGCTGGGTAAGAAATTTTGTGGGTTGTACAGGCTTGCGGGATCTGTCGTGACAGGAGGGGCTGTTGTTAGACATGGAGCAAGCGGTATAGGGAGATTATTTGGGTAGGAGAAGCGCCATTTGCTGACACGTACACGGAGAGAGCAGGGTTGCTCAGAAGTTGTGCGGGATTCAGGCCTGAAGGAGAAGCAATGGGTGCAAGTTGTCCATGAGAAAGCCCAGAGGAAAGAGACGGATATTTTGGGGGCCCCGACGAAGCCAAAAGGAGTTTCCTTCGCTCTTGATATGCTTGATGGTAGTGGTCTCTCCGAATTTTTCGACACAGGGAGAGGGACACTATCACCAAGGACGCCGAGCCAGTGAGTCTTGGCCGCACCCTAGTTGAGGGGGTGCGAGCACTCTAGTTGAGGGGGTGTCGGCGCTTCTGTTGGTGAGTGCATAGATGGGCGTTTCTGTTGGAGAGCGCGGGCGCTTCTGTTGGTAAGCACATACACTTTGAGTTTGAGGTGTGCGAGTGGAGGCATTCTTTTTTAGGGGATGCGGTACTCGGGATTTTCTGATTGGCTGCGAAGTCTGGTTTTGCAAGGATACACTCTTTCGGAATTTGTGTGCTCTGTGGTGGTGCATGGATGCTCGACTGGTTAGTGACACATGCACTTGCCAGAGTTAGCTGATTGGAGGAGGCGACATGGGGGTGTTGCAGACGACTTTGCCCACTCGGTGTGGAGGTGGTGATTGTTGGGATTCTACCACGTGTGGGCCATTGGGCTTAGGCCCGGTTAGGAGGGGCTTGGGTTTATGTGTACTCTATTTATACTCATTGTAGCCGTGTGTTTTGTGTGTGACAAAAGTGAGAGAAAAAGGCAGAGAGTTTGAGAGAGATAAACGAGAGACTTGGTGAGATTTCATTATTGTGAGACAGAGTGTGAGTGTGTAACACAATATTCATGAATTATTCTCCGGATCATAGTGAAATCCCCCTCCCCGTGGATGTAGGTCCAATTTGGCCGAACCACGTAAATTGGTGTGTTTGCTTTCTCTTGATTTTACTGTTTTCTGTGCGTGTGGTGCGTGTCTTGGGCATAACAGCGGGTTCCCGTTTGGACGGGAGCTCGGGAGCGCTGATTCGAGCTCCCGTCTATGGAGCACATCCAATTTAGAAGGATCCTGCAACTAAGGTTCTAAGTAGAACTCTTGAGGTTGTGTTTGGGACTTGAGGAAAGTGGCAGAAGAGAAAGGAAAAGGAAATGGAAGGAAAATGATACTGTTCACAATTCTAAAATTTTTTATTTTCTCTCATCGTTCTCTCCAAACCAAACAATGAAAGGAAATTTTTTTAGAGTTTCTTTTCTTTCTTTTATTTTCCATAAGTTCCAAACAAACTGTAAGAGTACCTGAGATGTGTTATGTCGAATAAAGTTTATGGCATTGTTGTATCACCCCATTGTGTATGTTTTGGACCTTTTGGTCCTTTTGAGATTGTCCTCCCCTTCAAATTTTCTCGACATGTGTCCTTTTGAGATTGTCCTCCCCATTTTGTATGTTTCACTCGGTAATAATAGAGATTCGATTTTGACGGTTACATCATTTCATAATATAGATTTTTATATTGTATCTTTGCTCAATATCTCATGATATGAAGGATTAGCACTGTGATCTGCCTGGCATGATTGGTTTCTCTCACTTCCGATGTACAAGAGTTCAATTGAAAAGTTTGGTAATGGCGTTCGCACAATTTTCCTTTGATTGAATTATCTTGGAAAATTTTGTGATCAACACAGCGAGTAATCTAGTGTCCAATAATGCAAGTTTGTCATTGCTTTTGTTGTGGAAAGAGGAAAATTCAAGGGAAAATCTATAAAATACTCCCTCCATTTCAAAATAAGTGTCCAACTCTGTCTCTCTTGCCATTTTTCAAATAATAAAAAAAGTACTTTTAATTCAGTGTGAAAAAATCAAAACATAATACACGGAAGTACTTAATTTTTGACGCAGCGGAATTCACGAGAGAATAGTTAACGTACTATTCCAAACGAGATAGGTTCTCGAATCCACGAGATGTTCTTGAATCCACAAGAAAAGAGAGAAAATTCTCAAAGTTGTATTGATTAAATAAAAGTTGCCTATGCCATAGGCTTACAATGATACTTATAGGGCCAAAGTAACCCTAATCCAACTAGGAATGAAATAACAAATCCTAATCCAACTAGGAATCAAATAACATACCCTAATCCAACTAGGAATAAAAATACTCTAGAACACTTATTTCTAAAATTGGAGACTTCCTAACAAAATTTACTTGGAAACCTAGACTATTAGCTAAAAGGAAATAAAATAAAATCTAACCAAAACTAACCTAAAAACGTGCAAAACAGGCAACACAAATAAAATCTCCTAACACTAATCGTAAATAAAAATTATTACTAAAATAATGTTTCCATAAATAATAGGGGTGTATATCTTGTCCTGCATCAATTTTTTTATATGAAAAATGGCACGATTTTTCGTAATGGACACTTATTTTTAGAACGGAAGGAGTATTACTAATAAAATTTGTATTGTTTGTAGAGAAATCCATAAAATCAAAACCAAAACTCATAACACATAATAAATGTTCTGAATTCAAGATTAATGTCATAAGGGTAAATTTTACTAACCTCTCCTAAGGTTTCTGACACACGCACTACCGCTTCCGAGATTTTTGAAATATTACTGACCTCCCTTGCTTTTCAAACTATTGTAGAAAGTCACCCTTCTGTTAACATCTATTGGCTAGATTAACAGAAATTGATGAAGTCACATGATCTTCACTTACAGCTCCTTTGGATTGAGGGAGACGGAGAGAAAAGAAAGGAGAAGAAAGGGGAGTTCAATCCCTCCCTTGTTTGGATGACCCAAGTGGTGGGAGAGGAGGAGAAATGGTGAGAATCCGGAACCCCTTCTTTCCCTCCTTTTTGTTTCTCACTAAAAGTGGTGAGATTCCGTGAGAAACGGAACGGCGGCTGCACGTGCAGGCCACCCCGTCTTCGGATCGTTGTTGAACTTCCACTGTTGTCTTCGTCTCGTCGAGGAGAAGCCGGATCTGTGATCATAACTCAGTTTCGAGGCCGCCGGAAAGTCGCCGGAGACGAGAAAGATGACCGGAATGGGAGGGAGGGAGAGAGAGTGATTTCTCACGGTTATTTGGATGAGATAGGAAAAACTCTTCCCTTTCTTTTCTTTTCTCACTAGTAAGGGAGAGGGAGCCCCCTTTCTTCTCCTTTCTTCTCTCACCATCCAAATGGCCTGTTATTAATTCCCCTACTATCCCTATAACACTTGTTCCTAGTCAGCAAATTGGTGCCCTCATTGCTCCCTATAACAATCGTTGTACTCTCGGTGCCAAAATTAATATAGGTAAGGAATTTGTAGTTGAAGTTATACTTCTAAATAATTAACGATTTTCTCTGAAAAAATTATTTGATCCTAAAAAAGTGAAAAGACGTTGCCGTCAAAGACTTTAGACTTGATCCTTTTTGCACATCCACTTGTGAAATGACAATTACAACACACGAAAATATTTTGACAATGGAAAATCTAAAAAATTGGATTGTTTTTTACAAGATCAAGACACCCACTTTTTCCATATCCATCTTTCTATCATTGCCAAAAAGCTGTATTGTGCTTCATTACCACTGCAACAGTTTGAGACACTAAATTGATTATTTGGGTCTAATTTTTATCATTTTAAACCTTTTGTGAAATTCGCTTTTTTTTTTCTTTTTTTTTTTATCCATCTTGACTAGAATAATTCAAAGTGTAAGCTTATGACAAAAACAAAAATAAGTTAACTAGTGGAAAAAAATCAGAATTTTATCTTTTACTATAAAGTTTGGTCTATTTTTTTTTACCTTTTAAATTCTCTTGTCAAAAAGAATCCAAAAACCAAATATTTTGATCTCTTATTTTTTTATAAACTATTTACACATGATTGTTTCTCTCTTTTTGATTAGTTTCTTCTTTTTTGATGAGCTCTTTTAGTTAGTTAAAAATTCACGATTCTGGTAGGGCCATAGTATAAATAAGAACGAATGATTTGTTCAATAGCTCAACAATTTTAGGTTTCAGAAAGAAAAAAAAAAACAATTAAAATAACTTAGATGAACTCTTTTTTTTTTTTTCTCTATTCAATTTCTTTTTTCGCATTTGTTAGTTTCCCATCATATTTCTAGGATTATTGGTTTGTCTTGACGAGAAGAATTGGAAAAATGAAAATTGCAATCCAAATTCAAAAAAAATTAGCACAAAAAATTAGCCAAAAACTTTGAATCGTGAGAAGATGGGGCCATGGGGGATGAAATGATAAGTAACTTTGAATAATAAAGAAATAAGGTTTCTTGAGGGCATTTGAGACTTTTTCCTCCAAAATTAACACCATTAAAAAAAAAAAAAAAAGATGCCGTTTAAGATCATCAATCTGGATTTGTTCTTTTTTTAATTCGAATATTATTTATAACAAATTTCACTGACTTGCCTGATTCTGAAAGATCTTAAATTTAAATATCAAATTCTTAAAGGAAGTAGCTAGGGCAGTTAGAACGATTCAATTTGTGTTGCTAATTCTATTAGTCCAAGTAATGTACCCAACTTATTAATTAACCTAATTATAATCTTGAAAACATCACCTGAACATTACCTGAAGAAATTATAAAGGGTAATTTAACTAGAAGGGGAAATCTTGAAATTAGTTTGCAGAAAATTTTGGGTGCGGGTTGTAACGACCCGGATTTTTGGGTACGTTAAATTTATTAAAAAGAAATAATAATTTAATAAAAAGAATTTCCATCAGAGTACACGTTGGAAAACGTGACGTGCATCCCATTACATAATACTTAGTACGGTTTGAGAAATTATATTACAAATCCAACATTAAAATAAGGAACTCTAGGCTTCTAAAGATTCAAATTCAGATCCTGATTCCGGTTCTCCTCCTGCATCTGATCATCATTCTGACCCTCTTGCTGATAAACCAATTCGCCGCCCTCTTCCTCGATACCTGGAGGGGGGGTGGGCCGTAGCACCATGAGTCGACACTCAATAGATAATCCCAACCCTACTAACCCCTTACTTTACAAGTAATACACAGTTTGATATAACAAAGACATAACATTATGGAACAAATAAATTGATTCAATATCAAGCAACCACATAGTGAAAGCTACCTCGGAAAATCAAATAATCCATCAATCATAGTACTTTACCCATCCCATTATTCAACCTTCTTTCCAAATTATTGACATGTTATGGTCGACACATTTTCGTTTCCCAGATTATCACGGAGTTTCATTTTCACTCATCACGAGTTTCAAATTCCAACCATCACAAAGATCCATTTTCCAATCAACAAGCATTCAGCTTTCCATCATTTCAGTATTCACTTCCCCCCCTTGAGAATGTACATACAGCGCATTCTTCAAGATGCACATACAGCGCATAAGGATGCACATTCAGCACATATCCTTAGGACGTACATTCAGCACGTGAGGTTGCACATACAGCACATTGCCTCGGGATGCACATACAGCACATAGGTATATCCAATACCGCATAATTCATCAATTTCATTAACCTTGGCTGACTGCCAATCAACCGGCTCTCTGCCGTTCAAAATTCTCAACTCATCAATATCATCTGAAACCATCATTCCATTTATCCATTAACTTAACCGTCTAGGTGATTTCTAAGTACGAGCACCAAACCCCGGGAACCTATTTGTCCAATCTAACAATTCAATAATTTATCACCTCAAGTTTACAGTGAGTCAACAGAGAATAAAATGAGACCTCAATTAATAACATCCAAATAATTCACATATCGCAAAATTTATCATTTACCAAGCCTAATGAAATTTAACTCCAAGTTTATCAATTAAATCACTAGAGTACATCAAAACAACCATTAATATTATTAACTTTAATTATGACAACAAAACCAATTATAATGGACATGAATGATCAGTCAAACAACATAACCATACACATCATCGCTTGTTAAACAAATCAATCTTTAACCATCTTTAAGCCTTACGGCCATAATCGGTTTGGTGGGGTCCTCGACCCATTTCACATTTTGATTTCATTTCGTTCGGGCTCATTGCAAGCAACAATATCAAGTCTAAGACTACTAAATATACTTAGGAGAGAGTAGGATAGCGATTATCTACCTTAGGTCCGGACGAAAAGCTCGACGGTAAAGGCCGGTGGTATCTCGAGTGGCAATGAAGAACTCCATTGCGAACAGAATCTTTGGGCTGTGATATCGGGTTCAAACCTCGTCCGTTTCCAGAGATTCTTGTGTCTAAAACGAAGCTCTCGAAGTGCTCTACAACGTTGATGAAGAAGCCTAAGCCTAAAACACACTCGAACAATGAGAAAAATGGAGATTTGTGAAAGGACAGTGAGCTGTCTGGAAAATGTGGCCGAAAGAATTTTACTGAACTTTGGATGGCTATAACTCACTCGAAACTTCATCAAATCAAACGAGACCAGTGGGGTTTGAAAGATAAGACAAATTTCTAACTTCTCAAACAAGAATCGTTCAAAAATATGGTTTGTGGAGGAAATGGGCTTGTTTCAAAATTGACAGAGACAGTTTACGGGGAGGAAAAACAGGCATTCAAAACATGTTGGATTTGATCCATTACTTTCAAAGAACCTATGTCCACGAAAAATCACACTCATACTAGTCACAAAGGAGAGTAATCACTCCAAAAATCAGAACATTTGAAGGTCATATGATACCCTTAAAAATTCGTACAAAACAGTGGTCTGTAGAAAAACGAGTTAACACAAAACAGCCCAACTTCGAAAAATCACCATAAATCGATTTCTTAATATTTTGAAGTGATTCTAGTGTCAAAAGTTTCGTAGAAGAATGAAGTTCAAAAGCTATGAAGGGATCAAAGTCAAGTTCGTACTCAAAAGGTGAGAAAATGGGAAAATACAGTGGCTATACGAATCTGTCTCAAAACAGATTTTCCAGATTTCAGACCAGATTTCAAAAATTCATAATAAATCGAATTCTCAATGGATTTGAGTGATTCCAGCGGAAAAAGAAAGAGCATTGAGTGTACTTTAAATCATAAGAAGGAACTAAAACCTAATTAGAAGTTTAAGAAGGAGAAATCAACAAAAAACCGAGACCCTGTCAGCTATAACGAGCTACTATTCATATCCGCATATACACACGAAAATCTTCGATAAAAATTTATAAAAACGAGGGAGATGAGAGCTATACTTGCAGAGGTGAAGTGGGGAGGTGGAGATGGTGGTCGGACGTGGCGGTGGAGGTCGCCGGAGGTGTGGCAGCCGTAGCCTTCTTCTTTCTTTCTCTCCTTTCTTCTTCTTTTCTTCTTCTCTTCTTCTTCTTCTTTTCCCAGGTAATAAAAGGGCAAGAGAGGGGACAAGGGGACAAGGCACATGGGAAAAAGAGAGGGACACATGGGAAGAAGGGAGGGGCGGCAGGCGTGGGGGACAGGCGTGGGGTGGGGCGCGAAGCACGACGTGCAGTACAATTTACTCCGGGCAGTGTTCGAACTGTCCAGGCTTCGATTTCAGAAAAATACCAAAATATTCGTACTGACTTAGAAAATCGAGGGCAACGTCACCGTGTGCTCGGAATCGTTTGGAAAAATCTTGAAAGTAGAACACGCATTACGATGCGCTCGCCAAGTGAGCGTATATGGTTGACTCGGGTCCCACCATTGTAGTAGTCGTGCTAGTGTCATCTGCGTAGCTCAAAATCATCCTCCACATTACGCACATTATTCTGGCCGTTCGTCCGGGCCCACTGGTGACAAGTCGGTTAAAATCATTCTGTGCACCTCGAGCACTAACTCGTCTAAAGGAAATAAAATAGATAAATAACTAAATAATAAATAAATAGAGACCCGCAAATGGTCAACTAAAGTCAAAGTTGGGTAAAATTAAATTAGGAAAATTAGTATTTACAAATATCACAAATTTTATTTTTTGAAACTTTGGGATATTACACGGGTAATTTAACCGTAGTGCTTGTCAGTGTCATTTTCATCATTTCATCCGTTGTTATTATTCTCACTTGGGGGACATATTTGACAAGAATTGCTGCTTCACTACTGTTTTTTGACTGTTATTTTATGATCTGAGGCGTTTTGGGCCAACTTCCACTCAGCTCAATTAATCCCTTAACCTGTTCAGTCAGAGGCAAGGCACTCCCGTTGGGAAGGAAATTTCGAACCTTAATAAATTGTTTGGGAGCAACAACACCAACCAACCGACGGGCTACACTTTGCCTAATAAAATGGCCCCGCACTTGGTACCGTGATAGCAAAGTTATATTATATGACACATTCAGTGACTCTCTCAAGTTTAATTTCCTAAAAGCTAGCAAATGTCAAAGGTCCAAGTCAAGGTACCAGATCCTCTGTGTCTAAAACCCCTGTGTCCCTATGTCGAGGGGTTTTGGGCCGTTGGATTGTGACTTTTGTTTTTATATTTCTGGGTGATCCAACGGTTGAAAAACTCCTTGGCACAGAGGTACAGGAGTTTTTCGGCACAGAAGATCTAGGCTTCCAAGTCGATGCTAGGGAGAAAAAAAAGGTCAAATATGAGGCAATGTAGAGTACTATAGTATTTCTCTGCCTCAAGAAAAAGTCCCTACAAAGGAGAAGAAAACTCGCCACGGCCTCCTATCTTTAACACAAAAACAAACAGGCAAAACACAGCTTCCATCACTTGTTCTTCTTCTTCTTCAATCGTTAATCTAATTCATCGAGTTTTTTTCACATCAATGGCGGAAGAAGTAGTTCTCTTGGCATTCTGGTTCAGCCAGTTTGCGGCGAGGGTGAAAATATCCTTGGCTGAAAAAGGAGTAGAGTATGAGTATAGAGAAGATAACCGGTGGGACAAAAGTCCTCTGTTGCTGAAAATGAACCCAGTCAAGAAGCAAGTCCCAGTTTTGATTCATAATGGAAAGCCCGTATGCGAGTCAACGATTATTGTCGAGTACATTGATGAAGTGTGGAAGACCAAATCTCCTCTGTTGCCTTCTGATCCTTACAAGCGAGCCCAGGCCAGGTTCTGGGCTAATTTTCGTGGACAAGAAGATGAGGGCCCTAACTCTTCTTTATGTACTGTAGGATTAGGTTCGTGGTAAGTTAACTTGGAGAGGCAAACAATAGCTAACAATTGAATAAGGAATAAGAGAGTGTGAGCAGGGGTGAAGGATTAAGCCAAATATATAGAAAGAGAAGGCAGCAACGTTCAGTCCATTCCCATTTGGATCATCATCGTCCTTGAATCACAGTCTTAGAAAAGATGTGTTCGCGAGCACTAGCAAGAACAGAGTCCTTGTTTCCAGAGCCCTGAGTCACTTCCTCTTCCTAAGATTTCCGTGTTTCTTAGACGAATGATTCTCTCAATCTTTTTTCTTGTCTCTGGGATTTATGAATGAATGTCTCATATTTATAGGGATCTACACCCAATCATGGGGCTGCAGACATTTTCCCAATAACATGATGACACGTGCTCTCTCCGTATATTCGGGCAACGTGGGTGATGTCACTGGCCGTTAGGAAGCTTCCATTAAACCATGCCAGTGCATCGTTTTCCCTTTGTCGCGACCCTTAATCCCTTAAAGCCACCAAGCCACTTGTTTCTCCCCTATTCCCGCGGTGTTGGGTATGGTCGCGAGCTCTTTAACTCGCGCCAAGGCCTCTTTCGAGCTCGTATCGACTTCCCCATCCCTGCCTTTTGGTCAGGTATGGTCGCGAGCTCGGTTCGCGTACTTGTATGAGTGTTCACTCCTTCCCGTCGCGTTGGTCCTCTTCTCGGAGGGCCTCGCGAGGGGTGAACTCCTTCTAAGTAGTGCTTCCCCGGTACAGGGCATCCCTTGCTTGGGATGTTTTTAGCTTTGCTTTGTCTTTCCGCGAGGTTGTCCCTTCGCGGTGGGGATCTCCCTCAGTCCCCATTTTAGTTGACTGATGACGTGTCCGTTGAATCTTATCGAGCCACGTGGATAGCCATTATTGGTTGGTCAACTGCCTCGTCACCCTACGCGCTGACCTTTCCTACATATGCCCCTCGCGCGAGCGTGATTTCACGGCGCGTGGTCTTATACGCGCTATATCGCGCGCGTGCGACGTCAGCCGATCCCGTCGTTTTAGCATTCCCCTCCAAAAGATGGCGGTTTCCCAAATTTCGAAGTTTTGTTGCAGGCCGATTGGACTGCTGGAGCCGTTCTGACCGTTGAAGGCAGGGGTACTTGGCCTATAAATATCCGTTGTGAGAGGGGTTAGAATTTTCTTCACTCTTTCCACATTCTTCTTGCATTAATCTCAGACGGCTTTCAAGCCCTTCTTTTTTTTCTTCCCTTCTACGAAACCCTAGTTCCTTCGTTTAAATACGTCATGACTCGATCACGCAAGCACGAGTCCGATACTGAGGCTCTTCTGGCCAAGACTGCACTGCCTCCTGCTAGCGAATGGAGGAGGGCTCCGTTTCTGAGGCCTGAAAGCGACGTCTTCTGGGTTAACGTCCAAAATTACGTTCCTCTCAGTGGTAATCCCAACGCCCAGTATATTACGATTTTTGATGAAGTCGACGCCTCAGAGGCGGACATGGTCGACCCGTCTTCACTAGTGAGGCTGAGGATCGAGAGGGGCGATTTCCCCTTCTCTCAAGTCCAGTACAAGGCCAGCATTCAACCCCCAAGAGATTGGGGCGATTGGGTGGCTACGATTCTCGAAAACTCTGAGTACAGAAAAACCCTAGACGAAGTGGGTTTATTGAAGACTGTGCAGCTCTCGCGATATCTCGTCGCGAGCCGTCCTCAGCGCGACCTCGACTTTGCGGTGTCTCGTTGGAGCACGACCAGTCATACTTTTGTCTTCCCCTTTGGAGAGGCTGCCCCAACTCTTCTTGACACGGAGATTCTTATGGCTCTTCCCACTCGCGGCGAGTATGACTACAACCCTGCCCACCTTCCTTCTGACGTTCAGTCGGTGGTTGATTTCATAGAAGCGGATTTTAAGAAGGCGGGCGAGTTTGGTTCTCTCTATGACGCCCTGGGGAAGCTTCGAGCCCCTCCAAAAGCTAACAAGACGACTTGGGGTTCCTGGCAGCGATTCTGGTTCCGTGACATCTCTACCGTTGAAGTGGATGGGAAGTTCGCCATGACAATGAGTTCTTATCATGGGGGTCCGCTATCTCTTGCGGTCTTCCTCGTTCAGCTTCTCTCTCTCTTTCTTTTTCCTGACCTTCCACACGAGGGACCTCGTCGCGAGATGATTCCTCTCGCGGCCGTCCTCGCGTCGGGGAGAAAGCTTCCTCTGGGCCCCATGTTTCTGGGCCACTTTTATCGCCAGCTGGATCGCACAGTTCAAGATTTCGAGCGTTCGATGGGGAGGTACGAGATTACTTCTATGATTCATATCCCCTTCCTCCTTGCTTTCTTCTACGAATACTTTCCCAAGGCTGCCCCCACTCCCCACGATCTTCCTCCTTTGAAGAGTGTTCAAGTGAGGAAATTCTGCGGGAAACATTGTTCTCGATGGTAAGAACATGCCGGTCATTCGACTGAGCGAGAGACTGCCAAGGATTATGAGGTGGAGCAGGACTCCTCCGAGCCATTTGTTTGAGGACTGGTGTGACGAAGTAACTTCTTTCGACGCACGTCCCTATGAGAAAATCGTAGATGGTTCGATAGCCACTGCCGTCTTCCTCGAGGATACTGTTGTGAAGTTTCAGAGCAATAATATCTGATCGCACAAGCTGGACTTCCTCGCATGGGCCACCCCCAGCTATCTTCCAACTTTATCTGCGGAGGGTCCCCTCATGGTGGTGTACAGAGCTGACAGGCTTCAGCTACAGTTTGGGTACGACCAGGGCGTCCCTCGCGAGCCTCCTTCTCCACCCGCCGACTTCGTCACGGGGATCCGTCGATTCCTAAAACCGTTCAACAACGAGCTTTCCGCGAGCTATGGGGGTACCAGGCTCATTCCCAGCTCTTTTCGCAGGGCTGTCTTTACCCCACAGAACAGGGTATACTGGGCGAGAAACTTGCAATCTTTTCAGGAGTTTGTCCGGACCCCAGCTGTAGTGCCCTCCGCAGAACCTATCACGAAGAGAGACCTGACCCTGCGGTCCTTCAAGCCAGGGAAGGATTCTAATTGGCGAGGCCCCCAATCGTGTTGGGTAAAGGGGACTGTGGTTCCGTTTGATGTGATCAATGCCATTCCCATCTAGAAGATCCACCCTGCGGATAACTTGATTGCTCCCACACCGTCGCGTGTTACTACGAAGGACAAGAGGAAGGCTCGAACCCCTCCTCAACTAGGACCTGCGCAGAAGAAACCCAGGGTGAGACGTTTGTTTCTCTTTTTTCTCTTTTCTTCTTTTTCTTCTAACTCTTCACGTTTTGCTGATCCGCTGTTGTTTCTTATCTTTCAGGGTCCTTCGCGGAGGGGTCGGATAATGACAGAATCTTCCCTTTTCCTCGCGGAGCCTTTACCTGAAGCTGAGCCCTTGGCTCAAACTGATCAAGGTGATTTTTCTAATCACTGAATACATGCTTTGCAGTTTCATTTCTTTTTCGTGTACTTATGAGACTTGTGTGTTTCCTTTCAGGCGAGAAGGCCCAATCGTCCAAAACCACCACCGATGCTGGTGGGGACGTGCCTCTCACGAGCCCTTCTTCTCGCGATGCAGACAAGCAAACTACTTCTGAGGTTTCTCCTACAACGGAAGCTTCGAAAAATGTTGAGAAGAAGGGAGCTGCATCGAGCTTCACTGAGGGTCAAAGCCAAGATGGCTTGCATGTTGACGAGTTCAACGCTATGGACATCGCGAGTAACATCGCGAAGGAGGTCGTACAAGAGGTTGGGAGTTCTAGTGGCCAACCAGAAATTCCCAAGCGAGTGGAGGGGTCAGAGGAGAAGACAGCGACCATGAACAAGGAGCCTGCCCAAGAGATTGATTCACCAGCGGGCTCTCCTAGGCTTGATCTCTTCCTTCAAGACCCCAGCCCTGTCAAGGATGTCGCTCCAAGGAAGAAGAAGGAAAAATTAGCGAAGAAGGCCGTTGTACCTTCCTCTTCCTCTTCACATGAAAGGACTCCGTCGCCCCCTCGCGAAGAAGACGCAGTTCACATACCCTCCTCGACGGAGAAAAGCATTCCTGATCCCGATCTTGTCTTCGAATCAAATGTCAGTGAAAGCTCAGATATGGATGACCTCGCTGAGAGTAGTGAAGAGAATGAGGGAAGTGAAGACGTGTCTGAAGGCTCCAAAGGTAAGTCCAGCAGTGATGTTTTTGCAGGAATTGGAGATATCGTACGTCTTCCTTCTTTTACCCCTTCTAAATTGCTAACCTCAAGCCATCTTTCTGACTCAGAGCCACCTCGCGAGAGTGAAGGCCAGGGGGAGAAGCTACCGGGGGACCAGGGGAACTTAAGCCAATCCCAAGCTCGAGAAGAGACATCGGGCCTTGGAGTTCCAGAGTACTCTTTATTTCCTGATACCCATGGCGTACTTCGCTGGAGTGTTCGGACTTGCAACGCCCCTATCCTTCGCGTCATATAGGAGCACTTTCCCCTTACCTTTGCAAATTTTTCTGCCAGCCGTCTCGTGGGTGGCTCACTCCTCGACGTTCTTGGCGGGATAGTATTATCCTTGCAAGAGACAAGTGTGAGGGAATTTTCTGAGGAGAAGTATGAGGACATGACCTCCTCGATTACTGATATGGGAACGCTTGGCCTCGACCTCCAGTGGCTCCGCGATCGTCTAGAGCAAGTTCGCTCTACGAAGTTGTTATTTGCGAGCCTGTTCAGGATTCAAGCCAGTGAAGCTCAAATTGCTGAGGCAAAAGAGACGTACGAGAAATACAAGCAATTGCTCGCTGATGCCAAGGAGAAGGTCTCTGCCTTGGAGGAGGGTCACAAGCTGTTGGTCAGGGATCATAAAGCCCTAGAGGCCGTTCCGAAGACCACGCTGAGCGATGCAGAGCCTGTTCTTCCATCTTCCGATCTGTTCTCTCAGAAACTTTCGAAGTAGCTAGGCTTTGCTCCTCTTCTCTCTTTTTTTTTTTTTTTTGAAGTGTAAGCTCCTCCTTCATAGGGAAAGCATACTTTGTATTTATAACATCAATGCTAATGAAATCTTTTTAGAACTTTGTCTATGACTCATTGCTGTGGTTGTTTTATATGGTCGTGCGGGGCAGCAAAAGGGCAGATTTTTCTTGTGCACATCTTATTTGCTTTGTGTTTCCCCTCTTATTCGCGAACCTGTTTCCTCTGAGGGCCCTGGTATTTGGTTATACTAGGGCTTCCCTTTGTGAGGTTTTTTTTTTTTTTTTTTTTTTTTTTTAAACTTTTAAAAGTCAGTGATTCCAAAGAATTTACTTCGGTTCCCAATCATTTGTGGGGGCTTGGCCGTCGCGAGGGTCTTCATTCCAAAGGAAGAAACTTCCTTGGTCCCTATTTAATTCGCAACATTTAAAGGCCTTAAGCGTAAGTGAGTACTTTGTTTTGCACTTTTTTCACTTCGCGAAGGGTGGAATTTCCCCCTGTGCTGACAACATTTCGTGCCGCGAGGTCATCACTGTGGATGCCCCCCCTTTTTTTTTTTGTTCTACCATTTTCCTTTATTATATTCTCAGTATGCTCCAATGAATATATCATTTATAGAACACATTTCCGAGATAAATAAAAAAAAAAGTAGCATCCTCATTCATAATTTCCATCCATATTTCTTTGCCCCAAAGGTAGAAGGTTAATACCCAGGGATACATTTGATTACAAAGAAATAAAATCTTTTGAGAGGAATAAACAGAAAATGACATAAGGTTGTAAAATGGACCTACTTTCATCAAAGCTAGCCCCTATTATGGGTAGTATTTCTTGATGTACTTCGCGTTGATTGGCCCTGTGAGGAATCCGTCGCTGACTCTCGCGAGCCTGTAGTGTCCACTTTCTGCGGCTTTAATCACCTCGTAGGGGCCTTCCCACTTTGGCGTGAACTTTGGCAGCTTTTGATTCTGCATGACCCCAGCAACCGACTTCCATACCAGGCTTCCCACCTTGAATTCTCTCGCGACCACACCTTTGTTGTAGTACTTGGCCACAGACTGCCAATACTTTTCTTGATTCTCGGCTGCGACCTCCCTTCTTTCATCCATGCCTCGAGATCAGCCCTTCGCTCCCCTTCAGTTACTTCGGTGGACAGCGCGAGACGTGCAGAAGGCACACTTATCTCCGCGGGCAACACTGTCTCTGCTCCATACACCAGGCTGAAGGGGCTCATTCGCGTAGACTTCCTTTTGGCTGTTCTATAAGCCCACAAAGCAATTGGGAGGTGCTCGGCCCAGGCTCCCCCTTCTCATCCAGGTGTTTGCTCAAAATCCTAACGATGGACTTGTTGGTAGCCTCGGCCTGTCCATTTCCTTGAGGGTAATGGGGGGTCGAAGTCTTCTGGGTAATGCCATAGGACGCGAGCAACCTCTTTACTTGTTTGTTGACAAATGGAGTACCATTGTCTGAGAGGATAACCTTAGGGATTCCAAATCTGCAGATGATATTTTCTTTAATGAAGTTGGCCACCACATCACCCGTTGCTCGCTTCAAAGGAACTGCCTCTACCCACTTCGTGGTAATTTCTGTTGCCACCAGAATCCACTGGTTACCTCGCGAGGGGGGATGGATGGGACCAATCAGATCCATTGCCCACGTATGAAAAGGGTAAGGCGCTCGAATATGATGTAGCTCAACAGAGGGAGCATTTACCTTGTCCCCATGCTTTTGGCAGGCGTGGCATCTCCTTACATGGCCCTTGCAATCCCCTTCCATTCTTGGCCAATAGTACCCGAGGTGGGTGATTTGCTCATATAGCTTTCTACCTCCTGGATGTTCCATCTCGTGTACCTTGTGCAAAACTTCCTCTGCTTCATTATTAGATAAACACTTGAGGGGAATATGGTCAAGGGTCCTTCTGTAAAGCTGATCGTCTTTGACAAAGAATCTCTTCTCGCATCGTTGCACTTCTCGAGTGCCGTCGCGATCCATGGGCAGGGCTCCTTCTTTCAAGAAATCAATGTATTTCTGTCTCCAATCTGTTTCTTCATTAGAGAAGTTGCATTCATGCTCGATTTCATGAAGTGAGCAATTGGGACATTCCTTGAGCATGGTCGCGGCGTCTCTCTTCATCGAAGGCCAGTAGTACCCTTGACGTTGGATTCTTCTGTACAGCGCTATGTCATTCTCTCCACAGGTTTCTTCATGGATCTGCTTCATTTTTTCTTTGGCCTCTATATCATCGATACATCTCGCGAGCCATCCCTGGGGGCCGCGAAAGTACAGCTCTCCTTTTAGGATGGTAAATGGTGATAGAGCCATCATAGGAATTGCTCCACAGCCCGTCGCGATCTGCGTTTTAATGGGGTCTCGCCAATCTTTTTCCTGGGAACTTTCTTTTTCTTCAACAAATGAGGGCTCAGTCTTTCTTGTGATTTCAATGGCAACGGTATTCCCTTCGAACTCTGTCTTGGCACCCAAAGTGGCTAACGCATCAGGAAATCTGTTTTTAGACCTCGGCTTGTGAACAATGCTGATATCATCAAAGTATTTCCTGAGCCTTTGAACGGTTGCCCTGTATGGCGCAAGATTAGCTTCCTTTAGGGCGTAGACGCCCTCACTTTGCAAAATTATAAGTTTTGAATCCCCCACGATTCTGAGTCTTTTAATTCCTTTCTCTCTGGCCGCGAGCAGTCCTAGGATAAGGGCTTCATATTCGGCTTCATTGTTAGAGCATTGGAATGCCAACTTGTATGATAGGTACTCCTTCGCGCCGCTATCGCTTTGCAACGTGACACCTGCCCCAGCTGAATTACTTCCTGTTGCCCCATCGAAGCCTAGAGTCCAGCTTTCTAGCTCATGGCTGGCCGCTAGTGCTTCGAAATCGTCTCCTGGTAGTGACTCCCCCAATGGTTCACACTCCCCACTAGGGAATTGGGCCAATAGATCCGCAAGAGCTTGGCTTTTGATTGCTCGCGGCACCGTGCATTCGATATCGAATTCCGCGAGGGTTAGCAGCCACTTCGTGGCCCTCCCGTTAAGGACAGGGCGAGATAGCAGGTACCGCATAGGGTCATTTCTGGTCACGAGCCGCACCTTGAACGAGAGGAAATAGTGCCTAAGCTTTTGCGCTGTAAAAACAAGTGCTAGGCAATGGCGTTCGATAGGTGTATAGCGTTCCTCTGCCCCTTGCACTTTTCTGCTGATGTAGTACACTGGCTTTTCAATTCCTTCCACTTCTTGGGCTAGTAGCGCCCCAATTGACTTCGCGGTAGATGTTAGATATAAGATTAGTGGCTTCCCCTTCTGTGGAGAGGCCATTGTCTGAGGTGAGGCCAGTACATTCTTGACTTTCTCAAACGCTAATTGGTGCTTATCCTTCCACTCAAATTTGACCTTGTCTTTCAGCAGATCTCCCAATGGCGCCGTTATTTCTGCTAGGGCAGGGATAAACCTTTTTAGATACGAGACCTTCCCCAGGAACCCCTTGAGGGATCTTTGGGAGTGGGGAGGGGGCATGGTCGAGATAGAGCGGATCTTGGATTCATCTGCATCAATGCCATGTCTGTGCACCAAAAAGCCCAAGAATTTTCCAGCTGTGACACCAAAGGCACATTTAAGGGGGTTCATTCTCATGTTAAACTTTCTGCACCTTTTGAACACTCCTTCGAGGTCTCGCAGATGCTCTGTTCTGTATTTTGACTTCGCGACCAGGTCATCGACATAAACTTCTACAGAATGATGGATCATATCATGGAAGATTGCTGTCATGGCCCTTTGATAGGTCGCGCCAGCATTTTTAAGCCCAAATGGCATCACTGTATAGTAAAAATTCCCCAAAGGGGTTCTGAAAGCAGTCTTCTCTGCGTCTTCAGGTGCCATTTTAATTTGATTGTATCCACTGAATCCATCCATGAATGAAAACATTTCATGGCCGGCAGTGATATCAACCAAGGTGTCAATGTGGGGCAATGGCATTTCATCTTTCGGACAGGCCTTATTAAGGTCGCGAAAGTCCTCGCAGATCCTAACCTGACCGTTCTTCTTCTTTACTGGCACAATATTGCACAACCATGTTGGATATTGGATCGGGCGGATGAATCCTGCACTCCTGAGCTTTTCCACTTCTTCCTTGATCTTCTCTTCTAAGTCTGGGTGGTACTTCCTCTGAGGTTGCTTCAAAGGCTTGGAGTTTGGAAATACGTCGAGATGGTGACTCACAAGCTTAGGATCCAAACCTGGCATCTCGTTGTAATGCCAAGCAAACACATCGCTGTACTTGCGAAGCAGAGTCACCAAAGCAGCTCGAGTATTAGGTTCCATAGATTTGCTAACAAATACCGGCCTCGCGGTGCCTTCCCCATCCCTCAGGTTGATTTCTTCAAGCTCCTCTGGTTGGGGTTTTGGCCCGTCTTGCATACACTCCGGAGCTGGCTCAGGTTTATCAATTACTTCATCCTCCTCTCCTTTCCCTTCGATATCGCGGGGGTCAGAAGCCTCATGAACGCCTACTGACCCCTCGCACCGTCACAAGTGGTACACAGTTCTCCCCCCTTCGCTAGTCTTTGTGATCTTGCGAGGGGTTAATCTGTCGAACACTGTGGGGCGCTTCGCGGGGACTGGTTCTGATGATTCGCCTTTGATGTTTTCCCATTTCGGAATTTTTATCCCAATGGGACTCGCGGTGACAGCTTCGCAGGCCTCCTCTACTTCAGAGAAGTACACCGCGTCCGAGAGATGAGCCTCACAGACTTCGAAGGGCCTTTCAGTGGCAGGTACAGTGATTTTCTTCCCAGCCCAGATGCCCTTAAGGCATTGATGATAGCTCGATGGGACCACTGCATACTTGTGCATCCAGGACCTTCCCAAGATTATGTGGTAGTTGGTTGGCCCTTCGATGATATGAAATTTTGTCGGTGCACGAATGGGTCCAACTGCGAGGTCCAGCACAATGTACCCCAGAGAGGGTTTCTTCTCCCCTCCAAAACCAACTATCCCCACCAACGACTTGATGATTCGTGGCTCCGGGATATTCAATCTTTTCAACGTCTCGAGGGGCATAATATTGATCGATGCCCCTCCGTCCAGAAATGCTCGCTTGAGCTCCATACCATTGACGTAGGCGGTGACAAACAAAGGTCTGTTGTGTGGAAATGGCACCCTCTTGTCTGCGTCTGAGAAGGAGATGGCGTTAGAATCCTCGCGGATGGTCCTCGCGACCGAGCCACCTTCCACCACACATGCCTCCTGGCTCTTGTTAGCCAATGCCAGTATTGCTCTGGTCATTTCCACCCTTACGTTGGGGGTAAACCCCAATCCATCAAAGAAGGTTTTGAACTTGTGGCTTTTGGACAAGATCTGATGTCTTTCTTCTTCATTCACCTCCACAGTGGGCTGATCATAGCTGGCAATCTCCTCGATGTGATCATAGAAGGAGGTCATGTAAACCTCCTCGACGTCATCCTCCATATCGTACATGAAGTCGTAGTACCCACCATTATAGCATTCTGCCATCGCGGCCCCTTCCTCGTGCTGAGGGTAGGGCCTGTCGCGAACGTCTCTGTTTACGCCAATTCTTAACTCGTTGTTGTCTTGCTTCCTCTTAAAAATTTCTTTGAGCGTCCAACAGTCACTCGTAGGGTGTTGTACTCTCCTGTGAAAGACGCAGTACCTTGGGTTCGCACGATCTTGCTGAGTAGGCTGCACATTAATTTCTGGGAGTTTCAAGCATCCATCCGCGACCCATGCGTTAACGAGATCTACGACCTCCTCTACGCTGCAGGGATATGGAGGTGCATCTCGCGCTCGATCCTTGTAATCTTTGAAAGCTTTGATCCTTTTCTTGGGGTTGCCATCACCCCCCTGGGGCCTGCGTGAGACTTGCGCGGAGGCCGCAGTAGCAACCCCTCCAGCCTTGCTCTTCCATGTTGTCTTTGGTACGTCCACATCAACAGTGCCGCGGATATTAAATGCTGCTTCCATCAGAGCAGAAAATGTTTGGTATTTTCCATTGATCAAATGCTTCTTATATTCTTTGATCATGCCTAGAAGGCAGATTTCCACCAGACGTGTCTCTGGAACTGGCTCATGGCACTGAACAGCTTTGTCCTGGAACCTTTTGATGAAATCAATGATGTCCTCTGTCGGCTTCTGCTTCTCGTTCACGAGGTTTAGTGAAGTGATTTTCTCTGTGACTTGGAAAAATTTGGTGTAAAACAGATTCACCATTTCTTCCCAAGTGTTTACAGAGTGAGGTTCAAGGTTGACATACCAAGTGTATGCCCGAGAGGTGAGGGACTTGGAAAACTCTCTCAATCGGAGGTTGGGGTCTTGTGAATGGACACCCAAGGTCTCAATAAAGCGGTGGACATGCTCCTGAGCACTTCCGTCTTTACCGTCGAATTTGATAAATTTGGGAGGAACATATCCTTCTGGGTATGGCATGGCCATGATCGCGGCCGGGTATGGAGGTTGTATCTCAGGGCTAGGAAGCGTTGGTAATGTGGCTCTAGCCTTTTCTTGCTGTAGCAAAGCCTGAACATCAGCCAGAGTGAGAAATGCTTGTGGCTGTGGTTGCTGGACCACACCCCCTGCTGCTGGTGTTCCCGGCGCGAAGACAGGAGGTATCACTGGGTTAGGGTTGTGGCCATTTTGTGGCAGAGCTGGTGGTGCGATGGGTGGATTTATCACTTGTGGGGGCTGACCCACCAGGTTTCCCTCCACATCATTTGGTGGGGGCACTGGTGGGGCCGCTTGTGCTGTCGCAGCCAACACAGCCTGAGTAAGTTGGGTTATGGCCATGAGTAGTTGAGTTTGGCCCTGCTGCATCTGCTGCTGACCATCTCGAATGGCCTGAAGCGTGTCAGCGTTAGCAGCCAGCAGTTGGGTGGTATCTGTTTCCTGAATGTCTTCTATTACTGGAGGTTGGTTCTCCATTGCTCGTTTGCGGAGAGTCTCGATTGCACTCAAAAGATTTTGTGATGAAGAACCCTGTATTGGGGGACCGCTTCGTTGAGTATTCAAACGGCTTCTTGTATCAACCATCAGCTATGAAAGCCTCCCCAGCGGAGTCGCCTTATGTAGGATTAGGTTCGTGGTAAGTTAACTTGGAAAGGCAAACAATAGCTAACAATTGAATCAGGAATAAGAGAGTGTGAGCAGGGGTGAAGGATTAAGCCAAATATATAGAAAGAGAAGGCAGCAACGTTCAGTCCATTCCCATTTGGATCATCATCGTCCTTGAATCACAGTCTTAGAAAAGATGTGTTCGCGAGCACTAGCAAGAACAGAGTCCTTGTTTCCAGAGCCCTGAGTCACTTCCTCTTCCTAAGATTTCCGTGTTTCTTAGACGAATGATTCTCTCAATCTTTTTTCTTGTCTCTGGGATTTATGAATGAATGTCTCATATTTATAGGGATCTACACCCAATCATGGGGCTGCAGACATTTTCCCAATAACATGATGACACGTGCTCTCTCCGTATATTCGGGCAACGTGGGTGATGTCACTGGCCGTTAGGAAGCTTCCATTAAACCATGCCAGTGCATCGTTTTCCCTTTGTCGCGACCCTTAATCCCTTAAAGCCACCAAGCCACTTGTTTCTCCCCTATTCCCGCGGTGTTGGGTATGGTCGCGAGCTCTTTAACTCGCGCCAAGGCCTCTTTCGAGCTCGTATCGACTTCCCCATCCCTGCCTTTTGGTCAGGTATGGTCGCGAGCTCGGTTCGCGTACTTGTATGAGTGTTCACTCCTTCCCGTCGCGTTGGTCCTCTTCTCGGAGGGCCTCGCGAGGGGTGAACTCCTTCTAAGTAGTGCTTCCCCGGTACAGGGCATCCCTTGCTTGGGATGTCTTTAGCTTTGCTTTGTCTTTCCGCGAGGTTGTCCCTTCGCGGTGGGGATCTCCCTCAGTCCCCATTTTAGTTGACTGATGACGTGTCCGTTGAATCTTATCGAGCCACGTGGATAGCCATTATTGGTTGGTCAACTGCCTCGTCACCCTACGCGCTGACCTTTCCTACATGTACCAAATAAATACTACAAAAATACTAATCCACACACAGATGTCGGGTGCACAGATTCTGAGACAAATATATTAGGCCACATTCAATATGTGTGGGCCCCAAATTTAATGTGCGAAACCCACGTGCATCAAATACATGGGTGTCCTATTTTGTGCACGAACATCTGTGTCTGTAGCATTGCTCGTAAAGTTATGCAAACCAAAACACCTGTACATCTATACAACTATACCTATGTCTCCTACTTTTGAAATTTCATTGCAAAATCATTTTGAATGTAAATTTAATGTGCGAAACCCACATGCATCAAATACATGGGTGTTTTGATTTGTGCACGAACTGTGTCCGTAGCATTGCTCATAAAGTTATGCAAACCAAAACAGCTATACATCTACATAGCCATACCGATGTCTCCTAGTTTTGAAAATTTCATTGCAAAATTACTTTGAATGTAAGTTTAATGTGCGAAACCCATGTGCATCGAATATATGGGTGTTCTGAATTGTGCACGAACATCTATGTTCATAGCATTGCTCATAAAGTTATGCAAACCAAAACAACTGTACAACTATACCTATGTCTCCTAGTTTTGAAAATTTCATTGCAAAATCATTTTGAATGTTTTCATTTTCCTGTCCAAGAATGTGGTACCCCTCTATATTTATATGGCAATTCTACACTTGGGAAAACATTCTCCGAAGTAATTTTTTTGGTTATAACTCTTACCCACCTCTGTGCCTGATATATAATCTACAGATAGGTAGCCATGGGAAGCAATTGTGGTTATCAACAAGAAGTGAAGACAAGGAAGCTGCAAAAAGTGAGCTCATAGGGTGCTATAAGCTACTGGAAGGGGAGTTAGGAGACAAGCCATACTTTGGGGGTGAAACTTTTGGCCTATTGGATGTGTCACTCATCCCATTCTCCAGTTGGTTCTATGGGTATGAGCAGTGGGGCAACATTAGAATGGAGACAGAGTGCCCTAAACTGGTTGATTGGGAGTGGCGGCTCCACTGCCATGCCACAGTGGTCACATGACCACCCAAACAAATTTTTTTTGGTTATAATACATGTAGAAATTGTAGAGGAGGTCATGCTTTGAATACCCAATCCATACATTAATGAACACCCAGTCCACAGGATAATGAACACCCACCCATACATTAATGAGCAATTTGTGTAATCGAAATAGGAGATCAGTGGATGAATGAATAATTGTTTGGTTACATATATTGAGGGTGGTGTATATGATGCGATTGATACTGAGACTATTGTGCAATGGATTCAAAATATAAAAACTCGTTGAGGGCAATTGTAATATACTACTCCCTCCATCCCTAGATAAATGTTCAGACCGCAAACCTACACCTCTAAAAAGATGCATTTTTATCATTAATTTTTTTTTTTTTTTTTGAGTTCTTTCAAGTTGTGAAAAAAGTTTGAATTTTTTGAACGAAAAAATGCATAATTTTAGAAGCTTAGGTTTGCGAGCGGGACATTTATTTAAAGACGGAGGGAGTGTATACTTTGTAGTTTTTGGAAGGAATTGTTCATATTGATAAATATTAGGAGTAGTATTTTTTTATACGTAGTATATTATAAATTTTTTTTGAACACCCTTCCAAAAATTCCTGGAGCCGCCACTTCACAGGTGCATGAAAAAGGAGAGCGTGTCCAAGTCTATTCCCGATCAGCACAAATTGTATGACTGCCTCACTGAGATTAAAAAGAAGATTGGGATCTAAGTAGAACTCTATGAGTAGCTATGATGCGTTACGACTTGCATCGAATAAAGAGAGACAGAGGCTTATAGTTTGAGAGGTGCTTTGCACCCCTCCCTGACACATTTGTCCCCCGGCCCCACCCCACCCAATCCCCAAATTACCCCCGGCCCCCCCCCAACACATTTCCAGCCCTTTTTTTTTTCTTTTTTTTCTTTTTTCGTTTTTTATTTCGGGCCACTCTCTTTTTTTTTCTTTTATTTCTTTTTTGGTTTATTCAAACTTTATTTATTCCGGCCCTTTTTTTTTCTTTTTTGATTTATTCAACTTTATTTATTTAATTACGCAAATTTTAATAATTTCATTTACTATTTACTTTATTTATTTAATTACTCATTTAATTTGGTTTATTCAAAGTACATTTGCAATATTTATCTCATACCCAACAGTGTTTGATATCCCTTCTTCCATCTTGTATTTTTTTGGTCATTGCAAAAATAATTATGTTTTGAAGCAAATTAAAAATTCTATTTTGCGTAAGAGACGTTTTAATATTTTTTTTCAATTTTTATTTTCTGAAAATGAAATGTAAATTTGAACATTTTTACTAAGGGACAAGTGAAACCAATTGTCCGCAGTCCGTACATCATGTAGGACGATTGCTTGTGAACAACTGGTAGTAAAAAAAGACATCCTTCACCTTAGTAATCAATTTTGTGAGGGTGGTTGCAATTAATACCAAGATTGGAACTGCAAACTATTAGAGTTTTAAAATGTCCAAGTTTGTTTTTTAAGTTTTTAGTTGGCTGAGCTTGCTTAGGTTTGAGTCGAGAAAAGTGTATAAAAACAAAAGCTCAATTAAAAAGAAAATTTGATTCTTGTTTTTACATACGTGAAATTACCAAACCATCTTTATTTACATATTCAACTTTTCGGGGTTCCTGGACTGGATCTCCTGTACTTTTCCAGTCCAGGAACAAGGCCATTTCTGGCTTCTTATGAGTTCATTAATTGGTGTTCAAAAGAAATTAAAGTGGGTGTTCAAAGTCAAGGCAAAAAAAGAGAAATAACATATTAGAAAAAAAAGATATTAAATAATTAAAAAAGAGAAATAACATATTAGAGATTTCTAAAAAGATAGAAGAGAAAAAATATATTAATAAAAGATATAAATAAATATTTAAATAAAAGAAATGAATTAAATAAAAAAACTAAATAAAATAAAATAAATGAATTAAATAATTAAATGAATTAATATAAAGAAATGAGTTAACTAAATAAAAGAAATAAAGTAATAAAGAAATAAATTAATATTAATAATAAAGGGGTGTTCCACTAACTCAGTTTTTTGAAAAAATTAGTTTTTCACGGTTTTTTATGTGATGTGTTGTGAGAGAATGACCTGTCTCGGTGTTTGGAAAAAATAGTTTTTTGTTAGTGGAACACTCCTTAAAGCTATAGTAAAATGAAATTATTAAAATTTAAAAAAAAAAAAAAAAAGAATTTGGGACGGCAGGGGGTGGGGGGGCAAATGGGGAAGAGAGGGGTGGGGCCGGGGGGGGACGCGGGTGTCAGGGGAGGGGTGGGGGCGCGCAAAGCAATTGGCTTATAGTTTTTATGATAGAAAGTTTGTGCCGTTATTGTATCATCCCATTTTGTGTGTTTCGAGATTCTGCTTCCCTTCTAATTTTCTTGGGTCCTTGGTTTATTTATTTATTTTTTTCAATCAAGGAGAATATTTTCTTCTTGTTATACTCGTAGTTATAATAAAGATTACTGTCATAGTTTTGTCATGGAACACGGACTATCTAGTGTATATTTTTGCTTGATATCTCATATGTGGGACTGGCAATTGAGATCAACCTAATTTGATTGTTTTACTTTTTAGTAATGGCATTCACGCATTTTCCTTTCATTCGAAAATCTTAGGAAGTTTTGTCATGCTTTTGAAGAACTTGACCGAGATCTTGAAGTTGCTAGATGGGGAACTGGGGGAAAAACAAACCTTTGCTGGTGAACTATTTGGGTTAGTTGGCATTGCATTGGTACCATTTTACGGTAGGTTTTACATATTGGAGACCTTTGGAAACTTCAGCATAGAAGCAGAGTGCCGTGAATGCACTGGCCCGGACACACCTGACCGCCACACCAAAATATATATAAAATATTAATGGAAGCAGAGTGCCCCATTCTGATGGCATGGGCTAAAAAGTGTATCGACGAGGAAATTGTGTCCAAGTCTCTTCCTGACCCCAAAAAGGCCAATGAGTTGGTTTTGGATCTTAATAACAAGTTGGGAATCCAGTACAAGGTTTGCATTTGGCGGGTTTATCATGTTAAGTCAACAATAGGCAGGGACAAAATGAAAGGGAAACAAAAAAACAGCTGGATTTGCACTTTTTGAAGAACATTTGTAAATTGTGAATTGACAAACGAATATGTATTTGCTTTTTTAATTCGAAATAGGCATCTGGCTACTCGGAACAATTTTGGTTAGCCAAAAGTCGAAGTTTTGAAAAATGCCAGGAAAGAAGTGCGGGAAAACTCTTTTTTGTTGTTGTGACCGGAGACGAAATCACTCTTTCAAACTTGGAAGAAATTTGATGCTTATAGTCCTATGGTAACTGGATTTCAGCTCAATCCAGAAAACAAAGAGTAAACTAGACTTTTCTTAAACAATTTTTCTTATTTTAAACGCATTTTTCCTAGACAAGAATGCTAATTTTTCACACACTTTAGGAAGGGACAACCTCTGGGAATGGGCACCGTGTTATGTAGAGCCCGTTTGGGAGCCAACTTTTAGATTATTCATTTTTTATTTTTTATATTTTTGATGTTTGAGAACCAAATTATAGAATGCTCAAAAATACATTTATGACACATTTTCATAATTAGCCGTGAAAGTACTTTTGCATTCTGAGTAAACAACTTCATCATAATCTATTTCAATAATTACTCACAAACACTACACTATTGCGAAATTTATTTTGTACACATCTCCCAAACACTCTGCAGATTAATAATCTATGTTGATCACATGCAAAAAATCTACAATTCACAATCCAAGATACAAATTGTAAAAATTAATAGGCTCCCAAACAGGCCAGTAATCTAATTGGCCGGGAATACTAAATTTTTCAAGGACAAGAATACAAAATTATCTTCCATTGTAATAAATGTCGTTACGTATCATATAGGCCGTTATGTAACGGGATTTCGGACCTCCGATACTATTATTTGGTTGTATATAGGCTAATAGAGAGAGATATTGGCTGATGTATCGCCGCATCACTGATACCGTTACTTTACCCCGATACCACGATATCGGGGTGCTTTGACAAAAAAGAAAAAAAATGGTTTTTTGGTTTTGTCTTTATTTAATTTTTTTTTTTTTTGCATTTGTTAATTTTACGTCAAGTTTTTGTGGTTTATTTTCGGCTTTATTCAAAAAAAATATTACTTTTGACCATAATTTTATACTCTTTAGATTCGTCTCGTCAAGACAAATCCATAAACCACAAAAATTTGACGCAAAACTAACAAATGCAAATTTTTTTTGAATAAGAACAAAACCAAAAAACCATTTTTTTTCCTTTTTGCCAAAGCACCAATTAAAACCGTGCATCCACCCAAATTCCTTCAGATAATAGATTACCATTATTAATAAGTTTCTCCCAGGTACGCAAACAGACCTGTAAACGTATCACAATTCACAGCCATTAACACAAATCAATCAACATAAAATGGAACAAATTCCCTATCCCATATGCTCCAGAAAAGGTAAAGGAGATTGGACTGGGTAGCAAATATAAATTCTCCTTTTCCAGTAGCATCTAGTGGAGAAATTTTTCAGTGCTGAGTGGGTATTGTTCACGTGGTATTCATTCGGCAATCTCGGTTGTCTAAAATGTGATCTAATGGTCTGGAAGAAGAGAGAGAAAAGGAGGAGAGAGAGTGGTTGGGTGAGAGGAGAGAGAGGGAATCAATCTCGGCCGTCCAAAAGTGTCTGGAAGGCCAACGTGGCAAAGCATCATTGGGTGTGTCACGTAACCAAAGAGGTCACGCGTGATGTCATGGCTCGTGCCGAGCACGAAATGGAGAGCAAGTACATCAACGCCTATAAATATCAAGGGATAAACCTGAAGAGGGGTACACACTTCTTAGATCGGAAACTCTGTTGCTTTGCACACACACACACACACACACTCTCTCTCTCTCTCTCTCTCTCTCTCTCTCTCTAACAAGTACTTACTTGCTTATCGGAGTGTGTTGTGACAAACCACGAAGTTAGAGAAAACAACCAACAAGCGAAAATCAATGACACAAAGATTTACGTGGTTTCCCCCAAGCACGAAGCTCTAGAAGTATGTCCACGGGCGAAGAGCGAGAGAGGATTCACTATGAACGGAGGAGAGATTACAAAGAGCCGGTTATACCCGTAACTCTGATTTGAAACACCAAATAGATATCTAGGGACAAAGTCTCAAACATGAAAGAGACAAGCAATAAACCCTAATATCCAATCCCAATAGTTAAAGACATAACCCTAGGTGGCCACAAGACTCCTATTTATAAGAAAGTATAGAAAATTAGGTTAAAACCCTCAAGAAACGCGCAGCCACGCGTAATCCGTGTATAACTCGGACAAAACCGCCTAGGCGAGATTTTCAGAAAAATGTCGAAAAACTTCGAAATTGTCAAAACCGCCTGGGCGGCCCTAAAACCCGCCCGGGCGACTTTTCCAGAAACTTTCTCGTAGTCCGAAACAGCTCATGACGAATTCTGCACATTTCTTTGAATGTCTAAAATTCAAGACATAATTCCAACAATTCTCTACCTTGACTTGAATTCCATTGAACTCAACACCATAGAACAATCCTCTCGCCAAACCACTTTTCTCCAAACACCCCTCGCGGGGCAGCCCCCAACGGGGCGATCACCAATGGCAAACACGAACAAGACTCAAGCACAACTACTTGACCGTGCAAATGCGACTCAGGAAACCTAGCCACACATGCCTCCGAATTGAGCCTCCATCTTCAAACGAGCACCACCCACCCAACGCATCCTTCAAGGATGCAAACGAAGACCCGCTCAAGTGCCACTCGAGGCTAAACACCGAACTCCACCACGGAGTTAATGGCCCAAACGAGCAACCATCTTCAAACAAGCACCGTCCACCCAACACATCCATTACTGATGCAACAGAACACTTGCTCAAACTCCCCACGGAGCTAATATGCGAAACACCCATACACTGCATAGTAAAACCGAATTCACACCAACTGATGAAGACCCCAACGATGTAGCACCCACAACCGTACTCCCATCAAGCACATAGAGGTTACCCAATTTTCAACTCCTAATCAAAACACTAGCACCCTTAGAAATTCTCAAAACTCCACCTTCAGCGGTATACTTCCAACCATCGGAGTCAAGAGAACCTAAAGAGACAAGGCTTCTCATCAACACTGGTACATGCCGAACTCCAAACAATGCCTTCACAGCACCATCATGCAATCTGACTTTAATTGTTCCAACCCCAACAATTCTACAGGGCATATTATTTCCCATGAGAACTGTACCACCGCTGACCGCTTCATAGGTATCAAACCATTCCTTATGCGGACACATGTGGTAAGAACATCCTGAGTCTAGAATCCACTCAGTACTAGAACAGACATCACCAACTGTCACAGAAAGGACAGTCTCAAACCCACCAGAGTCATCTTTAGCAACACTAACAACAACCTCCTCTTTAATTTTGCCCTTATTTTTCAACTTAGGACAATTTTTCTTCGTGTGCCCGCGTTTCTTACAATAAAAACAGAATAATTCATCCTGATATGTGGACTGCAAGCCAGAAATCCCCCTGTTGCCGTTATCCCTCTCAGATGTTCTTCCTTGCACAACCAACCCATCAGCATAAACGTCACTCTCACCGGATACTTTTTTCCTTAATTCTTTCGAATATAAACTGGATTTAACATCCTCCATGGAAATTGTATCCCTCCCATACAACAGGGTAGTCACAAAATGCTCATACGATGGTGGTAAAGAACACAAAACAATGAGGGCTTGATCTTCATCATCAATGGAAACATTAATATTTTTTAAATCCATAATAATTCGATTTAACTCATCTAAATGATCTTTAATGGGCGTACCTTCCCTCATGCGAAACGTATAAATGCGCTGCTTCAAATACAACCGGTTGGTAAGCGACTTTGTCATGTAGATGCTTTCCAACTTCAACCAAATACCGACTGCCGTAGTCTCCTCCCCAACCTCGCGAAGCACATAATCGGCTAGACTTAAATGAATAGAACCGAGGGCCTTCGCATTGAGGTCATCAAAAGCATCATCCTCCATGTTTGCAGGTTTCTTGGTCTTCCCCAACAAAGCCTTCGATAATCCTTATTGAACTAGCAAAGCCTTCATCTTGATACGCCACAAGCTGAAAGAAGCGCTAAGCCCATCAAACTTCTCAACTTCATATCGAGTCGTCATATTGTAATTGATACGATCACCCAAAAATAGAACACAGCGGAAAACAAAAGCCTTGGATTTAAAACCCTAAGCTCTGATACCAGTTTGTTGTGACAGGCCACGAAGTTAGAGAAAACAACCAACAAGTGAAAATCAAGGACACAAAGATTTACGTGGTTCCCCCCAAGCACGAAGCTCTAAAGGTACGTCCACGGGCGAAGAGCGAGAGAGGATTCACTATGAAAGGAGGAGAGATTACAAAGAGCCGGCTATACCCGTAACTCTAATTTGAAACACCAAATATCTAGGGACAAAGTCTCAAACATGAAAGAGACAAGCAATAAACCTTAATATCCAATCCCAAGAGTTAAAGACATAACTCTAGGTGGCCACAAGGCTTCTATTTATAAGAAAGTACAGAAAAATTAGGTTAAAACCCTCAAGAAACGCACAGCCACGCGAAATCCGTGTATAACTAGGACAAAACCGTCCGGGCGGGATTTCTGCCCGGCCAAAACCGCCCGGGCGGGATTCTAGCCCGGAAAAACTGCCCAGGCGGGATTTCCAGAAAAATGTCGAAAAATTTCGAAACTGTCAAAACTGCCCGGGCGACTTTTCCAGAATCTTTCCCGCGGTCCGAAACTGCTCGTGATGAATTCTGCACCTTTCTTCGAATGTCTAAAATTCAAGGCATAATTCCATCAGAGTGCCATCCGACAAATGTAGCCGGGGTGGCACTAACTTCTTGTTGAGTCTTGTAGGTCCTTACAGAGGAGGAAGCTTTGCTTTGCTTGGAGGAAGAACCACTGTGGAATCACCCCCACAGCTCGGGAGAAAAAGTTCATTCATGGTGTTGGGATGAAAATTTGTCCAACCGTGCAAGTAATTTTGTTTAAGATGATTTATCACGCCTTAAAAACATGTACTACTGGTGTAAACAAGTTATTATTTTGGTGTCTTTACTTACAAACAGCGCTCTATGAAGTACGGTGCTACATTCCATGGACTGGGTATGGCTGTATGAGTGTCAGTTGCTGTTACATATGAAAAGAAAAAGGTGCGTTCGATTAGTACCTTATTTGCTTTTAATTCGAGGTTTTACTAAAAACGAATCACATATTTGATTTGGCCTGATTTGGCTAAATTGAAAAAATTGGTTTTTTAGTTTTTTTCGTTTTGTTCTTATTCAAATTTTTTTTGCATTTGTTAGTTTTGCGTCAAGATTTTGTGGTTTTTGGATTTATCTTGTCGAGACGAATCCAAAGAGTATAAAATTATGGTCAAAAGTAATAGTTTTTTTAATAAAGCGGAAAATAAACCAAAATAAACCAATTTTTTGGATTATTTTTCGTCTTTATTCATAAAACTTTAAGTTTGACTAATAATTTTATACTTTTTAGATTCCTTTCGTCAAGACATGCCAAGAAACCACAAAAAATTGACCAAAAACTGATAAATGCAAAAAAAAATTTAAATAAGAAAACGAAAAAGACTAAAAAACCAGTTTTTTCAAATTAGCCAAATCAGGCTAAATTTGAACAATTTATATGCACACATCATCCGGGGAATCAAATTTTTTTTCCTAAAAATCTTGAATTCTATTGTACAAACAAAAGGAGGCATACGGTCGAGGTGGATAAGCTAGATTATACTCCCTCCATCCCTTTTTAAATGATCCCTATAGGAATACGTGTAATTTCAAACCCCTAAAAAACTTATATAACTTTTTAATTTATTTTATACCAAATTAAAGTGCTCATTGAGTACTTTAATTTGGTGCAAAAAAAAATTTAAAACGTTATATGTAAGTACATTTTTAAACGTCCGCAAAAATACACGTTTTTTAAGTGGATCACTTAAAAAGGGACGGAGGGAGTATATGCATATGTGTGTGTTAGAGTGTGTGTGTGTATATATATTGATTTTCAAGTACATGAGAGTATGCAGTAAAAGGAGGGGTTGCGAATTGTACTCTTTATACCGTGCCGTGGAGTTCTCGCAGCATGGTACATGGGACTTTTCCAAAGAGCACTAGAACTGTACCATTCCCCCAACTACAACCCTGTAACGTATTCACCACGCTGCGGGGACAGCGTCCCAAGTAAAAAGAGGGGTTATGAATTATGATGAGAGGTCTGAGGATTTTTTACTCCTTATGCAATACTGTGGACTAGTTATTCTCCAAAAATGATATGTGCAAGAAAGATTTGCAAAGAATCACACAAGGAAAGCCCTACGGGGCTCAGTACGAATCCCAAACGGTTAATCCGAGCCGCTCAAAAATTTTAAAAACACATTTTGAATGGACTTGCGAGAAACCAGCTCCATCCGATATGTGTGGATACTTGATCCAAACTTTCATTTTTTAATGGCTCGGATGAAAAAATAAAAAATAAAAGTTTGGATCGAGCACCTAAACATATCGGATGAAGCTGGTTTTTAGCAGCCCCATTCGAAATGTGTTTCTGAAATTCTTGAGCGGCTCGGATTAGTCGTTTGGGATCCGTACTGGAACCCGCAGGGCCTTCCTTGCGTGATTCCCTGCAAATCCTTTCCTTGCTATAGCATTGCTGGTTATTCTCAAGGGTTATATAATGATAGGTACCGTGTATTTATTTTTTTTCACTTGTAAGATAGTCTTTGACCGTTGAAAACACTTTTTTCAACACTTTTACTGGCTTAGATTGTACACTACAATTCTAGAGAGCACTCCTGCCTTACAAGATCTCCGATTCCCTTTTGTAAGTGTGTTGGGGCAGTTTATGTTGGTGCAAAAATCCGGGAGTCTTCGGGAAACGGAACTTGTTGATGATGGAACTTGCTTCGAGGCACGTTACTGAGTCGCTTTCTGAAAACAGTATTCGCCCCCACCGTTAGGTGTGCACCGGGTTGATAGCGAATCTGTCCGAGGATACAACGAAGCCCGATCAATTCAATGATCTTCTGCCTGCGTCCGCACAAACGAAGGACAGACAGAATACCGAGTCGAAAAAGAATCGAAAGAACCAAGGAATTGCTGGCACCGTTTCTGCAGAGTAACGGTACAGCATAACTAGAAAGCAATCTGTAGTAATTTTGGCAGAGTAACGAGGCTAGAATTCGGTGTAAAATGAAAGTAATTTGGGTGTTATAAATAGACCCAAATGTACCCTTTCACTTTAGGACACGTCCTTTAGTGAATAGACTTGAGTTTGGGTTATACCCCTCCGTTTAGAGCTGCACCCGTACACGAATCGACAAAGTGCGCCATCAAAGCGCCACACAGCCCACTGCCACGCTCACGCACGCGCGCGCGCGCGGGTGCGGGTGCGTATGCGTGTGTTCCATCACTGGCTACGCCGGTAATGTGCGCAACACCATAGGTGCCTTGCTACTTAACATTATGTGAACATTATAGAAATGTTTCCACATATATACAACTCAAACATTTCCTCACTAGCCAATGTGGGACAAAACCAAAACACAACAAAAAAGCTTTCTAAAAGGCACAAGGAATACTTTGATAAAAACCCCAAATAAAGACCCGTTTATTTTGATAATTTCCAACAATCCCCCACCATTTTCAAAATAAAGATGAAGCCTTGGTTCCTTTGAAAAGACTTGTGCATCAATGAAGGTATCTCACGATTTTAACCATCATCTAGTGAAACACATCAAAGTTAGTCGGAACGCATGGTAGACTTGTCTTTTAACCAGCGATCCTATAATGACCAACCGGACACGTTTCACGCACGCATCTTGCCTGACTCATGTATTCAAAATTGCCGACACGTGAATTGGCCGTGTGTCTATATCCTATTTCGTGAGTGCTCTAAAGTTCTAGCCCGTGAACCTATAGAAGGCGGCACCACCCTCACACTCATATAGGTAGACTTAAGAATGCCCCTGTAACGATAGCATCCGCCTAACTAAACCGTTAGAAGTCTATTAAGAGCTAAGTAGCTCACCTCCTCCTTTAAATTACAGGTACCAAACACTTTACCATAGGATGGGTGTAACCGGTAAGTGCTTGCCATCACGACTTATGGTGTAGTTTGCTCATTGAACCCAAGGACTTGAAGCTAAACAAGCGTTGGGTCGAGTTTCCACCAGGAGTGATTATATTTTAGTGGGCTTAAGTCCCATCCCCTATGATGTTTTCCACACCAAATCTCTTGCAAGACCTTTTGTTAAAGGATCCGCCAGGTTTTGACCTGACTTGACATAATCAATGGTTATCACCCCATCGGTTATCAAATTCCTCACATAGCTATGTCGAAGTCCTATATGCCTGGACTTCCCATTATATACCTGGCTGTAAGCCCGTGACAGTGCCGACTGACTATCACAATGCAAAGATATTGATGGCATAGGTTTTGGCCACATGGGTATCTCCCATAACATACTCCTTAGCCACTCAGCCTCTTTGCTACCCGATGCTAGTGCCACAAACTCGGCTGCCATAGTCGAGTCTGTAATTATGCTCTGTTTCTTTGATCCCCAAGAAACTGCACCACCACCAAGAGTGAAGACCCATCCACTTGTTGACAAGTGATCTTCATTCTCGGCTATCCAGCTAGCATCCGTGTATCCTTCTAGAACCGATGGATACCCACTATAGACTATCCCATAGTCTATAGTTTTCTTTAAATACCTCAAAACCCGATTAACCGCATTCCAATGAATATCACTCGGGTTATGCGTATACCTACTCAGTTTACCCACCGCGTAAGCAATGTCCGGTCGAGTAGATGTCATGGCATACATCAAGCTTCCTATCACTCTAGAATAATCTAGTTGTGACACTGCTCTACCTGTATTAGGATACAACTTTGCATGTGGATCATAAGGTGTAGAGATCGGAGTACAATCAAAGTGATTAAACTTCTTTAGTATCTTCTCAATATAATGAGATTGAGAAAGAACTATGTTTCCTCCTTGTCTTGTAATTCTAATTCCTAGAATTACATCAGCTACACCCATATCTTTCATGCTAAAACTAGATGAAAGCATATCCTTTGTGCTTTGTATGCTATCTAAATCAGTCCCAAAGATAAGCATATCATCCACATACAAACACACGATTACACCTCGATTTTCAGTAAATTTGCTATAAACACATTTATCTGATTGGTGTATCCTAAACCCGTTTGATACAATTACCTTATCAAACTTCTCATGCCACTGTTTAGGTGCTTGTTTAAGTCCGTACAGAGACTTAACAAGTTTGCATACTTTGTGTTCTTGTCCTTGCACAACAAACCCTTCCGGTTACTTCATATAAATTTCTTCATCCAATTCACCATTCAAAAATGCAGTCTTTATATCCATTTGGTGAATATGAAGTTTATGTATCGAAGTTATGGCAAGAAGAACTCTAATAGTAGAGATCCTTGCTACCGGTGCATAGGTATCGAAGTAATCAATACCTTCCTTTTGTGTAAAGCCCTTGGCAACCAACCGTGCCTTAAACTTGTCTATCGTGCCATCAACTTTCATTTTCTTCTTGAAAATCCATTTACAACCAATGGCTTTTGAACCTGGTGGCAAATCAGCAAGAATCCATGTATCATTACCCATGATAGAATCCATTTCATCTTGGATTGCTTCTTTCCAGAAAGCACAATCTTGCGATTTCATAGCCTCCCCAAAGGTCAAGGGATCCGATTCCACATGATATGAAACCATAGTATGATTACAAGTAGTGTCTCTAGTTCCTTCAACTAGGTACACTATAAAGTCAGGACCAAAGGACTTCGCAACTCGAGCCCTTTTACTTCTCCTAAGTTCGACCTATTCCGTAGGTTCTACCTCTGTTTCAGGCCCATAAGAGATTGGTTCATTCTCTTCATTAACCTCTTTCGGAATAGGAACAAACCTATTTTCATAAAACACAGCATCCCTTGATTCAATTATGGTATTAACTCCATACGAATCATTTGGCTCGGAAACAAGAAACCTATATGCCTTACTATGTAAAGCATAACCAAGGAATATGCACTCAATTCCTTTTTCACCCAATTTCTTCCTTTTGGGTTTCGGCAATCTCACAATTGCTCTACAACCCCAAGTTTTAAAATAACTTAGGTTAGGTTTCTTCTTTTTCCATAACTCATATGGAGTTATTTGTGACTTCTTGAGAGGTACCCTATTCAAAATGTAAGCAGCGGTAAGTATGGCTTCGCCCCACAAATCAGTGCCTAATCCTGAATTGCTAAGCATAGCATTAACCATCTCTGTTAAAGTCCGATTTTTCCGTTCAGCCACTCCATTTTGTTGTGGAGTATATGGTGCTGTTTTCTCATGAATTATGCCAACTGACTCACAGTAATCAGGAAAATAATATTCACCACCCCTATCAGACCTTAAACGCTTTATTGTTTTTCCACATTGATTTTCAACTTCAGTTTTGAAAGTGATAAACTTTCTAGAACCTCATCTTTTGAGTGCAACAGATAAATATGACAATATTTAGAAAAATCATCTATAAAAGTTACAAAGTATTGCTTGCCTCCTCTAGTAGGGGTGCTATGCATGTCACATACATCACTATGAACAAGTTCTAACAAAGTTGTAGTTCTAACAATTTTAGGAAATGGAACTCTAGTGATTTTAGTAAGTGAACATACATTGCATTTATCAACCATGTCAACATCATACTTAGGAATTAAATCTAATTTAACCATCATATCCATCTTCCTAGTATTAACATGTCCTAAACGATTATGCCATAAAGAAAGAGAATCAAGCAAGTAAGCAGAAACTGTGAATGTGTTATTAATGTTGAGTTTATACATCCCCTCACAAACATAGCCTTTTCCAACAAATGTGCCATTCTTAGACAAAACAAACTTGTTCGCCTCAAACACTAGCCTAAAGCCATGCTTATCAAGCAGGCTACCAGATACAAGGTTTTTCCTAACTTCTGGTACATGGTAAACATCAGTTAAAGTCAAAACATTTCCAGAAGTGAACTCCAAATCCACTTTGCCCTTGCCTTTGATAGGAGCGGTAGACGAATTCCCCATGTAGAGAAACGAACCATCATCAACCACTTCATAGTCGGTGAAGAACCTCTTATCAATGCAAACATGCTTTGTAGCCCCTGAGTCCATCCACCAGTTTCCGGCATCCCCAACCATGTTAATTTCGGACACAACAGCCAGAAATTTACCCTTTGGACCCGATGCCTGTGGATCCTTCTTCTTCTTAGACTTGCAATCCTTTTTGAAGTGCCCCGGTTGACCACAACGCCAACACTCAACCTTTGGCTTTTTCCCTTTTGGGTCATCGCCCCGGTCGTAGTCGCGGCGGACCTTTTGTTTCTTATGTTTACCTTTGTTGGAACCTTTTCCTTCTTCCACCACATGAACTTTAGAGGCACCAGCCCCAAGTTCTTCCTTCTCTTGACGCCTTGTCTATTCCTCCACAGTGAGATGAACAGCCAATTGCTCCAGCGTAAGTTCCTCGGTTTGGTGCTTAAGACTTTTCTTATAGTCTTTCCAGGAAGGAGGAAGTTTATCGATCACAGAAGACACCACGATCGATTCATCCATGTTCATGTTCTTAATCTTAAACTGGTTCAGAATATGCTGAATATCATGCAACTGATCAATCACAGACTTGTTGTCTACCATTTTATAACTCATAAATTGACTGACCAGAAACTTCTTGCTTGTTGCATCCTCAGTCAAATAGCGGCCCTCCAATGAATCCCACATTTCCTTTGCCGTCTCCGTATTCGAATACACATCGAACAGTGCGTCCGAGAGTGCATTCAGAATATGCCCCTTGCAGATGTAGTCATCATTCTCGAATTTCATCCTCACCCGTGTCTCCTCCAAAGTCTCATCTTCTTTCTCCTCCGGATACGGTGCAGTGAGAACGTACACGACACTCAATGTCGTGAGCATGAAATGCATCTTCTTTTGCCAACGCCTGAAATTCCCGCCATCAAACTTGTCCAATTTCACGATATCCTGTGTCATTTGTCGCAGAGACCTTGATGTTGACGCCATTCCCGAATACTGTTTTCGATTGTTGGTGCAAAAATCCGGGAGTCTTCGGGAAACTGAACTTGTTGATGATGGAACTTGCTTCGAGGCACGTTATTGAGTCGCTTTCCGAAAACAGTATTCGCCCCCACCGTTAGGTGTGCACCGGGTTGATAGCGAATCTGTCCGAGGATACAACGAAGCCCGATCAATTCAATGATCTTCTGCCTGCGTCCGCACAAACGAAGGACAGACAGAATACCGAGTCGAAAAAGAATCGAAAGAACCAAGGAATTGCTGGCACCGTTTCTGCAGAGTAACGGTACAGCATAACTAGAAAGCAATCTGTAGTAATTTTGGCAGAGTAACGAGGCTAGAATTCGGTGTAAAATGAAAGTAATTTGGGTGTTATAAATAGACCCAAATGTACCCTTTCACTTTAGGACACGTCCTTTAGTGAATAGACTTGAGTTTGGGTTATACCCCTCCGTTTAGAGCTGCACCCGTACACGAATCGACAAAGTGCACCATCAAAGCGCCACACAGCCCACTGCCACGCTCACGCACGCGCGGGTGCGGGTGCGTATGCGTGTGTTCCATCACCGGCTACGCCGGTAATGTACGCAACACCATAGGTGCCTTGCTACTTAACATTATGTGAACATTATAGAAATGTTTCCACATATATACAACTCAAACATTTTCTCACTAGCCAATGTGGGACAAAACCAAAACACAACAAAAAAGCTTTCTAAAAGGCACAAGGAATACTTTAACAAAAACCCCAAATAAAGACCCGTTTATTTTGATAATTTCCAACAGTTTACGAATGGAAATTATTTCCCTGATTTAAAAGAAAAAAAAAACTAAGAAACTGGTACACAGACTTCATTCCTGGTTTGACATTTCTTTGTTTCTCCCCCCTGGTCCCATTGCCTAAGCAGTGACGTTATGCTATTTCAACCTAACAGAGTTTTTAACAAAGTGGGTACCATTGGTTTTTAATTGGACATGAATATGGAAAATAACCGAAGCATCCAGACTAATCAACAATCTTACATTTGCAGTGACATCATCTAAACTCCATATAAATACCAATCCACTCCAGACATAAATCTATACAAAAATACCAATCAAAACTCCATATAAATACCAGACATACGAACTCAACTCATCTTTTCTCAACTTAAGTGACCAATTTGAGCTCAATCTTCAAGAATGGCAGATGAGGTGGTTGTTCTGAGCGCATGGCCAAGCATGATTGGGATGAGGGTGAAGATTGCATTAGCAGAGAAGGGTGTGAAGTATGAGTACAAGGAAGAGGATTTGGCTAACAAGAGCCCACTCCTTTTGAAGATGAACCCAGTTCACAAGAAAATCCCAGTTCTCATCCACAATGGGAAACCAGTGTGTGAGTCCCTCATCATTGTTCAGTACATTGATGAGGTCTGGAAGGAGAAAAACCCGCTTTTGCCGTCCGATCCTTACGAGAGAGCTCAAGCCAGGTTTTGGGCGGACTATGTCGACAAGAAGGTATGATCCCATTCCACATATATAACTAGAGTTCGAAAAATTAAAATTCTGTTGTATTGTTTGTATGTTATTCGTTCGAATTCGTGTTTTTGGAAGCATAAAAAAAAAATAAAATAAAAAAGTTCCAAAAGACTTGTGTGCTTCATTTCTTTGGTTGTTTTCATAAAATTTTCATTCAAACAGTTTTCAGTGCATCAAACAAGTTGTCTTGGGAAAAAAAAATGGAAACAGAAAACTGAAAAAGGAAACATTGTTATATATCCCAAAGTTTGATTTTCGGTTTCGTGAATTGCAGATATATGATGCTGGGAGGAAAGTTTGGAGCACAAAAGGAGAGGAACAAGAAGTAGCCAAGAAAGAGTTCATAGATTGCCTCAAAGTGTTGGAAGGGGCACTTGGGGACAAGCCATACTTTGGGGGAGAGAAATTTGGGTTCGTCGACGTGTCGCTCATCCCCTTCTACAGCTGGTTCTATGCCTATGAGACTAGTGGCAACTTCAGCATAGAGGCAGAGTGCCCTAAGTTTGTTGCATGGGCCAATAGGTGCATGGAAAGGGAGAGTGTCTCCAAGTCTCTCCCAGACCCCCACAGGGTTTATGACTTCGTTTCGCGGCAAAAAAAGAAGCTGGGGATAGAATAGATATATGGGATGTGGATGGAGATAATTGGGTTTTCCCATGAAGTGTCTTTCTTTTGTTGTTGCTTTAGTAGTTTTTTCTGTTTAGCTTGTTTGTTTTTCATTTTGGAGTTATGAGAGTTTGTGAATTGGTTTTATGAGGAGTATGTAAGAAGGAGGACGTATACGTACGTACTTGTATTTCGTCTTTTATATGAAACTAATAAATGATATGGCTTGTTATGCTTGTCTTGGGATTAAACATATTCCAACCATGAAAGTAATTTTGTTCAAGATGATTAATCAACCCCCCACATCATCATTTTAGTAGTAGTGAACATTACAATAATTTAGTGGCTTAAAATATTCTCCTATGCGAGGGTAAAATTCATAAGCCCACCATGACATCATTTCTCTCCCAATTTGCACCTCAGAAGGCACCGTCCTTATAGAGAGGAATGCACTTCTGCAGTAGGCCGAATATTATATGGATCGGACCATGGACCATCGATCCATCTTGGGCTGAACAATAATGATCAAGCTACTAGTTAATTAGCGGATTGGCCGAACAATCATGGGCCGAATGAAAGGCTCACCTCGTTCTATATGGCCCATTGGCTTGAGGAGTCTGTTATGGGCGAGCAACCTTTAGGTTGAAGATCAAGGAGCGACCTATCCAGTGTATACAAGTGTGAGAACTCGTTGGATCGAACGGTGTTGGGCCAAAGGAAGTAGCCTAGACCATTCCGTGTGGACCCATAGTTGTGTTAATTGACCTCTAGGTGCGGTAGTTTCGGTTCGGACTGAAAGGACCCGACCCGTGAGCCAACCCGGGAAGGCCATTGGAGGTTTATGTAGCACATGGAAGAGGCTATGTGGCAGACAAGCGGGTGTTTCTAGAACCTTCTGGAGAGCCAACGTGGCAGAGCATCATTGTGTGTGTCACATAACCAAAGAGGTTATGCGTGATGTCATGGGCACGTGCCGAGCACGAGATGGAGAGCAAGTACATCAATGCCTATAAATATCAAGGGACAAACCCTTAGGGGGGTACACACTTCTTAAATCTGAAACTCTGTTGCTTTGTGCTCTCTCTCTCTCTCTCTCTCTCTCTCTCTAACAAGTACAACTTGCTCATTGGAGTGCCCTCCGGCAAGTGTAGCCGGGGTGACGCTAACTGGTTGTTGAGTCTTGTATGTCCTTATAGAGGAGGAAGTTTTTCTTTGCTTGGAGGAAGATCCACCGCGGAATCACCCCCACAACTTCCACATCATCTTACCCGAAACAGCTAAGGGGAGAAAATGTTCATGCATGGTGTTGAGATGAAAATTTGTCCAACCGTGCAAGTAATTTTGTTTAAGATGATTTATCATGCCTTAAAAACATTTATTAATGGTATGAACTGGATATGAGTGTCAGTTGCGGTTACATATGAAAAGGAATCACATATTTGATTTGGTTTTAAACAATTTATACGCACACATGGATACATTTTTTTCATCCGGGGAATCAAATTTTTTTCTTAAAAATCTTGAATTCTATTGTACAAACAAAGGGAGGCATACGGTCGAGGCGGATAAGCTAGATTCAAGATATATGCATATATACTGGATTTTCAAGTACATGAGAGTATGCAGTAGAAGGAAGAGTTGCGAATTGTACTCTTTATACGGTACCGGGGAGTTCTTGCAGTACGGTACAAGGGACTTTTCCAAAGAGCACTAAAACGGTGCCGTTCCCCCCACTACACCCCTGTAGGGCATTCACCTCCCTACAGGGACCCGTCTTAAGTAAAAAGAGGGGTTATGACTTATGATGAGAGGTCTGAGGATTTTACTCCTTATACAATACTGTGGACTTGTTATTCTCAAGGGTTGTATAATGATAGGTTCCGTGTATCTTTTTTTTTTTTTTCACTTGTAAGATAGTCTTTGAACGTTAAAAGCACTTTCGACGGCCCAGATCGTGCACTACAATCCTAGAGAGCCCTCCTGCCTTACAAGATCTCCGATTCCCTTTTGTAAGTGTAGTTGGGGCAGTTTACGAATGGAAATTATTTCCCTGATTTAAAAGGAAAAAACTAAGAAACTGGTACACAGACTTCATTCCTGCTTTGACATTTCTTTCTTTCTCCACCCTGGTCCCATTGCCTAAGCAGTGACGTTATGCTATTTCAACCTAACAGAGTTTTCACCAAAGTGGGTACCATTGGTTTTCAATTGGACATGAATATGGAAAATAACCGAAGCATCCAGACTAATCAACAATCTTACATTTGCAGTGACATCCTCTAAACTCCATATAAATACCAATCCCCTCCAGACATAAATCTATACAAAAATACCAATCAAAACTCCATAAAAATACCAGACATACAAACTATACTCATCTTTTCTCAACTTAAGTGACCAATTTGAGCTCAATTTTCAAGAATGGCTGATGAGGTGGTTGTTCTGAGCACATGGCCAAGCATGTTTGGGATGAGGGTGAAGATTGCACTTGCAGAGAAGGGTGTGGAGTATGAGTACAAGGAAGAGGATTTGGCTAACAAGAGCCCATTCCTCTTGAAGATGAACCCAGTTCACAAGAAAATCCCAGTTCTCATCCACAATGGGAAACCAATGTGTGAGTCCCTCATCATTGTTCAGTACATTGATGAGGTCTGGAAGGACAAAAACCAGCTTTTGCCATCCGACGCTTACAAGAGAGCTCAAGCCAGGTTTTGGGCTGATTATGTCGACAAGAAGGTATGATATGCCCAGTGTACATATCTTACTAGAGAAATTTAAAAAGTCTGTTTGTATTGTTTGCTGTTATCCTTTATGAATTTGTGTTTTCAAAATCATCAAAACAGGAAAAGGTTCCAAAAGACATTTTTGCTTCAATTGTTTCCATAAAAGTAACCTTCAAACGGTTTGTCAATGTGTCAAAAGTTTTTGTCTCACAAGTTCAATTTTTGGTTTCGTGAATGGCAGATGTACGACGCTGGGAGGAAAATTTGCAGAACAAAAGGAGAGGAACAAGAAGTAGCTAAGAAGGAGTTCATAGATATCCTCAAGGTGTTGGAAGGGGCACTTGGGGACAAGCCATACTTTGGGGGTGAGGAATTCGGGTTCGTCGACGTGGCGCTCATCCCGTTCTACAGCTGGTTCTATGCCTATGAGACTTCTGGCAACTTCAGCATAGAGGCAGAGTGCCCTAAGTTAATTGCATGGGCCAAGAGGTGCATGGAGAGGGAGAGTGTGTCCAAGTCTCTCCCAGACCCCCACAGGGTTTATGACTATTTTTTGCAGCTGAAAAAGAGGCTGGGCCTATAGATAGATGAGATAAATGGGACATTGTGGATGGAATCTGGGTTTTCCCACGGAGTGTGTGTCTTTTGTTGTTGCTTTAGTTTTATCTGTTTAGGTTGTTTGGTTTCATTTTGGAGTTATAGAGGGTTTGTGATTGGTTTGATGTAATAAAGGAGGACTTACATTGCTAGATAATCTTTGCAGTGACTAAATTAAAAGTTTGTGTATTTCGTCTCTTACGCGAAACTAATAAATGATACTTCTTGTTACGGTTGTATTGGGAGTAGAAATATTTCAACCATGTAAGCAATTTTGTACGAGTTGATTAATCACTCCCTCGACTGCATTTACTAGTAAATATTACAACAACATAATGTTCAGTGCCATAGCAAAATTAATACATAAAAATGTCTTGTCAGGCTTAGTGTTGAGATGAAAATTACAACCGTGCAAGTATGAGGTTTTACTACAAGGGAATCATGGATTTGATTTGGTTCTAAAATGGACCTATGCACATATGGATATACTTCCCTCATAGGAAATGAAGGGAAGCTACTACGCGTACAGAAAATAAGGGACAAAAAATGCACAGATCGACTTGGGACTAACTTTTAGGTCCCACACGAACGATCTGAGCCGTTCATTCATCTTAGAATAATTTTTCGAGAGGCTTCATGAGAAATTACCTCAATCAGATGTGCGTTAAGTACTCAATCCAAAGTCCACCCCGTTTCATTCAAATTTTCTGTCCCTTAGAATTATCGGAGATGAAATTGTGTTGTTATGGATCTAGCCATAGGGTCGAGGTGGATAAGCTAGGTTGAGGAGATTTATATTGGATTTTTCGAGTGATTGAGAGTATGCAGAGGTTATGGTGAGAGTCCGAGGATTGTACTCCTTGTACCATATAGTGGTACAAGCGAGGGGCATGCTGCGCAATTATTGCCGTTCAAATGTGTTATCAATTGTCAGGGTTTTTTTTTTGTTTTTGAAACTATTTGCGCAAAATCTGGATCACTGATTTTCAAGCTGGACGGTCAAGATTGCACAGTAAATAGCTGCGCAGCACACCTTCACGCGAATTGTTTCAAAAAAATCCGGACCACTGATTTTCGAGACGGACGGTCAAGATTGCATAGCACATAGTTGCGTAGCACGCCCCGGGATCCTGTACAAGTCTCTTCTTTGCTCGAAAAATGTATGAGAGGATATTTTGGAGCTCAATAAGAAGTTGGGAATCCAGTAGTGTGGCCTGCATTGAATGGTTTTACTATTGGCATGGGGAAATTGTGGGGAAAAAGAACAGTTATATGTGCACTCTTTAAGCACAATTTTGCAGTGATACAAAAATTTATATTTTCTCTTGAATTCAAAATCCTCCACCTTCTGCAGACTGAACTTGCAAAATGTACTATAATCACCATCAGTGACATATGATTTGAAGAATGTGACCGCTGGATTAACTACCCTAAATTTCTTGCATTAGTTCATTGGATGAGTTTGAGAATGTACCGGAACGGTCCGGTACGTGGCACTATTTCCTGTCTCCTACTCTACTTTCTATTTTTGTCAATTGAAAGGAGGGAAAAGACCGTTGCGATTCACAGTGATAAAATAGTAATCAAGGTTTGAAATAGCCGTTTTTCGACACGTAACGGTAACGGCTGTTGTGTAATGATATCAAGAGTATTGAATGTTACATAAGGGGATCGGTTCTAACGGTCGTGAATATTTCGGAAATGACATTTGACTAAAAAGAAATGTAAGTGCCTAAATTACCCCTAATGGTCAAGTAACAGTTGTACCGTTACGTAGCGGGTACCAGACGATACACATGTAATATTTTGATCTCACCGATATATCGAGGAGTAACTGTATTGGAAAGATAAAAAAAAAAAAACCGTAACGTATGGACCAATTTTTAAAAGCCGCCTCAAACCAAGACTTCATTCGGGCTTTTCGGCGAAGTAATACAATTTGACAAACATATTGCCAAACTACTCCTCTTTTGAAACTATTTGTAAAAATACTCTTTAGCGCAATTTGGAATTGCGCTACTTATAAAACGCGAACGGGAATTGCGCTAACAGTGCCCGTGTGGCACCCGAAGTCCACGTAGGTGTTTAGCGCGATTGCGAATTGCGTTACCCAAAGGTTAAAAACAACTGAACAGTGTCTCCCTTCTTCAAGCTCCGCCGCCGCAAGACAGCTGCCATTGCCGTCCTTGATGCGATTCTACTTCAAAGCCATCAAGCACTTCTCCAAAATTTCTACATCACTGGTGAGAGCAAGGAGGCTGTTGAAAACTCACCATTCCTTGAGAAGCTGAAAAAGAAAGGGTAGGAGGTCGTCTACATGGTTGATGCCATTGACGAGTACGCAGTGGATCAATTGAGGGAGTTTGAGGGCAAGAAGCTAGTTTCTGCAGCAAAGGAAGGTCTGAAGCTGGAGGAGAGTGAAGACGAGAAGAAGAAACAGAAATCTTTGAAGGAAAAGTTTGAGGGCGCCGCCACGACACCTTCAGCTGCTAGGTATTGTCACTCTTGCTGGGGTTAAGAATTTTTTTCGTCTTCTCTCTGAAGGGAGGAGTTTCAGAGAGGAGTCAGTTCAGGGCTTTGTTTTTTTAAGAGTTTGGTAGCGCAATTTCAGATCACGCTAAACTACGGTAGCGCAATTTGCAATCGCGCTAAACATCTACGTGGATTTCGGGTGCCACATGGGCATTTTTAGCGCAATTTTAGTTCGCGTTTTATGGTTAGCGCACTTTCAAATCGCGTTAAAGAATATTTTTACAAATAGTTTCAAAAGAGGAGTAGTTTGGTAATATGTTTGCCAATTTGTAGTACTTCGCCGAAATTCCTTCTTTGACCTTTCTTTCTCACCCCCACCCCCGTTGTATAAGCAGTGACGTTATGCTATTTCCAATCCATAGAATTTTTAACAACGTGGGTATTCAAATTGATGATTGAGTATGGAAAATAACCCAAACCTTTAGACTAATCAACAATCTTACATTGGCAGTGACATCCTCCAATTAAATCCAGACCCCAAACTCCATATAAATACCAATCCACCCCCCACCAAATTGGTAATTGCAATTGGCATTCTGAGCTCTACTAAAATGGGTGGGGAAGAGATAGTTCTTTTAAACAGCTGGTTCAGTCCTTTTGGAGCAAGGGTGAGAATTGCCCTGGCAGAGAAGGGTATTACTGAGTATGAGCTAAAAGAAGAGGACTTGTTCGACAAAAGCCCCCTCCTGTTGGAGCTGAACCCGGTTCACAAGAAGGTCCCGGTTTTTGTCCACAACGGCAAAACTATTTGTGAGTCTCTAACAATAGTTCAGTACATTGATGAAGTTTGGAAAGGAAAATCTCCCTTGGTGCCCTCTGATCCTTATAGAAGATCGGTCGCTAGATTTTGGGCTGATTTTATTGACAAAAAGGTTGGTCTCTTCTTTAATCACTTCCCCCTTTTTTATGATTCATAAATGTTAGGCTCCAGGAAAAAAATTTCGGATTATGTGTGTGTAAAACAAACAATGAGTTTTTTGACTTGGTGTTACTAGGTTTATGACACTATGAAGAGGATAACAAGAACCAAAGGGGAAGATCAGGAGAGAGCCAAGGAAGAACTCTTGGAGATTTTCAAGTTGCTGGAAGGAGAGCTTGGGGACAAGTCTTATTTCGGCGGCGACGAGTTCGGGTTGGTCGACATTGCGCTGGTGCCATTTTACAGCAGGTTTTATGCAGTGGAGACCATTGGGAAATTCAGCATAGAAGCAGAGTGCCCAAAGCTGGTGGCTTGGGCTCAAAGGTGTATGGAGAAAGAAAGTGTGTTCAATTCCCTTCCAGATTCAAAGAAGGTTTATGAGTTTGTTTTGTATGTGAATAAGAAGTTAGGAATAGAGTAGAGATGGTCTAATTATTCAGCTTTCCCGAGCACGGCCACGTAGTGCTTTGAAGCACTCCAACACTACATATTCTCGTGGAGTTCACAACTAATTGTGTGGATATTACAAAAATGTGTGGTATTGAAATGTCCTAGTGCACACATACATGCACCAATTAATTTCTCAACAAATCTGTGGTAAGTTTTTTATTTTTTATAAATAAATAAAACCCGTTCATGCGGAAATCACTTGGCCTTATGGCCGCCGGTTATTGTGTGCAACTTCATAAGAAAAATACTCTACTTAAGCATATAAGAAACAGATTCAAATACAGATAGAGAATGATGCAAATGGGTCGAGTCGAGTCGAGTTTGTTTAAACTTGTTTTTGTTTATAATCAATCTCAAAAGTGTTTGAATCGAGTTGATCAATGGAAACCTCAAGTTACTTGATCTTTTAAAAAAGTATCAATTTGTCGTGCCGAATGTTTAGTTTTTCAGATTTTGTACGAAAATTCAAAGAGTTTCCTAGTTGTATTTAAGTATTATAAAAAGTCAATCTCAAAAGAAAGAACTTATGACGAGCCGAGTGGAACTCCGATAGCTTGATTTATTTTCCATCCTTTAAAAGAATTACAAAAAGGATCGGAAAATAAGCAGAGAAACTTAATTGGTGCTTGTTTCCGGGAAAGCTCAATTCAGAAAATAAAGAATAGGATAAAGTGGGCTTTTTCTTAAAACCATTTTCTCACTATGAGGCCACGGGGAGTGGGCTTAAGAGGAGTTACTCAATGCCTGTGGGACAAGGTCGAGCACAAATCTGAACCACTCAAATGTGTGTGGTCTGCATACTTAGGAGTGAAACTTACTTTGTGCGATCACTACAGGAAATTAGTCCGATACCGGCGTTTTTAAAACGCCGGGAAAAGCCCGACAAACGCCGGCCTAGCTACACCAACGTTTTAAAGTTGCCGCCGGCGACGTGGCCGTCGGCAAAAGTGGAAGGCGCTTGGAAAGCGTCGGTGTTGGGTTTTGTAGCCGTTAGCTCTGCCGCTTCTTTTTTCCGTTTGATGATGTCATGCTGACATCCTTACCCGGCATTTAACAATAGAAACGCCAGTTTCTTTTCTTTTTTTCTTTTTTTTATTTATTTTTAAATTGAATACTTTTTTCTTTTTCCCTGGGCAGTTTGCTATTATCTGTCATGCTACTAAAATATTGGGCCCATGACATTTTTTTGCATTATATTTTCAATGAAAAGTTATCAACAATATTCCCAAAACAGAATTAAATTGCTCTCCAATATTCCCAACAGAGAATCAAATTGCTCTAAAGCTATTACAAAATAGGCACTCCAAAAGTATTTCATTAAAAAAGAAGTCATTAAGGCCGATAATATGAAAAGCATAATTCCTCAATGCAAGAACCCAATTAAGGCCGACCTCCATCATCACAACAAACCTGCACAATGGAAGTTGAAAACACCCAAAACCGCATAGTAAGAGTTACAACAAAGGGAATTAAATGCAACAAAATAGTCAACTGCCGGGTTAGGCTACTGGTAAACGGCGCTTCAACAAATGCCTGTGAAATAGCGCCGGTTTACCCCTCTTTCCTTGTAGTGGATTCTCGTGCTCAACCCCGTGATCCTTGTCCAGCATTGAATAATTTCGCGGGCTCAACCCGGTGTGATGTAGGTTTGGTGGGTGTACCTTGGATCCTTTTGAAGAACTCGAATATTCCCATAGTGCTCGAGCAAATCATGAGTGCAGTTATGTTCATTCTCAAATTTATGCACTCTTGAGTGAATTGGATCATTTCAATTCGTATCTTCTTAATGAGAATAGTCAACTTGTCCAAATTACTGTATTATGTTAGAAGATTGAAAAAAGGTCAATTCAATCGGATACGGGAAGTGCTTAATTGACCAACCAAACTATTCTTCTGCTTCACTTTTTTTAAACTTCTAGACTCAAGAATCGAACTTTAACTAAAATACTAACCAGTGTCCGATTGAGCTGATGCTTAAACTCTTAATATAACAACACAAACAAAATAAGTGATTTTGATCATCAAAGTAGGACCCAAAATGGGTCCCACTCAAAGTAGATACAGGTTGGTGCATGTCTTCACTAATGCGAGGGTGACCAGAATTGTTCTCCCAAATTATTAATCCATAAAATTAATGGGTTATCGTTACTCAAGGACTATTTCATACTTTTAATTAAAAATTCCTTGACAGTGATAATATCACCCTAATTATTTGATGGAGTATTAAAGCTTATCCCTTTCATTGGAGTGAGGTTTTCCCTGTAGAATTTGGACATTTTTTATTTCCTAAAGTGAAACCTAGAGAAGTTTAAGAAATATATCTGTCCCTTCTTTCAAAGATAAACTTGAACTGATCAGCTACAACAAGTGATCTACTAGAGGAGAACCATTCTTTTCTCAAAAAAGAAAAAAGAAAAAAAGAGGAGAACAATTAATTGGAGTGAGGTTATTTATTTTTTTGTTCGAATCACTTGGATCTTTTGTTGTATCGGTTGTTTTTTAAGCATATAGACCGCGAAATATGTATTTATCGATATAAATTACGTTTCCTCGAGAAAAAAATCACACCTAAATAGACTAGAGAGCCTACACAGGCCGCACAATGACTACTTCATCAGGTTTCATAGCCACTAACACGAATCGAAGTCAACGGAATATATACCTTATGCTATACTCCAAGCTTAAAAAATTAGGGTAGCAAAGATATTTTCTGCTTTTCAATTTATTGCGGCCAACTTGGAGGACAATAGACCTTGTTGGATGCAAAAATGAACCTCATCCTGGCCCAAGAATTAATCTCAGTTGTTCATTTTGTTCGGCTTGTCGAATTAATCCCGTTAACAAAAAATTAGACTAATCGAAAATCGGTAGAGACATAGACGAAATACTTTCATCTTGAAATTTTGTATCGAACTCATGAATACTCAATAAATTACTCCAAGACAAAACATGCTTAGTTCACGTCTCCAACGATATTCGATCAAGGTGGTTTTTTGCACATGTGATCAATTTGACGAGCCGAGCAAAATGAACCATTTGGTTCACTTTTTGGTATCCGAAATAGAGTCCATCTCTGCATCACACCAGGGCCTGTTGTGCCCTAAGCACAAGAGGACCCAGTTCGGGGTTGACTAGCGCAGAACAGATATGAGCTAAGCAGTGACAACTTGCTAACAAAGCAGAACCTAGGATACACCGATTTCTCATATATAACTCTGCTCTAAATTTCTCTAACCCATAATCATCCACAATATCCAAAAAGCTACATAATACGTAATTTCCAACTTAAAGTAACCATTTTGTTTTTTTTTTCTTGGGTTCGACAGTCAGGGTGTCCGGGCTAGTTTCTTCAAGAATGGCCGATAAGGTGGTTCTTTTGAGCACATGGGCAAGTGTGTTTGGGATGAGGGTGAAGATTGCACTAGCAGAGAAGGGTGTGGAGTATGAGTACAAGGAAGATAGTTTGGCTAACAAGAGCCCACTCCTCTTGATGATGAACCCAATTCACAAGAGAGTCCCTGTTCTCATCCACAAAGGTAAACCAGTGTGCGAGTCCCTCAACATTGTTCAATACATCGACGAGGTCTGGAAGGAGAATTCACCGCTTTTTCCCTCCGATCCTCACGATAGAGCTCAAGCCAGGTTCTGGGCTGACTATGTCGACCAGAAGGTATGATTCTAGTGCTGATATCTCTATCTAGAGAGTTAAAAAGATTGTTGTATCGTCTCTGTGTAATTCGATACGAACTTGTGTTTTCAGAAGCCAAAAATGAGATGTTCCGAAAGACAATTTTATCAAAAAAAATTCAAGATTTCACGTAAGTTTGATTTTAGCTCTGCAAATTGCAGATATACAGTGCTGGGAGGAGAGTGTGGACCACAAAAGGAAAGGAACAGGAAGTAGCTAAGGAGGAGCTCATAGATTGCTTGAGGGTGCTGGAAGGGGCACTTGGGAACAGGCCATACTTTGGGGGTGAGAAATTCGGGTTCGTCGACGTGTCGCTCATCCCCTTCTACAGCTGGTTCTATGCCTATGAGACTTGTGGCAACTTCAGCATAGAGGCAAACTGCCCTAAGTTGATTGCATGGGCCAAGAGGTGCATGGGCAGGGAGAGTGTCTCCAAGTCCCTCGCTGACCCCCAAAGGGTTTGTGACTTTGTTTTGAAGCTCAAAAAGCGGATAGGATAGCAGAGCCGGTCCTGAGATAAAGTTCGAGGTGCGATTGCTTTAGGCCCCCAAAGGGTTTGTGACTTTGTGTTCGGTGGTAGTTTGTTTTTATTACTAGGGTTACAGACTGTGAATGGCTTTATGTAAAAAAAAAGGACATGTACTTTGAGATTGTCTTTGGAAGCTGGATGTGTAGCATTGTAAAGAAGTACTACGTGCATTTTGAATTCTATGTCAAATTTATAAACAGCATTGCTACATACTCAAAAAATACACCAAGAAAGTACCGATAATTTGAAATTCAATAGTTTAGATTCACTTGGAAGTGAATCTGGACCATTAAATTTCAAATTCTTGGTACATTCTGGGTACCTAGACTTTCTGCTAATTTGTAAATGACATGTCTTGGAAAGTGATTATGAACCATTGAATTTCAAATTCTGAGCACTTTCTGGGTACCTAGACTTTCTGTTGATTTATAAATGACATGTCTTGGGTTGAAAATTAATTATTTCAACCAAGGAAGTAATTTGGTCAATTCCCAAATTTATTGAAGACTGAAGAGTATAACATACCATTATGCTGTTGGCTTTACATACATAATAATCTTATGTTTAATGAAATCAATAATAGATATGCCTAGTTATGCTTCGTCTTGGCATGGGATGAAAATTAAATTAAGTACGCTGAATTAGGGGTGTCAAGTCAACGGTCCGGTTTGGTGCGGATTGGTATGAATCCAAGGACCGAACCCAAAAGTCTATAGTCCAATATAAGGCAATCCGTGTTCAAACCAAAAGTCTACGGTCCGGTTCTGAAACAATCAAAAAAATCACGGTTCGGTTCACGGTTTATTCACGGATTATTACCTTTCACAAAATAAAAAAAACATATTACACATTCACATTCACATTCACATTCACATTCTCAATGTAACTTTTGGAACCCATTCCCATTCCCACGAAAACCTTCGCGCTCAACAAACCAAAAAGGTAATTCATCCATGAGACAAATCCTAGCCAAAGCATCTCTACAAGTCTTCTGGTTAAATTTCCAAAGCCCAAGTCCATTTTCAGATTCTCCTTTTACTTGAACAAATGATGCTAGTGTTTTTTGTCTCTTAAGTTTCTGATTCTCTGGATTTTTTAGGCAGTTTACCTTGTCTTTCTTCAAGGTACTAGTCCTATTCCCACTCAACCATTTATATATATAAGAATAATATGTTTAATTATAATTCTTTTCCCAATGTTTTTTTATATATATATATTATTTTTAATTGATTAAATTCTCACGGTCCGGTTCAGTTTATCCACGGTTCTTTTATGAAAATTCATGGACCGAACCGCGAAGCACGGTTTTCTAATTTTTCAATCCGTGTCCGGACCATTAATCCACGGACCCAATCCAAAACCTACGGTTCGGTTCGGTCCGGTTCGGATTCGCGGTTCGCGGGTTTTTTTTTTGTACAGCCCTGCGCTGAATCATTGCAATTTGAGTCGGAAATGTTCGAAAAATGTCTCGAGGAAGTAATTATGACAAAGGAAGTAACTTGCACAAGTTTAATCACTCCTGTAAGGTCCATAGGCCAAAAATAGGAATTTCAAATCCAACAAGAAAACTTATTTGCAATAAACGGGGTGACTGGGCTAACTCGCACGCACATCCATTAATTTTAGGTCTTGATGAAGTGAATGAAGGACGATGGGAAAACAATCGAAAGATCGACACACAAGAAATCCCAACTTTTGCCGTCCGACGCTTTCGAGAAAGGTCTAGCCTAGTTTTGGACCGACTGTCAACAAGAAGGTATGGTCCATTGATCAAATGCAGATAACGACTATAGAGTTAAAAGGTCTGTTTTTATTTGTTATTTGCGAGAATTTGACTCCAGACGCCAAAAAATAAAATGTTCCGGAAGACATTTTTATCAATTTAGTCATGATATATTGGATGGATCAGATACATCATGGCAAGTTCTGTAGTAAAAATAAATTCTTCATCAATGGTGTTGGTTTGCGCTAAGTGAGATAACAAGTAAAATGATCCAATAACTTCGAAGGAGTTTAACAAGGCGTGACATGAACATATCACATGTACGATGCTAGAGGTTGAAAGCTATGAAGCACTAACACGGATACGTAACACAACACGTGACAGACACTTCAACTTGTAAATTTCCAAAAATGGGAGGACAGGCTATGTCAAGGACACGCTTAGCAAAACAAAACAACAAATAAGCCTGCACCTTCAATTAAAATACCATACATCTAGTTTTTCCCTTTATTAGTACATTGTTTTCTAAAGTATTTCCACCCCAAAAAAGGAAGATTACACCACTCACATGTCTCTTTTTAATCAACCAACCATCACATATCAAATGCAAAGAAGACCTCCATGACTGTCCATAGAACGTGCTGGAATGTCTGTAGAGTGTCCAGGGAGTTTCTTAGCGCGTCCTGAAGTGTCCTTGCAGTATCAAAATGCAAAGAGTTGAGAAAAATATAAGACATTAACGGTTTAAGTTCCAAACACGTGTCTGACAATGGTACGTGATTTCAGGCAAAGTGTCCATGCTACAAGATTATCTCAAATTTTCTACTTGGTAATATCCGTTGTCTCAAGAAAGGTTACCTAAAAAACAGTTTTCAGGGTGTCGAATAAGTTATCCAAAGAATGGAAACACAAAATGGAACAGGAAAATGATATCACACATAGCCTATGAGACTTGTGGCGACTTCAGCATCGAGGCAGATTGCCCTGAGCTTATTGTTTAGGCCAAGAGGTACATGGAGAGGGAGAGCGTCTTCGAGTCTCTTCCTGATCCACACAAGGTTTATGACTTTGCTCCTCGGAAAGAGGAGGAGATATAATCGATACATCAGATGTCGATGGAGGTTGGGTTTACCCATGGATTTCTAAAGATCGGATCTGGTCCATTGACAGGCCTACCTGGAATGTCTTGCTCATGCTTTTGCTTAGATTTTCCTATTATGGTCGTTTGTTTTACTTTCGGGATTATTTGAGTTTGTGAATCAGATTTATATCATATAAGGGGGGAATATAAATTATGATGTTATATTATCTTCGAAATCTGGAGTGTATCATCATAAAAGATGTAAATTACTTGGAGCGCCTACCCAGATGCGTATTTCGTCTTTCTGTGAATTTAGTTACCGATATTGTCTTGACATGAAAATTATTTCAACTACGGAATTAATTTGTTCAAGATGATTAATCACCCCTACAATATTTACTTAAGAGTATAAACATATCATAATTTTGGTGGCTTTACATACACAATGTTCTATGGAACTCCATCTTGCTGGTGTCAGTTGCCAGGTATACATATTAACATTTCGAATTTGTATAATTCTCATTTAAAGGACAAGGTGTTAGGTGTCAAAACATTTAAAATCTTCAATTTTCGTCTTCTACTTTCTTTGGCAGAGTGGTGTTTGGGATGTCCCTTGAGAGTTCATCATGCATAATATGAGAAGTTGCAAGCATAGTTTTGCGGTAAACTCGAGCTACAAATATTCTTACAAGTTGATGTCTAAATAAATATGTCAGATACATGGATGATGGATCGTATCGCGCTAGTGTTTCATAGTACCAAGGAGAGTCCATGTAACATAAAGTTCTATGCTGCATCAACCCAGACCCAGTTGCTCCTCGAGAATATTTCTTCCATGAAATTGCATGTATATGTAGATCATGGATAGAGTTAATAGGACTCTGATGCTACGAGACAAATCAATAAATTGAACCAAAATGTAGCACAACATCATAGAGTGCAATTTTTTTTCAATAAGTTTCATGGTAATTTTACATACCATACATTCTTCGAAATTTTCGGAAATTGGAGACCTCTTCACTGTATTCTCAACTCTCTCTTTCAGCTTCTAGGTCCTTTATATAGCTTAGGATAAGAAGAAAGCCAAAAAGGAAGAATCCCCCAGACGAGCTTCCTCCACCGCCGCCACCTCCACCACCTCCTCCATCATCACGAGGTGGCAGTCCGGTCCCACCATCATCTAGTTTTGGCGGGTTTACCAGTCCTGCAATTCAGTTAAGCATCACAAGTCATTTCAATGACAGAGTTCAAGACCATGGCTTTTACAAATTGAAAATGCAGAGCCTTAACAAAGCAAGCTGATGTTTAAGGGTACGCACATTAACACGTACAAAAGATATTGGAACTAAACATATCATTAAACTTCATAAAGGTTGAAACTAATCCTGTACCAAGGAAATTCAATAAAAGTTAAAACTTAATTAACAGTTATTTGATTTTGCAACGATTATCCTTCTCCACCATGGTAGATCCTTTCTTGTATCAAGAAATTAGATTATTTGTATATCACAATCAACTCAGCAATATTCTTATAAAAATACACAACAAAGGCAGGTGATCATCGCAAGATCAAATCAATCTTCTTCCACAGAATGCTTTTTACTCTAGTTCCAACCACACAAAGCACATGTGACTGCAAAAAAAAATTGTAAGAAGCAAAACAAACAATTTTAAGGATCACACATAAAAGAGTTAGCTATTACCTATGATAGGAGCTTCAGTTGGGGACTTTATTGTGACAGGACGAGTTTCCACAGCTCCACCCTGTGAATAGGACTACACTTTAAGTTCCCAAACAATGATAAAAAAAAAAATGTGAAAACAAAATACATCTCGAAATATATGACATTATGACCCTCAACAAAGAGAAACAATGGTTCCCAAACAATGATAAAAAAAAAAAATGTGAAAACAAAATACATCACGAAGACCCTCACAAGAAGAAACAATGGTGCTGTGAAGACAAAGTATTTTTTTTTAGAATTAAATATAACATATTAGGCTTAATTTGGAGGTCAATTCTTCAAGAATTTAACAAACGGGTGAATCATCATTCAAAACATGATGAGAAATAAACATCCCGTGTTGTTTGCAATCCCTAACTCGACCACAAGAATGCCTTTACAATGTTTCTACTCACATATAAAGGTACATTAACTAGTAAAAGTAAATTCAAACCAGCGACGGCAAAACAACAACAATAACAAAACCCATCTAGTCCCAATAATTGGGAGTATGGGCGGGAGATGATTGGAAACAGACCTAACCTTTGGCAATATATGCACAAAGTGGCTACTCTCAGAATACCACTAAATAGTGACCCCCCCTAAACCTCCAAGAACAAGAAGCTATAGGGACATTTTGCTGCAAAATCATGTCCCAAATCAAAGCCTAAATGTGTCAGAAAGGGCAGGCCTAGAGACCCAAATAAATAAACCAGCAACAGCAATAAAGGAAATAAATAAATGCACAACAATGGATAAAATGCAGGTCAGAAATATGATTAAAAATTTAATTAACCAATCAAATACTAGAAAGAGGCATACAGAAAGATAACTCACCGGGGCTGCACCGCATCTCAAAGAAGCTGACTGCGTTCTAGTAGCATGTGTATTAGCGACCCATCCATGAGAATATTTCGCCTGGTGCTTCAGCCGGCCACTGTTAAAATTTGGATGCTTCCGGAACATACATACATGAGAAGGTCTAGTAAGATTTTTCAATCCCCTGACACGGCCATTAGATACTGCTACCACAAAAGATACAAAAACATTATGCGGCATCAAATGCGACAACTTCATGCAAATAACTCTCTTCTAAAGGAAGACAAACATAAAAGCTTTCGTACTCTCGCAAAATGGCTATATTAGGAAAACCATAATAACTGCACTGCATAAAGATAAAACCATTTACTGTCGTTATAACACAACAATCTTGTGAAAGGGTGCTACTTCGGGTTGCATTGGTACTGAAATCATTTTGGTAGAGAAACTAATCCTCTTGCACACTCACTGCCGTGGTCTTTCCAATACAAGTTCTTGATTGATAGATTGTTTTTGCCCTTTCCCCATGCCCCTACTATCTACCACTCATGGAGTAACTCATCCTTGTCAAATACGACAATCTTACGATCTGAATACCAATTTGAGGGCAAAGACTTAAGAAGCTAGTTGAATATGTTTGCATACCTGGTGGTATCACAGTTGGGAGGGCAGAAGCAGTTGGTAATGAACACATGACTGATTGAAAGGGGAAATGACCTGAAAAAATGAACTTTGTTAAAATGTGATTATGGAAGGCATCAGCAAATTTTTCTTTCTTCTTAAAAATAAAACAAATGGATTAGAAAATAGGCAGCAAAACTAGTGGGGCACCAGAGAGTCAGAGATAAATGCTTGAAGTATATGAATATTGTTATTGCCTACGTAGCACGGACACTTCTCAGAGCTGGCATACCAGTGTCAGACACCAACACTCTTCGGATACGCGTCCAACACTAAAATCCAAGTCGTCCTATTTTTTCTCAACGTTTTCATTTGGAGTCCTTGGACACCAAAAAAATGCTCTAGACACTTCCGGGACACTTGCAGACCAAGTCGAGGTTGTTAAAGGAAATAGTTAGACTCTCATTACAACTTAGGGAACTGTTGTTTTTGTATGACAGATGATATTCTATTGATTACAAGGACACTGAGTGATGAAGAGTTTTTTGCCAAAATACTTCCGTCAATGATTCAATGAGAGATACGATTAAAGGTATACATGGTGTTACTTCCATATTCAAAATTAGAGCTTTATATTTGTATTTTCTTTCCTATAATAGAATAATAAAACATTTCCTACATTTATCCCTCAATGTGTCGTGCCCTCCATTTTTTTCTATTTTACATGGGGAATGGGGCTGCAAATGAACCAAGCCGTTCGTGAACTATTCCAGGCTCGATCATTAAAAGCTTGTTGGAGTTCGATTCGAGTACTAAATGAACCGAACCTGAAACCTGTCGTATTCAGCTCTACTAGACTCGCGAACCTGGAGTATATATATGTATTTCTCATATGAGCTTGAATATGTTTAACTTTCACATGAACATCATGAAATTTTATAGCTTGTCCATGTCTAAACTTTTAAATGTACTATAAAATTAAATTTAAATATGAATTTTAGGTATGCGAGTACTTATTTATGTACACCATAAAATTTTTATTGAAGTTCTAGATATGTCAAGGCTCGTGAACAAGCTCAAGTTCAACTCAAACCTAGGCAAGCTCCGCTCCAGCACGCTCGTCAAATTTTCATTAAGCCCGAGCTCGGCTCGAGTTCATTTAAAAACTAAAGAATGAACCTGAACATCCTATAGCTCGGCTCGTTTGCAGCCCTAGTAGGGAGTGTCGGTGTCATGTCAATGCCGGTAGGGGTTTGGAAGCCGCGGAACATAGAAGGAAGGGGAGGTAGGAAAGGTGGCGGAAACGCAAAAAGGAACATTTTTTCCCACTTCTAAATGAAACAAAATCACATATTTCGGGTATAAGTACTACCTTTCATCTATTACGGTATTTGTTGTGGACATATCATGTATGTTGTTAGATGATTAATCTATCAAAATTTGTACCATTTCGATAGTTAGTATCTTGAAAATGATTAACCTATAGAAATGTGTAATTTTAGTATTATGAATAATTAACCTAGATACAATTTTTTTAAATTAATTATATTAATATTTTGAGTGCCACCTCCGACTTAAATTCCTCGTTCTGCCACTGCGTGTCGTGCTTAGGGCTGTAAATGAACTGAGCCGTTCGTGAACTATTCGAGGCTCGACTCGGTAAAGGCTCGTTCAAGTTCGATTCGGATACTAAACCAACTGAACCTGAACCTCAATTTTAGGCTCGTTTAATAAACGAGTTGAACCTGAACTTGACAATATTCGGCTTGAATAAGGCTCGCGAACTTGGAATATATGTATATCTCATAAGAATTTCCTATATAACCTTGGATATGTATAAACTTTTACATATATATAATGAAAATTTTCTAACTTGTACTTGTATAAACCAATAAAAAGTATTATAAACTTAAATTTTATTGATATGTTTTTATAATTTTACACATGTATGAACTTATTTATGTACAAAATAGATTTTTTTTGAAGTTCTAGACTTATAATAGAGCATAAATATCTAATATTTTTTCCTCGTTAAGGCTCGCGAACAAGTTCGAGTTCGACTCAAACCTAGGCAAGTTCAGCTCAAGCTCGACTCATCAAATTTTCATTGAGTTCGAGTTCAGCTCGAGTTCGTTTAAAAATTTAATGAATGAACTTAAACATTCTAAAGCTCGGCTTGATTCGGCTCGTTTACCGCCCTCGCGCTACACCGATAATTGCATTCGGGATATTTGTTCGCTTTGGTCTTTCAGAAACACCTCCTCTCTCAGGTCCCAAATGAGTTTTTTCTCAAATTACTATTCTCATTTTTATTCTCTCTCCACTCATTACCCAAAAACCTCCCTCAAAACCTAAACCAAACAAAGGATGGCACTCAAAGAGCCCACAGCAAACTTAACTTGAAACAATAATAGCACCGGAAATCTGTTCTGATACCAAACGTTAGGATGGTGAAAAAGGTAAGAAAATCAAAGAAATACTCCGCAAACCCTAGGCGATATAAACTCACAAATTACTAAAGCTCAAACTGATTTCATCATGTCAAAGTGGTTTTTAACAGAAGATTAAAAAGGATCCAATTAGCCGAAACCCTAACAGTCCAAAAAAGGCCAAAACAAGAAAAACCCACCTTCTATGTACTGGAATCAAAACATTAACAGATGAATATCGTGAGGGAAATAAAAGTGAGGGGGAAGAAGATCTTCACCTCAAAATCTTGAAATTTCACTGATTAGTTGATCCTTTTGGGCTCAAAAGGGGTCAAAAGGTGGTTGAATCGCTTCAGTCGCAGGCATATCATTCCATCGAAATGCTCCTCCCTCACGCAGTCCAAAAAAATTGTTCCTCTTCCTCCGCCTTATCATATTAGTATCGCAAAGCATGTTGATACAGCAGAGTTTCAGCCGTCGGATTGCTTCCACACAATCTGGTCCATCCATGAGAAACCCACCCTCATGAACCCAAAAGGATCATTCAAATCAGTGAAGTTTCAAGATTTGTAGGAGCGAAGACTGAAGAGCTCTTCTAATTGCTTAGAAAATTCGCACCCTGCCTTATTAACCGGTAAAAAAGGCCATCTCTGCCATCAAATTTCACTGATTTGAATGATCCTTTTGGGTTCACAAAGGGTCAAACGCTGGTTGAATCGCTTCAGTTGCAGCCAAATCATTCCATCGCAATCTTCCTCCTCCACCGAACGATTAGTACCGCAAAGCCTGCAGAGTTTCAGCGGACTACTCCACACAATCTGGTCCATCCATGAGAAACCCTGCCTTATTAACCGGTAAAAAAGGTCATCTCTGCCATTACTCCATTATTTGGGTAAATTTCACTGACCTCCCTGAGATTTCTGACAAAAAGCAAAGACGTCCCCTTTTTATCTGACTCTTGCGATGATCACCTTTCGGGTCTCTTATTTTTCTGGCTCTTGCGATGAGATCTATGTTTTTGTCAGAAACCTCAGGGAAGGTCAGTGAAATTTACCCACATTATTTTTCTAATGACGAGCATTTGCTTTTTAAATGAAAATTAAGATTTTAAGATGCACACATGGAGTTTAGCCAATTATACAAAGACCGCACTATCAAGAAGTTTTTTTCTAGATAAAGGGGTGGGTTGACTTGAACTGCATTACAAACACCAGTGTGGGGAGCGCTTCGCCGGAGTGGCCTCTTTGGCCGTCTGGTACTGTACGTGGGGAGAGTAGTTGGACTGAACCTCACTGGGGCCCTGGGGATTCAACGGAGGAGAAGACCGGAGCTCCTGGGGTACGCCGGAGGAGAGCCTGCACAAGGAAGCAACCACATTAGTGCCTAGCCCGGACGGTGGTGGTCCGGGAAGGCACTTCGATGGTTAAGTCAGTGACGGAGGGAGAAGTTTGGTGGAGAACTTTAGAGAGAGAAAGTGCAGTTGAGAGCTTTTGTAGAGAGAGAGATCCAACCCTTAATCAAGATGTCGAGGGCCTTATTTATAGGCGAGGGGGCGCGTGTCCCCCACGCCCTCGGAGGCTCCACGCGCTCCGTCCTTTCCAAGGCATTAAATGCATGGATTGACGTTTGTCCCTCAAGCGGCGCCTCGGCGGCTACCCTCCCGGAGTTGTCACCTGTCGCTGTCACTGATATTCCCATCAATCGAGTCCCCCTACAGGCGTAGCCTGTGGGGTTGGTGGCTTGCCATTAATGTGATGTGAGCGGGGTGGTTGAGACCATTAATGAGACACTCAGACTGTCAGGGATGCCTTGATCGAGCCCATCTGACATCAGATGCATCCCCCCCTCCCGGGACCGAGGTCAATCGACTCGATCCGGGAAGCCTTCGGGAGCAGCACCCCGAGGATGACAATGGCACTCGAAGAGGCCCCAGCCGAGGTTTCTAGGGGTGTCCGGACCTGTGAAACCTGCCCGAAGTGCCTCCCGAGGGGATGTCCAGCCGAGGGCATAGGGTCCGGCCAAGGGGAGAGGGTCCGGCCAAAGTACCAAGGACCGCGCCCCCCTCGTCGGGAACACGCCTTCGGCCACCGTCTTCCCCCTCGGGAGGCCACCTAGCTGGAACAATGGGTCTTGGCAGTCTTTAGTCGCCTTGATGAGGGTGGCCCCTTCTGACCCCCGTCCCCCATGCCTGGGGCGCAACCGAGAGAAATGAGCCCAAGGGTCCCTGGCCGCTACAACCAGTCAACCTAGGAACCCAATCGACCTAGAATGTTCAGATTTAAGTCATAGTTGATCAAGTCGGGGAGAAAATAGTGATTCGTCACCACATGGACTCTATCACCAAGCTCTCACCGAAATGCAAGTTAAATTGGAATCTTCTTGCACATCCATCTGGTCTTAAAAATCAACCTTAAGAGCAGTGGTGAGGAACAACTTTAGGTTCATTGCTCAAACCACTTGAACTACCACCTTGGTGGTAACCCGCTCGACTTTAAAACTTGTTGAACACGTCCTATATTATTGAAAAGTAATTACCCTAACTTCAAGAGTAGGTTAAAATGACGGAAATAACCTAAAAAAAACTGGGCAAGCTAATAAACTGTGTCGACTCACCTAAATGAGATGAGTTGACTCACTTCAAAACGTCAAGACTTCAATCAGTATCTTTGTGTCACTATATTAGACAAAAACGTCCATCAATGAATGTTTCGGGTCAGCTTGCCCATACCTTGACTAATCCTAGGACCCTAAAGTTGAAAACATGAGCAGGCTTTTTTTTTTTTTTTTTCTAGTTTTGGTTTAAAATGGTCATATTTATGATGGCTATGAGTATTTTTTAGGGACAAGTTAATTAGGGGTCCTATACAAAAAAGATCATTATGATTTCATCCTATGAGATTTGAATATTTATGATTCTATCCTGAAATTCAAATAAACTCTAAAACACCCTTTCTCTCTCCTGACTTTCCTAATATATTTTCTCTCTTCTAATATTTCATAATTTATCTCTCTCATAATCTTTCCTAATTTATCTCTCTCATAATCTTTCCTAATTTATCTCTCTCTCTCTCTCTCTCTCTCTCTCTCTCTCTCTCTCTCTCTCTCTTCTAATTTTTTTAATTCTCTCTTCTCTAATCTTCTCACACTTAAAATCTTCAAACAAAATTAAAAGAAATAATCATGACATTTTGACCTAATGCACCACAAAAAAATGGCAGATTAATGCACCACCAAAAAATGGTAGATGAACCATGAAACATATGGTAGATTAATGCACACCAAAGTGCCGGAGTACTAAACCAATGAACCATATTTTGTTGTACCAAATCTCCCAATATGGTAAATCAATAAACCATGTTCGCGTGTTAGTGAACATGGTTTATTGATTTACCACTTTTACTATGTCAAATCACCAAAATGGTAAATTAATAAATTATATTCACATTATGAAATAACCATCTCTAGAAAGGCATGTGAACATGGTTTATTGATTTACCATTTTTATTGTATCAAAGAAAAATACCAGCCTTGAATTGAAAACAAACCACCATTGAATAAAAAAAACACTGCCGCCATTAACAAGATCCAAAACCCACCACCACCATACAACGCAAAACAAAAAATTACAGTAATGAAACGAGATTGTGAGATCGATCGAGATTAAAAGATTACTCGTTGGATTTTTCCGTCGCTATCGAGATCGATCGATTCTGAGTTTGACGGCGATGCATTGTGTGGCCAAATCATGATGAAGCTCTATGCCTGACAACACTCCACGCACCGCAGAGAACTTTAAGAGCACTCTCCGTCCAAAACGTGATGGAGCTCTTCCCTTCCAATCTCCGGCACTCCATCACCACCACCCTCGTTTAACCATCTCGATCCAGAGAGAAAGTGAGAGTAATTTTAGGGTTCTTCAAAAATACCAGAGAGATGGGGGGAGAAAGAGAGAGAGTGTGATCGTGTAATATGGGTAACATATTCCTGTTGAATGGCAGATTAAGGGAATAAAGGAATTCAAAGTTCAATTGAGTAACATATTCCCGTTGAATAAGGGAATAAGATAAGTAATAGATCTAACAAATTCCCATTCAAAAGGGAATGAACTGTGTAATGTGTTGATTGAAAAGGGAATAGTTAACTAATTAGTATTTATATTAAAACTTATTTTTTTATAAATAGGGGCATAAATGTTCAATTTTGCATTTTCAGGATGGAATCATAATGATTCAAATCCACTAGGGTGGAATCATAAAGGAAATATTAGTTTAGGACGGCAAATTAAAATTTTCTATTATTTCTGATTGGCTCTTAAAATAGCTCTTAGGTGAAGTTCCTAATATTTACCAAGCCATTTGCTCAATTACTGTCTTCAATGAGCTCCCCATACAAACTCCCAAGAGTGACTCCTAAGCATGGCTCCTATAACATTAGTTAAATTTAGGTAGAATTTTAGCTAGCTCCAAGTGGGACCCAAAGTCTTTAAATCTTTTTTTAATATGAAATTTTCAAAGCTGGAGGATTTTTGGCAAGCTCTTGCCAGCCTATTGAGTGCACGTTTGTTCTCTAAAATTAGCAAGCTCTAGGAGTGAAAAATGGTTACACCATAAGATTCAACTTAGAAACTATTTTTAGGGAGCTCATTGTAGATGCCCTAATGGAATCAAGCACAAATTGCTTCAGATTTAAATTGGAAACTCAGCAAGTTCCAAGAATATGAATGAACAAAGTCAATCTTCTATGAGATTGGATTGAGATGAGCCGAACTAATAGCCCCTTTACTACACGGGCAATAAAATAAAAGAAAGGGGTTTGATCTTCTTTATTAGTGAGAAAAGAAAATAAAGTGGCATGATCTGCTTTATTAGTGAGAAAGAAAAAAGGGCAGTGTGGTTTATCTCTGCGTCATACAAATAACCGAAAGAAATCAAACTATCTCGCTCCCATTCCGATGACCAAACTCTCTCTCTCTCTCTCTCTCTCTCTCTCTCTCACACCCACACACACACACACACATCTCTGGCGACCAAATCAAAGGTTCAAAACTCAGTTTTAATCACAGAAGTAGCTTTGCTTTGACGAGACGAAGACAACGGTTCAAGTACGACGACGATCCGACCAGGGAATGGACCGCACGTGCTGCTGGAAGTCAACGACAATCCGTTCATCCTCCCTTTCTCACGGAATCGTGCCACTTTTGGTGAAAAACGAAACTAGGCTTGTAAGGGGTTCTACTCTCCCACCGTTTCTCACCCCCTCTCCCACCTATTTGATCATCCAAACATGTGAGAGAATTGGTTCTCGCTCCATTTCTTTTCTTCTCCACTGAAATCGCGCGATCTAGACGGACAGTAAAGGAAGTTATTTATTGACACAATATAAAGTGATTTCAAGGTGAATTATTTAAACTTCTTAAAGAAATTTAACGAACTTTAGAATTATAATATCTAAGTCTACAACCATACCCAGGTAGAAGACAAATTGTAAAGAGAATGGATGTGATTTATCATTCGCCTTTTTGCAAAAAATTATACTTTAATGTGGCTTGACCTCGGAACAGAACTCTAATCAATTTTTAGTGAGCAAGCTCACTTAGCAATCCCACTTAAACATGGGGCTCAAGTGGGGTTTTTTTGTTTTTTTTACAAAACGGTCTTCGTGCATGCTCATTACATTCCGGACCAGAACCAAGACCCTGCTGGAACAGTTGAAAGTGGAAACAAAGCAGAAACAGAGGACCACCAACAATGGCGGAGATTATAATCTGGAGTATGAAATTTCCACGACACGTCTCTCTCTCTCTCTCTCTCTCTCTCTCTCTCTCTCTTTAAAAAAGCAACAGATGAATCCTGTCATGGTCCACCCATCCACCAATGGGAAATCATCAACATTTAGAAGCAGAAGAGGAAGAAGGACAACAACAACATCAAGAAAAAGCAAGTGCGAGGTGGGAGGAACAGTTGATAGAGCAAGGGCAATCACTCACATTCACACGCATTCATTCATTCGCTAATTCATAGCTGTAAAGTTGGGGTTGACTCCTGCTTTGGGATCGTGACTCTCATGGTTGTGCTGGACCTCTCGAGCTTCTTGCCCTCTCATCAATCAATCCTCAACTCTATCTCTATCTCTCAAAAGGTTGGCACATGTCTGTCTTTCTTGTTGGGTTGGTACAGACTAATTATTACAACCCCTCATCGTATTCAACTTGGTCATGCATAACCTAACATACCATATAGTTGCAATTACATATGGGGTGCTTTTTTCTATCGGATGGTGTAGGGTTGTAAAAATTGTCACTCTAGTGGACGGTGTGATCGAGTCCATGTTACAGCTGAGGTGTTCGTAAATTTACCCGGACATACTGGGATATAAGAAAAAGAAGAAAAATTGTGAAAATGATGTGAACCGTGACACACTGAAAACTTCAACGAGCGTGTCGTGTTTTCCTCTTGTGATTGATTTTTCTTCGCAGTATTTTGTTATTGGTTATTCGCCTAACATTTCACCTGTCACTGTCTCTCCCCTTATCTCTTCATCTTTATTACTGTCCAGCTCCTTATTTATTCTGCACACTGATCAACAGGTTTTAGGCTCAAGTGGGTATGAATTCTTTTTGGTTAATCTCTTCCTCTATATGTACTCTTGCTAATGTTTTTTGGGTGCCAGACATGCTTGTCTTAATTGCAGGATACCAATCAAGATAGGCATATATCATATACTCCTAGGGTTCCTTCCTTTCAAATTTAAGGTGCTTGTGTTTTTGTCCCACCAACTTTCTTTGGTAATTCTTCATTTTGTCCAATTGTGATAGAGAACTTGTTTTCTATTTCCCTCAAGAATCTACATGAATATTTCCCATTCCCATCACAAATTTGCATGGTGATATATTCTATGTTCTGCCATGCCACTTTGCTTCAGATGTGTGTTTTGCCTCAACTCTTGCTATTGAACTCTTTCAGATATATGAAAAGGTGATGTGATATTGGAAATCCAGAATATCATAGATTTTGAGTTCCTTTCCCTATGCCCATCTTTTTTTTTTTCCTTTGGAAATGGAAAGGGAGTGGAACTATCACATTCGATTACAGTTGCATTTGCTTCTAATTATTTGTTACTCCTTCATATCTATTGAATCGTTAAATGAAGAGGGTTTTGTTCTTTTGGAGTTCAAAAGATTCCTTGTTGATCCCTCTAACAATCTTCAAAGTTGGAACTCATTAGATTCAACTCCATGCAATTGGAGCGGCATAGGGTGTGTCGATAACCTTAGGGTATCTTCAATCAATCTCAAAGCCTTTAATTTGTCGGGTAATCTATCTTCATGCATTTGTAAGTTGCCTTACTTGACTGAGTTCAATATGTCGACCAACTTCATTTCTGGTCACATTCCTAGTGATCTTGCTTATTGCCATAACTTGGAGGTTTTAGACCTATGCACTAACAGACTCCATGGGGAATTGCCAGCCCAACTTTTCCAGATTGCCTCTCTTAGAAAGCTTTCCCTGTGTGAGAATTATGTATATGGTGAGATTCCAGAGGAGATTGGAAACTTAACTTTGCTTGAAGAGCTTGTCATTTACAGCAACAATCTAACTGGAATGATCCCCTTGTCCCTTAGTAAGTTGACACGGCTTAGGATTTTAAGGGCGGGTCGAAACTTTCTATCAGGTCCGATTCCTCCAGAACTCAGCAAATGTGAGAGGTTAGAGATACTTGGGTTGGCACAAAATAGGCTAGAGGGTTCTTTTCCTATAGAGCTTCAAAGACTTAAGAATCTCACCGACTTGGTACTTTGGCAAAACCTTTTGTCTGGTGAGATTCCTCCTGAAATTGGTAACTTCAGTAGCTTGGAGCTGCTTGCTTTGCATGACAATTCCTTCATTGGAAGCATTCCCAAAGAGATTGGAAAATTAACCCAGTTGAAAAGGTTGTACATTTATACCAACCAACTGAATGGAACAATTCCTAGGGAACTAGGAAATTGTCGTAGTACAATTGAGATTGATCTTTCCGAGAATCAATTGAGTGGTTTTGTTCCAAATGAGTTGGGAAAGATTCCTAACCTCCAGTTGCTTCAACTTTTCGAAAACCTCCTTCAGGGAAGTATACCTAGGGAGCTTGGACAGTTAAACTGGTTGTGGAGATTAGATTTGTCCATAAATAATATGACGGGAGTAATTCCCCTAGAATTTCAAAATCTGACGTTCTTGGAGGATTTACAACTATTTGATAATAATCTCCAAGGTACAATTCCACCTCTCATTGGGGTTAACAGTAACCTCTCTATTCTTGACATCTCGGCCAATAGTCTTGTTGGTAGCATACCTCCTCAACTTTGCAAATTCCAGAAGTTGTCATTTCTGAGCCTTGGGTCAAATAGGTTATCTGGAAATATCCCTGATGGTCTAAAAACATGCAAGTCCCTTGTGCAGCTAATGTTAGGAGATAATTTGTTAACAGGAAGCCTACCTGTTGAATTTTCTGAACTTCACAACCTTTCTGCTCTGGAGCTGTATCAGAATAGATTTTCAGGGCCTATACCCCCTGAATTAGGCCAACTTAGGAATTTAGAGAGGTTGCTCTTGTCAAATAACTACTTTGTGGGGTTTATCCCTCCCGAGATTGGAGAACTGGTGACACTTGTCATATTCAATATCTCTTCAAACCGGCTTTCTGGGAGTATTCCTTATGAGTTGGGTAATTGTACAAAGCTCCAGAGGCTTGACCTTAGCAGAAACCAGTTCACTGGCTATCTTCCTGATGAACTTGGCAAGCTAGTAAATTTGGAATTGCTTAAGCTTTCAGATAATAGGTTTAGTGGGCCAATACCAACTATCTTAGGTGGTCTGGCCCGCCTTACCGAATTGCAAATGGGGGGGAACTTTTTCTCTGGCAGTATTCCTGTTGAGCTTGGTCAAGTTATTTCTCTTCAAATTGCTCTTAATCTTAGCCATAATGCTCTTTCTGGGACAATTCCAGCAAATCTGGGGAACTTACAAATGCTAGAGTCTCTCTATTTGAATGACAATCAGCTCGTGGGTGAAATTCCAGTTTCAATTGGTGAGTTGATGAGTCTTATGGTGTGCAACCTTTCCAACAATAACCTGGTTGGGACATTGCCAAACACCCCTATTTTCCAAAAAATGGATTCTAGCAATTTTGCCGGAAACAATGGATTATGTGGATGGAATATTAGCCGCTCTCACCCATTTTCAACTGCATCACGTCCCCGAAGTTGGCTAAAGGAGGGTTCCAAGGAGAAACTAGTGAGCATTATCTCCGTTATCGTAGGGGTGATCTCTTTGGTTTTCACAGTGGGTGTTTGTTGGCATGTAAAACACCGAAAACCTCCTTTTGTTACACTTGAAGACCAAGCAAAACCGGACGAGTTAGATAACTATTACTATTTCCCCAAAGAAGGGTTCAAGTATCAGGACCTCGTGGAGGCAACAGGGAATTTCTCAGCTGGTGCAGTTATAGGAAAGGGAGCCTGTGGCACTGTCTACAAAGCTGTCATGACTGATGGAAAGGTTATTGCTGTCAAAAAATTGAAGTCTCGCGGAGAAGGAGCTAGTGTTGACAACAGCTTTCGTGCTGAGATATCAACCCTAGGACAGATCAGCCACCGGAATATTGTAAAGCTCTATGGCTTTTGCTACCACCAGGACTCTAACGTTCTGTTGTACGAGTATATGGCTAATGGCAGTCTTGGAGAACAACTTCATGGGAATGAGCAAACGTGTTTACTGGATTGGAGTGCTCGATACAAAATTGCTTTTGGAGCAGCCGAAGGCTTGTGCTATCTCCATTATGATTGCAAGCCCCAAATCATTCACCGTGATATCAAATCAAACAACATTTTGTTGGATGAAAAGCTTCAGGCCCGTGTGGGAGATTTTGGCTTGGCAAAATTGATCGACTTTCCTTATTCAAAATCCATGTCTGTTGTTGCTGGTTCATATGGCTACATTGCCCCAGGTAAGGGTATTTTCATGCTATATCTCCTGAAAATTATGCTAGTGTCTCCATGATAAAGTGATATCCACTTCCAAGTTCTACTGTATATGAGTGGAGTTTTATAATGCCTCATTTGCGGGATTTTGTTTGTTCATCCTTAGAAAATGTTAGTACTTTGTTAGTAGGGTGTAAATTATACTTACCTCCATCCCATATTCTTGGACCCTTTTGGGAATTGTAACTTTTAAAGAGACATGTAACGATTGCATTCAAAATCAAATTCAAAGGCATATGTTTCAGTCGAGCCTGTATACTTACTTTCGAATGCGTTCCTAGTTATTTGTAAGCAATAGCTTTTGATAAACTAATGATTCTATACCTTAACTTTAGAATTGACCAACAATTTGCGACATCCTAAAATGGAAGATGGACCAAGAATATGGGATGGAGAGAGTAGTATTAGAATGGGTACTTCTCTAATTATAAAATGATGGAATGGCTCTTGCATGATAATTTCTTGTTTTTTATTTCAGAATACGCTTACACAATGAAAGTCACCCAAAAATGTGACATTTATAGTTTTGGAGTAGTTTTGCTGGAACTTATTACCGGGAGGTCTCCAGTGCAACCGCTTGATCAGGGAGGGGACCTGGTCACTTGGGTGAGAAGATCAATCCATGCTGGAGTGCCGATGTCTGAAATATATGACAAACGGCTGGACATGAGTGCAAGAAAGGTTATCGAAGAGATGTCTCTGGTTCTGAAAATTGCATTATTTTGCACCAGTACATCCCCTCTTAGCAGACCGACAATGAGAGAGGTTATTGCGATGATGATAGGTGCTAGAGAATCTGTGAGCAGTGCACCGTCTTCTCCTTCATCAGATACTCCTTTAGATAAAGATGATTCAAGCAGAGGTTAGAAATGTTGTGATCTCTCTCTCTCTCTCTCTCTCTCTCTCTCTCTCGTATGCGCATGTGAAGTGATATTGGACTACATTATCTACTTGCATGTTCATACATTAAGAGCTTCGCTACTGACAAACCATAAGTAGTAATACATGACTGTTTAAGGTATTAAGGCGAGATTTGATATTCAGCAATGGGGCTAAACTAATCTGATCATGTCTGTCAATTTTGGTTTGTGGAATCAGATGAGATTGCCAAATTACTGAAAGGTCGTTAGGCACTTGTTGCTGATTATTTCATATTCTAGGTCATCAAGGAATAACAAAGGGAAAAGGATTATTTTGTAATGATCACTTGTTATTTGCTACCACCACAATACTTATCAACCATATGTAGTAAAGCTTCTGTCAGTCTATGATTGAATACTTGGTGTAATATATGATTGTGTATTGATGTCCTCATTCAATGTTGTTCATTGTCTAGTTGGTCAGCTACCCCTAACATTTTGTAAATGGATTCATATCCGCTATACTTCCTGATAAAAACAAGAATGATACAGCTATTTCAACACTTCTATCTCTCTTTTCACTGTTAGGGTAGACTTCAACAGTTTTGATTCGTTCCTTGTTCAGAAGAGAAGATCAAGAACAGGTTGTAAGAATATTGAGAGTTGCTTTGTAGTAAAAATAAACCAATTGAGGAAAACTACAACACAGCTTCACTTTGCAAAATGACGCCTCTTTTGGTTAAGCATCTTTAATCTCTCGGGAAAGCCATCAACAGATTCAACACCATTCTATCATCTTTCTAGTACAAAGTAGAGATCATAGGATTTGCTTCACTTGTTTCTCGGATGCCTATAATATTCTACCTGTAGGACTACATCCCAGCTGGCACTTGAAATCTCATTCACATGCATCATGTGTGCCATTAGCTAGATTTCTGCTGGTACATTATTGACTTTGTCATCACAGTTAACCTTCCTTCATGTCAGCCAATTCATGTGCATGCATTGCTTTTTCATACATCAGTGATGGTTATTGGTGGAAATATGTTTTTTTTTTTTTCTTTTTTTCTTTTTTTTTTTCAGAGGACTAAAATCAGGCAGTATTGAATTTTGCAGATTGCATGGTGCCATAGGCTTCTCACTCCCGTCTGAAAAGAAGAGAGGCTTGCTCCGAAGATGTTATGATTCTGATTATTTAGACCCCTTATAGTCTCTCTGGTCTAAGTTAGATAATGCAATGCAATAAAGATGTCATATCTCATCTTGTAAAATCATGGATCAAGAAGGCTGCCCTGCCTCTCTTTGGATAATGTAAGTTTTGATTTGAAGGAACTTAGTCTTACCATGTTGAAAAAGAAGGAAAAAGGAATGGTTGCTCTTAACATAATGACATCTCTGATGTTCTGTGATTTTTGGATCATATAAGCTTTTGCTGAACCTCTGCGCCTTTCCCATTTTTCTTCTAACATCTTTAACTTGTTGGAAATAATTTGCATTTTGAAGGTTAGCTCCAATTGGGTTCCCATACGCAATACAGAAAATGTATTTAAAATTCACAATATGTACCATGCATAAGATAAGGTGTTGGACTAAATTTATGGTACTTGTTTTCTTGTAGTTTTTTTTGTCTTTAAGCCGTAGACAAAAGTACAGTTGTGTGGCTTTTGGGGATTTTGGGCCTTTTTATGTGAGGGGAGTGTACCATGCATAAGATAAGGTGTTGGACTAAATTTATGGTATTTGTTTTCTTGTAGTTTTTTTGTCTTTAAGCCGTAGACAAAAGTACATTTGTGTGGTTTTTGGGGATTTTGGGCTTTTTTTATGTGGGGGGAGACTTTTTAGAGTTTTTGAGCAAAAAGTCGGAAAGCCAAAAAAGTCTATAAGAGGAACGAGGCCTAAGTTGAAGAGTAAGGTGTTTGGATAAAGACTCTAAAAAGACCAAATTGACTACAATGGGCTTCCTTTGCTATGCTGCGTGTAGCTCAAAGAATACCAAAAAGACCTATTTGCATGAAGCCCAAAGGTTTGTCTTTTGGATTGCATAAAAAATACCAAAAAGACTCCCAAAAATTTTAGCCCAAAGGCAGCCTTAAAACCATAAGATCTACGTTCCCTGAGATAGGCGAAGGTTTAAAATTCTTTGTGCTCTTGTAGTGAAGGGCCATTGCTCGACTTCCATATCGTGGCTGTACTTGAGCATGCTTGTCAAGCCCAATTTTTCAAAAGATTTTAGCACCCAGGTGCTAAAATCATGATATTTCAAATAAAAAAATGAAGTGGTTCCGTGTATCGTTTTTTGATTTTTTTTTTGCACCAAATTAAAGTACACGAGGAGTACTTTAATTTGGTGCCAAAAAAATCGAAAAACAATACACGGAACCATTTCATTTTTTGATTTGAAATATCATGATTTTAGCATTTGGGTGCTAAAATCTTTTGGAAAACTGGGCCTTAGCGGAGGGGTTCCAACCTAAAACCAATTGACAATAAGTAGAGTAGTCTCTAGAACAGATTAACCAAGCTTGAGTGGCTAATGTGAGTGATGTGGGATGAGGTCTTAACACCTGTGATGACACTATTGTTGCTTCATACGTGCACCTTTTACGATGTCATGACCTGACTACAGTATAATGAACGTCATCTGATGGCTAGAGAAGGGTGCGCTGAACTCGTCAACTACCAGGCTCTGATATCCTTGTTATGAAGTAGTTTGGTGAAATGACCTTTAGATGCTTAATGGAGGAGTGGAAAAAACACACAAACGATTGGAAAGTTGATATTGTATTATTGCCATACTGACTAGAATTGTTCAATCTTCAATCAATACTGGGGTTATCAATGTCCCTAGTGCACCAGCCAAGAGGTTGGATGTAAGATACCAGCTAGTAGTTAGATTTTAGACCACTTAAAACTCCAGTACAAAGAAATATCCATGGAGATATAATACTAGTCCGTAACCGTAGTAGTTTATTGTATTATATTTTGTCTCCCTTGCCAAATATCAAGTATTCAAGGGCATGTCAGTAAACCCAGAAATCAGGCTAGCCATTTGGCTGGTGTTTTATGTTTTTTCTGTTGTTGCAAAAGTATATTGTTTCTGAGATTGTTGATTCGGGTTAATGAAAATTGTTCCCACGATTGCATTTCCATTACCTTTATAAAAAGTTAGTAATGATTTAGAAGAGGAAAATGCATGAGATTGTTTGCTTCCTTTCTGGGTGAGTTGGCTGCATGAGAGTTGGCTACATTTTCACCTTCGGCTCCCTCTCTTACCTACTACCGGCAACAACCCAAAATTTTTGGTTCCCTCACCCGTGTCCTCCACTGGAAAGACGTGATATTAAAAGCAGACAGTGTGCAAGAAACTACAGCAGTCACTGAGAAGCCTTGAATGCGCACTGCCAATGACCGACATTCTCCTGCACCTCCATCATCAATGACAATGCAAAGGTTTCCAAGCATGGACAACATCTCAAACCAGTATAAAATGGAAAGTGGTAGCGGCTCCCTTTCATCTTATTCTCGACGAACTGCTTCATGAACTGGGTACTGGGTATGCTACTCCACCATCATCATTTTTGTCAAGTGAATCTTCTTTAGCACATTTTCTTATTGCCAGAAGTTGATGCTGAAAAGCAATTAGTTGTACAGTGCTTTTTTTCCCTTCATTTTTTCAGGAGACTGGCCCATTCTTGACGATTGAAGCAATAATTTTTCAGATCTTTCTCAAGGAAAACAAGATGATTTATCATTTTGGAAAAATAAGATTGTTGTCAGGTTTCTACCCAATTCCATTGCTTCCAAAAACTTGGTTATTTTTAGCTTATTGGTGCCTACGATCATTCCTCAATATTAATATCAAGTACTCCAACTCAAGCATTCTATTAGTAGCATAGATAAGATTACTTAGCAGAGAAAAGGAAAGCACCATGCACAAGATTTGAAAGTATGCAAGTCTCCTCCATCGGAAAACAAAATGAAATAATCATCAGCTTTCATTCTTGACCTTAAAAAATATAAATGCATACAACAAAGTCCATTTTATGGAAACTATTTCATCAACCCTATTACCTAAAAAAAAACTGGGTTTCCTGTGTAAGGGAAGAGAACCAATCCACCAACTAAACTTTTCCATCGTCCTAATTATAAAATGTGAAAAAAGAGAAAAAGGTAATGGAAAGAGAACGAGTATGGAATCAAGTAACTCGGCATATGTCAAAATTCAGCTGAGCCAGGCGTTCTGGGGAAAGGTATTGCATCTCTTATATTCTCTATGCCCGTTGCAAACTGCACAAGCCTTTCAAAGCCTAATCCAAAGCCAGCGTGAGGAACTGGCAGAAAAGTAAAAATAAGTTAACATTATCAGAGTGTTTGAAGTCCTTGACATGAATCACAAAGTTAGTAATTAGTTAGGAAACGTAATAATATGAGTGGCTTTACAGGGAAGGCTTCATCAACCTCTGACGCATAGCAGCCCTAATTTTGTAGGGAAATCAGTGGTTTTAAGTCTTTGGAAACCATAATCATATACCAATTGCTATTTCAACAAGGCTTCGAAAACTCCCCAGCGACCAAGCACAAAAGGTAAGCAAGATTTTGTAGATGCAAACAAATACAATCTAGGACTGCGACATGACAATGATGATCGAGATTTCAAAATTCCTACTCCACTTTTTTGTCTTTTGACTTCAAATTTTTGAACCAACATTATGATTAGCACTTTTCAGTTTATCTTTACAAAATAGTTATTATAAAATTTGCATAGCATTGGACATTGGTCTAGGTAATATGTTCCCAATGAGACCAATATTAATCATGTCTAAATAAAATCTGGAATTCAGAGAACTCGAGGAAAATTTGGAGATGAAAATGGAGGATGCGGATTGGAGAGCATGTGGACAGTTGAATTCTCTTAACTTATTTTTGGGAGAAAAACACAATTTTTTGAAAGCGGAGAATTACTGGGAGATGGGTTGGAGATGCACCAAACACGACTTACCCGAGCCATAACGCCGTAGATCAAGATACCACCAATAGGTTTCTTTGTTGAGGTTCAAGTTGTCTAAGCGCTCTTCTAGATATTCAAGACGTTCTTCTCTTTGGCTTCCACCAATGAGTTCACCAACCTATCACAGAAGAGCAATTTTTTAAGCATTTGTGAGCAAGAAGAGTTCATCTAGTGAGTTGAAGTCGTCCTTTGCTTCTTTTGAGTTTGAAATGAATTTATAGCTTTTTCTAAGTGATATCCCTGGGAAGTACCAAACTTTTTGTTCCAGAAAGGAAACACAACAAAGAATATGTGACGGAGGGAGGATTTATTCATCTTTCCGGAAATAGAGAATCTTTTTTCTTTCAAAACAAAATGGTGCAAGACAACCAAGGCGGACATACCCTAGGAACCAACATATCCATGGCTGAAACCGTCTTTCCATCATCATTTTGCCGCATATAAAATGCCTTTATCTCCTGTTATACATAAGAGTCTTGAGATTAAGTCTTGCAATAAATTTTCCTTGTAAACACAACCAAGAAAGAAAACCATACCTTGGGATAGTCTCTAACTATCACTGGGCAACCGCCAAATGCCTCTTCTGTAATATACCGTTCATGCTCACTTTGCAAATCACATCCCCATTTCACCTGCATCATGACCAAACTAGTAGATGTAAAAGAAGTGCATGATTCTTCTTACCCATCAAATTGATACTGGCTCTATTTATCAGTGAATCCAACTGATCATCACAAGCTCATCCTAAAGCAATTTCTAGAAATTAAAACTACTGTTTTCTTTGATTGATAGTTATCCAGGATATAATATTAATACCTAACTGAACTCAGCAAAACATAAAAAGCAAGCTAGATGCAAAGTCATGTCCAGGAAGAAAGATATCTTATCCAAAAAAAGGAAAGAGTACCGGAAATTCAAACTTTTTATCTGCTCTTAGAAGAAGCTCAACAGCATCCGTGTAAGTCAACTGCACAAAGTTCTTCTCCACCACATTCTGTTGATTTGATAAGAATAAGATAACTCCTTAATAAGAAGTGACACAACAAATATCCATAACCGGAGAATGATTTGGTCAACTATTTGCAAACTGAGTCCTATTATAGGATAACTGGAAAGTGTTCAAGGACTCAAAAGAATAATGGACAAGAATATGCTGTAAAATCCGTACACTCAAACGGTTGATAATTCCTTTCTCGATCCAAGTATTGAAGAAATCCATATCCTCCTTGCAGTGTTCCAGGACATACTTTACCTTCCACATGCAGAAATTATACATCACTCGAATAATCCAACTTCACAAGAGAATAATACAGGTGATGATGAAATGCTAAATTAAAGCCTCAATGTAAGGGTACAATAAACAACATACTGAAAATAGATGTGAAAAAGGTAACGTACTACATACTGGAGATAGGCAGTTGCACAGGCCATGTCATCATTCAGGTCGGCAAATGCAAGTTCTGGTTCAATCATCTAAGGAAGAATATTTGTAAGATGTCATTCTACCATACAAAAAAGCATACAAATCCTTATATCAAGGAATCCAGATCAACAACTTGAGGCAGGAAGTACCCAAAATTCAGCCAAGTGTCGAGAAGTGTTGGAATTTTCTGCTCGAAAAGTGGGGCCAAATGTATACACCTGACAATCAAATAATTATTTGACACTGAGAATATGATGAATAGGATAGGTTCCTAATACCAAAGTTCTCCTCGGCAGTTCATAATATCAAAAAAAGATTCGGACAAGACTGTTTACATCAGAGAGAGCAGTTGCATATGTTTCAGCATTCAGTTGGCCAGAGACAGTTAAAAACGCTGGTTTCCCAAAGAAATCCTGGCAAATGAAAGACAAAAAGGGATAATGAGCTTCTTCTTTCAAAGCCACACAAAGGAAAATAAATGTCTAATTGTCATTGGTTTCTACGTGATCATGTCTTATGCAGAATACAATCTGCATGTGCATAGCAATTGGATAAAAACCTAAACAAGAAGCTCAACTTTCTCCTATTAGTCTAACAATACTTTTAAATGATGATGAACTGTAAAAGCGAACACGCGTGTCGTACTAGCTTCAAGGAATTTGAAAAACAACACTTGATAGTTCACTAATTCAAAACCAACTACACAACATAGACTGCCTGCGGAAAATGTATTTCAGCATTATTAAGGCCAGGTACGTTGCACTGGTCATGTATGTAGTAGAGTTAAACCAATGCAAAATAGTTGGCTTCAATGAAGTTGAATGAATCGGATATGAATTTGACTAACCTGTGACCAATCAATAGAACCATCTTCTGTTTTTGGAATGGCATCCACCCGAGAATCAGCAGCTTCTGGAGAGCTTGGAATCTGTAAAATAAAAAAATAAAGAAAAGACTTACAGGACAACCCAAAAATAAACCTGACAACAGCATGCCATAGTAATGAACTTAAGAGTAATTATGTAACTTCTGGAATGAGTTGCAGATATTGCTAGTCGCGGTAAGCCATTAGCTTAGATCACAGATTTCATATCTTTAGGTCATACATTTCGAACTTGGAACAAACTAGCAAAGCAAGCAAAATAAACAATTGAGTTACAAATTGTCCTTGAGAAGAGTCTTGCTCTTAACATAAACAAGGATGAAAGACCCTAGTCAATAACAAATATGCTTGTAGCCGAGGAAAAAAATAAAAAAAAAACATGCTTGTTAAAAGGTCGTCCTGCTAATGTGGTAACCTTCGAAGCATCTACAAATGCAAGTTTAGTCCACATAAAAGCTTCAGTTGTATAAGTGATGGACAATGATTTAATGATAAGCATTCAATGAATAATCTATCTGGACCACCAACTCATCTAAAACCTAAGAAGCACGTGTACAAGTACGAGTATGGATACTGGTATAATACGGGTATGGCAATACCGCAACACCTAAAAATTGTGGGGTACGTTATGCTTTTACAAGAGTACTACATTTGTTGGATATGGTGCCGTAGCTATGCCGGCAGATTACATTTTCATATAACATTTCAACTTCATACTAATCAAAATGTCTGGTATTGATAATATTCTACCAATTACTAAAATGTACCAATCCCAAAAATCACACATATTTTCAAATGGAAACAAGATGCAGAGTTTATGTAAGGAAACAATAATTTGCAATATGCTCATGTACCAAAAGGGGTATTATTGTTCGCTTGAACTTATTATGACTTAATCAAAACAATTAGTCAAAAAGATTTATCCAAGGTCCACTCTCCAAACAAGACCACAATGTAATTAACCCTTAAAAGAGTGTAGGATATTTGTCCACCAATTAGAACATGACAGCACAGGATTCAAGAGAACACGAGGTACAAGAGAACCCAAAAAGGACAAAGAACATGACAGCACAGGATTCAAGCACTAGGAGGGCACCTCTCCAAGAAAAACTAAAGAATGTTCTCCATTCATGGAAAGACAAGATGGTAGGAAAACCAAAATGCATAGAATGCTTACCATTAAACAATCAAAGTACAAAAAGCAGCAAAACAGCATGCAAATTATACTATTTGACTGATCAAGCATCAAATAGTAATTAGACATCACCATTGACGCCCTGTTTGTTAACCAGATTAGAGGAGGATTATCGGACTTTGGCCGGATGACAGAACATGCGGGGCCCCATGTATTTTGCTGACCCCACCGCCTACCGGAAAATACATTCCTCCTTTAGTTGGTTACCTGTGGACTGAGGGTTAAGGCTTTGACCCCAATAAATTGGGGCCATGCATCACCTCCTCCTCACCCCCCAAATACACACATACACACACAAAAGAAAGAAAAGGTAATGGTAATCCTACGCCATGGAATAAAGCGGATAATCTGTTCAAATAACCACTCACCTCTTATCAAATTCTATTATCCAACCCTTCCAACTATCGTACAATTTTTCGGTTATGTATCACATGTACACTTCAATCGATTATCCTGATTATTGCGAATCTCCCATAATCCAGTCAAAACCACCCTCCCACTCCCTTCAAATCATTTTAGGCAATCAAAGAGAGTCTCTAAGTAAAGACCTGCTTTAAAATAGCATACCAGAGTGGTAACGCAGAATTGTTCACCAGCTCCTTCACAATCTGAGGCGGTAATGATAGGACTTGAGATCCAAACAAAGCCATTGTCTTGAAAAAATTTATGAGTAGCATAAGCCAAAGCATTCCTCACCCTTGCGACCTAAAATCAGGTTGCACAAGAAAACAAAACTACATTACATACTCCAATGAGAGGACTGAAGATAAAAAAAAAATCAACGCAAATTCAAACCATATGAAGCATCTAAAAGGCATGGACACTTAAAAGAAAGCGGCGTGTCCTTGCCCGGCACGTGTCGGACACCGACACGCGGACACATGTCCAATTCTCTTTTTTTCCCCCATAAATAGATGAAAATCTTAATTTGAACATTGGTCCGATACTTCTTTGGCATCTATGACTAAGAAATAAATGTGACAGACACTTCTTGACGCTTGCTAACACGTGACTGCAAAGAATATCAAAATTTGACATATCATTATAATATACTAAGTTGGAAAAATTGTATTTCATAAGATTTCTCATATTAAATTCAATTGGTATTTGTTAAGGATATCTTGAGGATTCCTAACCATGCTCATGTCTTATTCTGGAGATTTCTTTAGTCCCATATCAACAAGTTTCTTCATAAATTATCCCATCTTACCTATTTTATAATCTGGGACGTGTAATTATGGTGACATGTATGTTATGTACATAATATAACATAATCATACATTTCGATGTGTATAATAGAACGTATCCTCAACGTGTTTGGATCCCACCTTTTAGAGAGATAGTGTCTATGCGTGCGTGTCATGTCGTATCTGTGTCTCGTGCCTGTATCTGTGTTTGAGTCAAGAATGTCGATCTTCAGATAGCAAACCAGAATATGCAGGTAACAAGCAGAACTAAAATAACTCATCAGCAAAAACATGATTTAGAACAATATACATTGGAATTGCCGGAAATTTGCATGTTAAGAACGCCTCTTGGGTTGTCGAAATGAAGTCTGAAGCAAGAAATTGTATGGGTTAAGGACAGGATTAGATTCGAAAAATTCATCCTCCCTACATTTCATTTTGGATAAGTAGTCACATCTTAATTCATGGGAGATTATCCTCTACTCTATACTGAAATTTGAAAAAATCTCACTCCTAATGCTCGGAAGGTTGATGCTCCATTAGTGCTTTAGGAAAGAGTAATGCAAACAACATAGGTGAAAATTGTACCAGTACGACTCCCTGAAGCACCACTATGAAATCGTTTTCATACAATTAATATAGAAAAAGAAGGAAATAGGTGCTTCGAACAAAAGCTGTTGTGAAGGTGCCACCTAACATAGCAGGTACAGACTCTAGGTAGTCATAACAAAGACTTGAGATTGAATCCCACATCAGCCAGTTAAGGTACTATGAGAAGGGCCCAATCTGTTAACCCTCACTATTGGAAGGAAACGCAAAATGAAACTGAATGGGATGAAGTATAACATTTTCCCCCAGTTTTGACATCCACATGAAAAAGTGAACATTGTTTAAACATGTGACAGAAATACAAAGTGAACAGAATGAAACAAAAAAATCGAACGAAAAAGCATGCAACAAAAGAAGACAAATACAAACCGAACTGACCAAATCTAACAAGGCTAACTGATTCATCTTAACAAGTGAACCATACCGCACCAAAAGTATTTGTTCTAGGACGAAGATGAGCCTTGGTTCTCAAAAATTCCCTGCTGACCCTTTTCTTTTGGATGGGAAAGGAAGGGTCACTCCTGCCGACCTACAAAACAAACGACTGATCACTAACCATCATAAAATAAATACAATATATAGATGGGAGAGTTAACATTACAAAGTCTATTTTGTTTTTTCTCCCTTCACATTAATGGCATACAGAACTTAGTTACCTAAATTCAGTTAACAAGGCCAAAATTGGCATAATTCAATTGTTCATGTTTATTAGATTCCAAATGTTTAACTAACATTATGGGGTTAACTAGTTGAGTGTTATCGACTACCAACTTTAGAGCATGGTGAAATTATGACATACTAATGGGGCCTATTGTACTTTACCGCATTATGGTCTGTACAATTAACCCAAAAGGGCTAAATCATGGACCAAAATTCACAAACCATAGACGTAATAGATGGCATGAGGTAAATCAAGCTTACATTTGTCGGCTAGTCTTACCATGTGGTTGGATAAAGCTTCTACCATCATTGTTTTAACGGTGTTAAAATGGAAAGATGAACCTGTATGGAGAGGCTTGATTTTGTGAGTAGTCAGACTACCAGAATCGCAAGAAAAACTAGCTACTAGGATGTTTATCTATGTTAAATCGACTATCCAAAATGGATGAAGTACCCATGTTGGATACTCCCACACTAGGCTTGTGCGTCCAAAAAGTGTAATATGACATTCACCTTCTAACATATTTAGTAGTTCAAGTATATCACGTAATATTGTGCATGCAATGCTCTATGACGTCCTGCAAAGACCATTTTCCCTTGTACAATGATAGAATCCTGTTCAGAAATGTCAATACTTTGACGTGTCCTCTATGTCTTTGGACGTGAGAACCAGATAGATAAAACACTTGAACAGCTACCCACAACCAACACCCGTATCAGCGTCCATGAAACATGGGTATGATGCAGATTTTGGAAGGAAGAAGAAGCACCTCCTAGACCTAGTCTAGGTCACTAGTCTCGGTGACTTTGTCAACTGGGTCCCCGCATTGAGTGAGACAGACAGCTTGAGAGATTTCTCAGCAAGTGCAAGAGTTCTCAAAGTCTCCACGGGAGATGGTGGAGGGCTGCAAGAAACCAAATGGTCGGAGTGTTGTGACATGAGTAGGTGCTGTCAGACCGGGACCAACTGTACTGGAATGAAACAAGGTGAATAGGAGAAAGGTGGTCACATAGATGCACATGGAACATGTGTACAAGAAATCATAGGGCCTACGGCGATTCCCAAACGCAGAATGGAGGATCAAAGGGTGTGCAAAAGATGTGGAAAGGTCATCAAGAAGATCAGGCAAAGAGACAAGGCCAGATTTGACAAGACGTAAAGCGCTGGCAACCATGGCAATGACCTATACACTAGTCTCATTTGCTCTGAATATTATGAGTGACTGTTACACTTCTAGGAAAATGCATCCTAATATAGAAAGGCAACCATGACATCGGTATCCATTATTCTAGTTCGACCTTTTTTTGAAAAAATACATAACATACAAGAGCAATAATCAGAATTCTATGGGGCAAGTTTGCGATTAAAAACTTTGGATTATTCATTTTAGGCACCTCCTTTGCCGTAAGGATAGTTCTACCCCCTATCCAATCCAGGGATAGAACTAGTTGTTCTATTTTATATATTTATATCAATAAGAATTAGAACAGAAAGACATAGGCGTTGTCTAGTTGACGATAATGCCTGCAGGATTTGGGAGCGGAGTCACAATCTTAAAGGAAAAGGGTTTGTGAGGCAGTGCGCTGGTATGTCTGATAAATAAGAGAGAACTCCCAAAAGTTCAATTCTTGTTTGAATAGCTTCCAATTCAAAACAATGAAAAGAAAAATATAGCAAATATTTGCATAACTAAACCATTAACAGAAGTCTGCCATCAAAACTCAAAACATTGTTCTTGTCTCTACCAACTAGGTTGAAGTAGCAAATAGCAAGGTCAATCGCTAATCTACAATAAAATATACAAAGAAGAAAACAAAGGGACAAAAGGGAAAAGCTTCCTCATGCTTTTATAGATGCTAGCAACATCAATGTAGGTGTTTACAGACTAACTACAGTTACCAAATCTGAGCAGCCTTCAAACATGCATCAAGATATCATCAAACCACCTTGAAACTTAACAATAAGGCAATAAATTCTTCACCATTTCGAGTTTCTCAATCTGCAACTCTACTTTCTGCTTTGATCCTTGACTGGCTACTACAATCCCCTTCACCCATATCGACGCACCAGTAGCAATTAAGCCACTTTCCACCTATTAACAACATCTAGAGGTTAACAGTGACAATATTACAGATTTCGACAGAAAAGTGGGGATATATACGGAGCTGTAATGCACAAGGTAGCCCATTTTGGTGATATCACTGAGAAAGGAAAACTGAGCAAACACAAACAATTGCTAATAAAATTGAAACCCGGTTTCGACTTAGAAGCCCACATACTTGCACTTTAAATTCTCACCTGCTGATGTATTCTTGCTTGAAAATCATTTCCTGTTGCTATAATTCATCAATGACATAGTGTCCACTTATCCCAAAATTTACCTACTCGTTTCTTTCAAGAGTCAGAAGATTGATTTCTTCTACTACGAATAAATCACTGAAATGAGTGTTTTGGAAATGTGTTCCATAATAATCTTCACATGATGGAATGGACCAACTTGCGATGAAAACAACGAACGTGTTCCACAATGCATACATGATTACCAATATCCATTTATTATAAATGATATTTGTATGCTCGGTATTTTATACAATATATTCCCTGGGCACCTTTTCCAAAAAATTATTTATTCTTTTGGAACAACAGGACATCACAAGTTAAATTAATAGTAAAAAACCTACAAATGTATACATATTCTTGTCACTATAGTACCTGATCGTAGCCTTCAGCATCTGAATTCATCACACATTGTATGCTTGAAAGGCATGATCCATCATTAACCTATCTCCACAAAAACATGTAGGACAAGAATAAATTAACTACTAACAATAGCCGGAACTTTAACGAGACACTAAGATCACTCAGCTAAAATACCCATGAGCACAATGCCCACATAATAACATCTAGAAAGGAATTTTTAAAGGAGGCCTGTTGGGAAAATACAGCCAGTCATGAGTTGTCTTCAGAACTCCAACACAGTTTCACTTAGCTAGGCAAAATACCTCCTCCCCCTAATTTTCCAACAGCTGTCCAAATTCGCCATGCCTAAGCTGCCTTGTATAAATATCTAGGTTTGGATAATAGGTATGAGAAAATAGAACACAAAATAAAGTAGCTTGTACCGTTGAATATGGCCAATATTTCAGTGCAATAGAAAAAGAGGTAAAAAGATATATAAATGAAAACTACCACATAGCATTGCTATAATCACCTCAATGAATGTGACACTGCTCTGCGCTCGAAGTGTCCGAACCCAACCCTTAACCACCAGAGTCTGGCCCAATCGATCCAGACCCTCATCTGGTCCTCCCTTAATATCAACAACCCTCAATCTTTTCCGGAACTCGCCAACTTTCTCACCAAATTCGATGCCCTGCTTTTCGATTTTCTCTACGGCCTCGCCAGAGGAGAGAGCACCGGCAACAATGGTGCACAAACTTCGCCGGTTTTTTCTGGTTACAGAAAGAGCTGAGCTGCTGCTTGTGTAAAAAAATGATACTGGAATAGAGTACCGATTATGTGGTTTTGGCGGGAGAAAATGGTTGGTGGTTATGGTTTTGAGGTTGGCGGGGAGTTTACAAGGGCTGGTTCTTTGGCGGTAGACGGAGAAGAATCGGAGTGATGACAAGGGTTTTAGCCGGAGAGAGGAGGCCGGTGATAGTGCAGTAGCCATTGGAATCCTCATCTGCTGTGTCTTTCTCAGCCGCTCTACCGGTTGTGCTGATTGTGGCAAAGGAGAGAGTTATAGGAAGGATCGAGATCCTCTCTGGAGAAATCGCCTCTCCAGATCGTATGGAGCTTTAGAGCAGAGGATGCCACCAAATTAATGAAGCGATCCTACAGCTGGGAATGAGACACATAGTGCATCTGCCAAAATAGGAGTAAAATGGTGTCATTTCCGAATACCCCTTCAAAACAGCGTTATAAACAAGTATTGATCTGCTACTACATTCCCAAAAAAATAATAATAATAATACCAAAGGAAATTAAACCTTAAAGGCACATCATCACCCAAATTTATAGCCCTCCATTTGGATGCTACATCACCCAGGTTTAAGCAACAAAGGAGCCTGACATTAATGACACCCAAACCCTAATCATTGCTAACTAATTCATGCACACCCGCAGAGTTACGGATGTAGAAAAGCTATACGCACACAGACACACGCTCAGGCACACACACAGAGGGCTGAAGTGAGAGGCCTGCGACGTATATTTTCTAATATAGAAAGGGAGAAGCCCTTTCGGTGTGAAAAATAGTTTTGAAGTTGTGCCACGAAAGTTACTTCCACTATTATCCCCAAAAAGAATATGTTTTCACAACAACTTTTAATGCGACATAAACTAACTGTAAGGCTAAAGAAGTCGAGTCGCTCACAACCCAACCACCCCACACCCCCACGTCTCCCTTGAAGTTCCAATATAGGCAAAACATTTGAACCTTTCATACTCCTCCTTCCCTATTCTCTGCATTGCTGTGTCTCTTTACAAATTCATAACTGTTTTCAAGAATCACGATCATAGAGAATGGTGACAATTAATGTAGTGCATCTACCAAAGAGTTCATCAACTTGCTTTCCAATCAGTGAGTTTTGATATTTCCATGCCATAGATTGTAGATGACTAGAGTAGAATTTTCCGGTACTGTTAAACTCGACATATGGAGACCATTATGGTGCTAATCATAAAAACCAGTTTGAAGCTTAATGCGCAGCATTTGACATATTAATTTGAAATTTGGATAGAAGCATGTGCACACCTCTAATCCAACATTCTCAAACAGAACCCTAAATCAAAGTAGAATCAGAAAACCTTGGAAAAATCGAATGTCCAAAAAAACATGGTAGAGCACAAACAATTCACTAGTTCATAACAGCCACAACCAATGCAAAACGACAACAAAAGAACTACAGAGAGAGAGAAGAAAGAAAAAAAAATCCAGCGAACAATTGAACATGAAAAAACCTGCCAATACGAAACCGTGGTTGCTGATAACTGAGGCGGAGGCACACAGGAGAGCTGGAAGAGAGGAGAGAGAGCGATAGAGAGAGTCGCTGAAGAAGATGAGAGCTGTGAGGGTTTGAGATGATGAGCGTGGAATCTGATTTGGAGGAGTCCACTACAGGTGGAACGACGTCGTCTTTTGAGGCATGAGAAGTTAAGGCGGGGGAAATCACTCACTGCGCGGTGCACAATACTGGACATGCATCGGGCAGTGATACTAAAAATGAGTGTAATTTTAATTTTGGGAACTTTTTAATTTGATACTTAGTGATTATATGACACTAAATAAATTGATTAATAGGACGGGTTAAATAAAGAAAATTCAGGGTGAGTTTCTCATTTGCTAACATTTGCAAAAAAAATTCTAGAATGTCTAATGACATATGTAGATTTTTTGTTTTAAATAATTTTCATTACTACTACGTAAGAAATACACACATAATGCGTTATGCAGGCCGGGTTGGGCCGTGACGAAGGGGTTTTGATAGATAATCCCAGCCCCATAACTTTTGTTGAGTAATGGTCTTAAAAATTCAACCCAATTCAATTCTATGGGCCTAGATACCCATCCCAAGTCCTTATAAAAACGGATTGGGCTTGGCCCTATTAGTGAAAATAAATTACTCCATCTGTCCCTTTTAACGTTTGCCTAGATTCCTTCGGCCCAAACCGAAACCATTGAACCTAGATGAATACCCAATAAGTGTTGGGTCATATGGAACGGGTCGGACCATCGGCCCAACGTTCTTCTTTTGAACTCTGCGATGTGCCATACTAGCAGGCCCAAAGGAGTCGGATTTGGTCCACTACAAGCTTTGCTCTAAAGATTTTGTAATGCTGATGTTCATAGTCTCTCTGTTCTAATTTAGATAATGCCATGAAATAAAGATGTCATATCTCATCTTATAAAATCGTGGATCAAGAAGGCTGCTCTGCTGACGGCGGTTTCGCAACTGTGGTTTTTGGTTTGCCGGTTTTGGTCGGAGATTTTGTTTAATAAAATTTCTTCTACCTCTTTACCTTAAAAAAAAAAACAGAGAAGGCTGCCCTGCCTCTCTTGGATCATATAAACTTCTGCTGAACCAAAAATCCCAATTTCATTCACTAGGGATTTTCTGTCATGTTCACTTTGTCTCCAAATGTTGAATTTTCTTGATTTTATGTGTCAGTCACTTGAAGCAGCAAGCCATAGTATTAATGAAATCTTTTACTCCTACGTTCTTTTTATCAAGGTTATAAAAGTCCATTCAAAAAGCACTCTACTGAATTTCGACTGAAAATTCAGAAACAAGAACAGACAATAGTCTAACAAACAAAAAATGAAAAATCAGAATAGGAGGCTAATGTCTGTGATCTAGACATGAATGAGCCTAAAAATTTTCCGGGGTACTATGAAGTAGATAAAGGCTTACAAAAATTGGGTAAAAGTCATAATTTTATCCGATTCAGGTTCCTCTCGCTGAGACGAACCTATAATCACCAAAAGTTTGAGGCAAAACTAACCAAAGTAGTCAGTGACGAAGGAGAAGCTGAGGGCCTGAGAAAGAAACAGGAGGGAAAACATAAAGAATCTCTTATATCTGGAACAGAACATGAAAGAACCCTCAATTGCCAACATGACTTATTAAACAAAAGGAATGAAAGTCAATAGCTAAGTTCTTGCGAGATCACCACCAAAATGGATCTGACTTTCTTAATATATATTTTATAGAGAAATTATTCCTATGAAATAATTCCACCTACTGGGTATTCTGCCTTTTTCATATCCAAATGCTAATTTTGTTCATATGCTGACCCAAAAAAAAAAAAAGAACAGTGAGTCAACAAAATGCACTACACCATGTGATGCATCATTGACCGTCCATTTCAATAATACACAGCTCGAATTTAATCCCAGCAATGAATTTAATCCGACTGTGTATTGTTTAGATTAAATCCAAGTTATGCATCGTTGAAATGGACGGCAAGTTGTAGTGCACTCCACCGTGTGGTGCATTCTGCGCACTACATGGCCCCTTTCCCGTAAAATTCATAGGATCCAAGGATCCTATATTACGGCACACGAGCCATTGATCTCGGTAATGAACGACTCGAATTTCATCTCGGCAATGAACAGCTCGGATCACGCAAGTGTCAAGATTAAATCTAAGTTGTTGACTGCACAAGGTCCCTTTCCTGTAAAATTCATAGGATCCGAGGATCCTATATTGTGGCACACGAGCCGTTGATATCGGCAGTGATTGACTCAGATTTCATCTCGGCAATGAACAGCTCGGATCACACAAGTGCCAAGATAAAATCTAAGCCGTTGATTGCACAATCACCGGCTGCCGCACTACAATCCTGTAGTGCGGCACCGCACTATGGGATGCCCTCTCCCAAAATTCATATGCTGATAAAAAATATAAACAATAACAAAAAATCATGATGACCAAGACACAAAAATTTAAAACAGATCAGAAACTCAACATTAAACTTCGATTTCTAATTTGTCTTTCGATTTACATTCCACTATCAATTCTCTTGAAAAAAAAAACCCACAGAAAACTGATATATTTGCCCCTTACCTCTCTTTTTACAATGTTCGAATCTCAAATTAAGCAAAATCAAAGAAAATGTATAAAGAAAATGGAATTGGGGTGTTGTGCATCCCTCGGCTGTCCGATCATGTTTTGGACGGCTCAGATGTGAAGAAAATCACCGATACAGAGAAGAAAAACAAAAACAAAATCTCACCCAGATTTCCTAACCTTACTACCACTACCATTAGCATAACAATAACAATAGTAGTTCTGGTTAGAATTTAAATTGCGCTTGGCCCCCATAGATTTCCTCATTATACTATTCAACCCCTTCCACCACCACAAACGCCGTCTCTTTTGGAACGAAGATCCCCCCGTCACGTGACTCATCTGCGACTTCGCCTTCTTCACCACAAGCCCACGTACCTCCGGCGGCTTGTACATCCGAATTAACGGCCACTTGATCCCGTTAAAAAACGGGTGGCGTTTAATATCCGTCGCACCCCTGGCGCACCCTAGCCGCCTCCTCGGATCCTTCACCAAAAGCTTCTCGATCAAATCTCTAGCCTCCGCCATTCCCGCCACCACCTCTTCTTCCGCCTCCACTTGAAACCTCACACCTCTGCTCGACGCTATATTGCGCAGGGTGGCTTCTTTGCTTGCTCCCTTAAACGGCGTCGTCCCGTTCAACAACTCGTAAACAAGAACCCCAAACGCCCACCAGTCAACCCCGTTACCGTGGCCGTTTCCGCTAACCAACTCCGGCGCCAAGTACTCGTGGGTCCCGACGCAAGACTTCGAAAATGCCGTCGTCGGCTCTGCCACAAACTCCATCACCGTTTCCTCTTCCGGCCGCCTGTCGCTGAAGCAGTTACAACGACGTCGTCGCCGGGGGGTCCCCGCCGTGCGCCGGTGGGACCGGGTTTCCAATTTGGGGACCACGTCGGATTTGAAGCACAAATCGAAATCCGAAAGCATAACGTGTCCGTCCTCGCGTAGCAAAACGTTTTCCGGCTTCAGATCTCGGTATACGACGCCGTTGGCGTGGAGGTACTCGAGCGCCACCAGGACCTCGGCGGCGTAGAAGCGGACGGATTCGAGTGGCAGGCGGTTGGAGGGCTGTTTGGAGAGCAAGGAGTGGAGGTCGCCGTTGGGGCAGTAGTCGATGAGGAGGCAGGTGTAGTGGGAGACTTCGATGTGGGCGTAGAGAGTGGGGAGGAAAGGGTGGTCGAGGAGAGAGAGGATTTGGGCTTCGGTTTGGACCTGGGAGAGTTTCTTGGGGGACAAGGCGTCGCGATCGACGACTTTCAAGGCGAATTGGGTGTTGTGGTCGTAGTCGCGGAGGCGGCAGAGGAAGACACGGCCGAGGTTGCCGGTGCCGAGGTGGCGGATGAGTTTGAGGTGGCGGAGGTGGATGGAGCCGGTGGAGGAGAGGGTGGAGGCGGCCTTGATGGCGGTCCAGTGGGGGTCGGACTTGCGGTGGGGGCGTTTGTGGAGGGTGGTTGAGGTGGAATTGGTGGTGGTGGAGAGGCGGTCGTTGAAGGAGAGGGCGAGGCTGGAGCGGGCGAGGCTGGAGCGGGCGCTGGTGGTTGTGGTGGTGGTGGTTCGGTCGGTGGTGGTGGAGGTGAAGCTGAGGTCGAGGTCGGAGTAGTCTGGCGGTGGGAAGTAGTAGTTGGTCGCGTCCTTGTCGTCCATTTTCTTTTTGGTGGGTGATGAGATGTTGTTTGGTTGAAGAGAGATAATTGGAGGAGAGGGTATGGGCGTTGAGGTTTGCTTATAAAGATGGTGGGAAGATGGGGAAGAAAGTGGAAGAGTGAGAGTGGGGGCAGACATTTAATTTTATTACTACTTGTTTACTCCTTCCATTCCTATTTGTTTGTCCCACACTCTCTCTCTTGCCTTTTTTCAAATAAAAAAATTAAGTGCTTCCGAGTATTATTTTTCAAATTTTTTCGCACCGAATTAAAGTACACGATGAGTACTTTAATTCAGTGTAAAAAATTTAAAAAATGATACACGAAAACACTTTATTTTTTTATTTGAAAAGTGACACGACTTTTCGTAGAGGACCAACAAATAGGAACGGAGGGAGTATTTTTTTATTTTTTGGGGTCGATTATAAATTTCAATAATAAATTTCAATAATGCTACGAACACATACATCCGTGTATAGATTAGACATAGATGTGCCCGAAACATTCTGATGCACGTGAATTTCACCACACTTTAAAATATAGGACTCACATACATTTGTGTTCATAGCATTTTTGTCCTTCGTATAAATTTATTCTCCCCCGTTTCCATTTTTCTGCTCCCTATCGTGTCATTTTGACTCATAAAATATACTCTTTTCTAAACTATTTTTCCACTAACAAAAACTTGTTTTTTCCAAACACCGAGACAAGTCATTCTCTCACAAATACAATACATTATATAAAAAACTGTGAAAAGCTAGTTTATTAAAAAAACCACCTTACCGGAACACAATGTGAGTACTTTAGAACTATGCAAAAAATTTCAAACAATTATTCTCAAAAGTATTTTTCTTCTTAAAGTCAGAGTGATACTCCATTTGAAACAAACAAAATGAAACGGATGGAGAAAGATTGTCCCTTCCCTTTCCAATTCCTGGCTATTTGTAATATTCATTCAAGTGGTGCAAGATACCCTACGAAATTAACTATTAAGTTAATTAGGAGTCAGTAAGGGCATTCGCAGTGGGCTCCCTAAAAATGGCTCATATGTTAACTCTTAAGGTGTACACATAAGTCTAATTGGGGTCCATTTGACACTCCTAGAATTTGCTAAATATAGAGAGCATACGTGCACCCAATAGACTAGCAAGAAAATTTTCTATTTTGTAAAGAAAGTAATCAAAAAAGTGTGGGTCCCATAAAAAAAGATTAAAAGGGCTTGGATCTCACTTGGAGCTAGCTACAAGGCTAGTTGATTTAGCTAATGGGTTAGGAGCCATGCTTAGGAGCCACCATTGGGAGCTTGTATTGAGAACCCATTAAAGACCATAAATATTGATCAAATGACTTGCTAAATTTTAGAAGCCTCACCTAGGAGCTATTTTAAGAGTCCACTGTGGATGCCCTAATACCAAATAAATGAAACTACACATCATCGGCTCAATTTAGAATAATTACAGTTCTTACGAAGCTTCATTTGATTTTAATCGAGGCCATGCTAATAGAGACAGTGGCATTGGTTAGTTGAGGTGCATGCAAAGTGATCTCAGATGCTCTGAGCTATAAAAAAATTAATTATAACCTAAGATTAGTTATAAATTTTAGTACTCATTCGTGCTATTGCCAACCATCTAGTTAATTATTCAACATGTCTGGTTGACAAGCACAGAAAAAACGGAAAGAGAGAGGTAATTAGCCAATTAGGTGCTTGGTTGACCAAATGGAAAGAACATATCTGTATCCTAAACTTTTTTTTTTTTTTTTTGATCGGATCCTAAACTTAATTTTTAATCCATTAAAAGTACAATTTGTTTACAAGATGGAGGTTTCTGAGAATATATAAGAGGAAGATTGGGGAGTTGTGATCATCGGAGAAGCAGGGCAAGGAGTAATTTTTCCGTGCCGAGCAGGTACCACGTGCCATGTGGTACCTAAGTAGGCGACCTGGACCGTCTATTTTAATTTTGGACGGTCTAAATTAGGGAGAGAGAGAGAGAGAGTTTCGATCTGGGGCCATCTAATACACTTTTGGACAGCTCGGATGAGACGTCCAAATACCACATAAGCTCGGCCACGTGGTACCCATTCGGTACTCAAAATTTTTACCAGGGCAATGGAATATTTTGAAGCTGCGTATGAGCATTGGGAGCTGCGCGAGTTGACGAGGAGCTAGCTGTGTTTAGACGAGGCTGCATGCATGACATTTTTGTAAAAAGAGTCAAAATGAAGCAACGTCGTCCAGCTGTATGTCGGTAGTAAATAAATTACTACAGAGTTACGTTGCCGTTACCGGAGGTGACGGTCGTTCTACGTTAATTAAATTCCACAGCAAATAATAACTCAACTACTCCACGAACTAGTAACTTTTTCCCCCTTCAGCGTACTTATTTCTGTTGTAATTGTTGTCGTCCCTGCAGTTTTGACCGACTGCATGTTCTCATTATTAATGGATGGACAGTGAGAGTGCGACAGTGATTTTCCTTTGAAATTCAACGAGATTATGCACCGACCATGGATCGATCAGCTGTAGGTTCCACACAAACGATGGATTTTGAATAAAATAGAGTGATTTTGGATTAACCATTTATAGATGTCCGATAGAGATGATTTCTACCGAGTTCCTTCGGAAAGTCATTCTAAGATGAATAAATCGTTTGAATCGTTCGTGTATGGGTCCCTGAAACTGATCCGTACGTGGTCGGTGCATGGTGGTCTGAACCAATAGCAGAGTTCAAAATTCAATTACTTCAAAATTTCGTGGACCAGTGGGAATTGAATCTTGTAGGGTGATTCTAGTAGGTTTGGTTTCGAGCGGTGGTTCCCTGAGTTTTCCAATGCAACGATGCTTCAACGAAGGGGTAGAGGTGCAGAAAAGGTGGAATACTGCGGCTAGAGTAAGGTCCACAGCCACAGGTGATCCTTCATCGTTTCATCCACCCACCTCCACGAGTGGAGTCTGAATCCAAAGTAGTAGGAGTATTTTTTATACTCTATTTGTACCCTCGAATAAGTATTTCATTTGAATGTGGGGTTTACGAAGGGAAACTGCTATTGTTCTTTTTAAAATTAATTTCTTACAGTGTTAAGACAGCCGTATATATATATAGGACCACTTGTTTGATTTTTAATTGACTGAAATTAGTACCGAAAGTTTATTTACCGGAGCCGACGCCATCGCCAACACGTAGCCGACTTCTGCCTCAATTCTTATAATAATAATAATAGAATTTCCAAACTTATTATTTAGAATTTCCAAACTTATTATTGAGAATCAACGAACCAACCATCAACTACTATTTGATTAGTTCTTTTATTGGCGAAATGCACCCAATAAAAAAAATATTCAGAAAATATGCATGTATGTGTATATCAGTTGTAAGTCTCAAACGTATTTCATTTTTCGTGAACAACATGCATATCGATCGGTTTTCAGTCAGTTGAATGGAGATTGTTTGAGAAGAGATATATACAAAATACAAGTTTATTTATATTTTTTGACAATTACACCGAATTTATCAAATCAATCATGTATGAGTCCGCGATACACGATGCACGTGCTCTTTAAACCTATCTAGGTTGTAAGGAATACAAATTGTACAATATACATCGTATCCGGATTGTTTAAGAACAAAACATATGCGTATCTTTTTATTATGTTTAATTAAGTAAACATTGCAATCATCGGACTTAGGGTATGTGATATTTTATCTTTTTAGAACTATTGTATAATTGAAGAGTGAAAATTTATATTATCTACAACAACAATAACATAACCCATTTAGTCCCCAATAATTGGGGGTATGGGCGGGGGAAGGATAGGAGACAGACCTAACCTTTGGCAATAAATGCACAAAGTGGCTGCTCCCAGAATACCACTGAAACAGATGGATTGGAGACAGACCTAACATTTGGCAATAAATGCACAAAGTGGCTGCTCACAGAATACCACTGAAACAGTGATCCCCCTATACCGTCGCGTTTGCTGCGGAATCATGCCCTCAAATCAAAGCCAAAAGGCATCAGAGAGGGCAGACCCAAGAATCATTTTGATTTATGTGCACATTACCATGCTTCTTTCATTCAGCATCCAGAGCATTGGCGTTGCACAGCAAATTTTGTCGATATTTTAAATTCTATCTACACTTATACTGTATCTCACAATAATACGATACATAATAGTAAAGAAAAGTACATGTATATCTGTTTTGAAAAACTTGCCCGTAAAGCTCAACTATAACATCATAAATACAAGAAAGGAACCTTACAATTGAAACAATGTACTAAGCACATTAGCACAATTTGATGATGAAAAACAAATAATCAGCATGAGCCTAGTCGGTTTACGTTTAGTGAGGAGAAAAACAAAAATAAAAAAGGATGCTACATTAATTAATTTCTTAATCACTTTCCCAAGACCATATTGTCATTATAGCTTGACTTAATTAAAAAAAAAATACTTGAATCATTTCATGATTCTTATTTTATTTTTTTCTACCAATTTTAAAGTGGAAGATAACATTTAAATATATATAGCAATCAGAAATTAGTCAAATTAATAGAAAAATGCAGATAAAAAAAAAGATATTAGTAGAAAATTGGAAAGTGATGGCCCCATGTGATGGGCCAAAAAATAGCCTGGGACCCAAGTGGGACGTTGGGCGATGCTGTCTGCCACGTGGTCAACATCGGCCCTACATTGTCGCTGCCATCAGTTACATTTCACAATGTGAAAAATTATGGTAAAATTCTCAAATCAGACTACTAGCTGTTGTTGAGATTTAAAAAGTGTATTAAAATGTGTAACAAATATATATGAACGTAAAAAAAATGAAAAAAATACACTAGAGTGTGCATTTTTTTTGTTTTCCTCTTACCTTCTTATCAGTCCGCTAAACTAACAATAGAAAAGGACCCTGCATATGTACCCAAATTAATGACCAATACCTATAAAATTATTTTCTCCCACAACATTATTCACCAATAATGCCTCACCCATCGAGTTAATGCCTAATAATGTAATGCTTAATAATGCAGGATAATTGTAAAATGGAAAATAAATAAAAAAAACCTGCCATGGGCACGTGATGCCGGAATGAACTTGGGCCGTCATGGGGGATTGGAAAAATATTTATAGCTTTATTTTACAAGTATGAGTCAGATGAATGAGTGACATGTTAAGTGTCAGCTAAATTAATTTGTCACCATACTTATATGGTTCAATGGCATCCGATGAGCTACTTCAAACTCATAGTTTATTATTTAGTTTTAGTTTTTTATAATCGGATGCTTGGTCTGGCTTGAGAGCACTTCGACTAATTGCGGGACTCTGAAGGTAGTGATTAGGTAAAAACCCCAGTGGCCTCAAGGTTTGAAATGGTTGGTGTAAGGGAAGTTCGTGTTTGAGTAAGATGAGATAGGGAGGTAAGAATAAATAACGGTATAGATGAGAGAATAGAGTGATCTAGGATAAAGGTGAAGAAGAGAGCAGATGTGCATAGAAAAAACTAAGTGAAGAAGAGACCAGATGTGCATAGAAAAACTAAGACAAGGGGAGCTCTTAGGCTAATCCACGGGGGTGCCCGAGTGATCTAGAGAGAATAGGCTAATGACACTAGAGAGAATATTCTCCTCTCGAAATCAGTGACTATCTACTTTCTCTCTCTAGGATGGCATACTCTGTCAATCAAATCACCTTTGGAAATTATGAAAGGAATGTCTCATATTTTATAAGCACACAGAGACAATACTCAGGCACTAGATCGCGCAGGTGATGTCACCCACCACGAGGTTGACTCTCACGGTTACTCGAGCATGCTACTCCACCCTCGCGCATCGAACCTCTCTTCTTTTGTAGCCACCAAACCATTAGATCCCCTCCCATTCTCGTATAGGCAGCAGCCAAACCTCAGAGAGCCCCTCGGGTCCTGCCTTAGACTGGATTAGGTGCTTGCCTGGGCTAAATATAAATGGCTAGCATTTCGCGTTCTTGCTCATATCTTTGAGCCGCACAATCTAGTCGTTATGCCTATGGGCTTTTCTCCATGTACAGATGGCCATGGCTAAGTGTATGTGCCCTTATTGGGCCTTAGTAGGGTGCGCGCCGGGCTCCCTTTACTGAAAAAGTGTCCACTGGTGACACTCACGTGGACTTACCCGTGCAACTTTGTCACTTGTCACACTATCCTTGAGTGGCACCTGTCACCTGTCACCTTGTGGTTAGAATGTCAACGTTGACTTTAGTCAACATTCCTCTAAAAGCTGACGTTTCTTACAGTAGGCCTCCTTGAAATTTGAACGTACGACTATGATTATATTTTTCTAATGTCCAAGTGTTCAACATAGTGCAATATTGTTAATTAGAGTGGTAATCCCTGAGGATTGATTTGAGTTGGAGTAGGACAGCAGGTAAGCGCTTAATTTTCCAAACACGTAGGCTCGTCTCTCACATTAGTAAAAAAATACTGTACTGATATCACTGAGAATTAACGAATACGATTCTCGAATTAGTCGTGGTGGTGCTCGAGAGAGAGTGATATCTCCCATTGTAAATTATAGTAATCAAATTTAGTTTTGTTTCAGTGATAGTAAAATAGTGGATCGAACCTAAAGAACAAATCAGAAAAAGAAAACAAATATTAAATGCAATGGTATAATACATTACCAAAAGAAAAAAACCTTAATTATTTAATTCTCACTTTCATAGTTTGGAATTTCTCATTAGTTAGTGATGTTATTATATAATATGATCGGAGGTAAAATTAGTACATCCGATCATGGCATCGGTATCATGGTTTTACCCAGTACTACTACAACAAATATATTTGGTGTACTTCATATACTATTTACATTCACTTTCTTTAGGCTTTGTTCAGATGCCTTCTCACTCAAAATTTTTTCGGAAAAAAGTAAACTTTGGGGTCCACATCTGACGCATTTTGGCAGATGTTATATCACTCCTCTGACGCGTAACTTGTCCTCTGACATGTTCAACCAATATTATATCATTTCCCTTCACTTTTGGCAGACAAAAATTAAGTCAGTGGACCCCTTTTACTCCAAAACCCAACGTTTAATGTAATTATCCTCTTTCTCTCCCTAAATCCATCGAGCAATTGTCCTGTGTCACTTTAGTACTCCCAGACTTTGAAAAGTCATGGGGGTGGGGTGGACCCCATTGTTCACATTTTGTCGAAAAAATTTTGGGTGAGAAGACATCCGAACAAAGCCACAATGAAGTAGGTCCATTACGAAAATGGCAATTGCATGTGCCACCAATATGTAAGCATATTTCATCTCCATTTTTGCTAAACATGGCACAATGTGTGTCCACAAACATATAATATGAGAGCGACATGTGATGTTGTTGCCTATCATCTCATCATCTCTATTCTAAACAGAGACTCCAAGAGAAAAAGACCCACCCGAATCATAAATCATTGCCTAAACATTTGGGCCCGAGTGACATTCAATGTTGGGCCTGGGTCTACATGGTTTTGGTTGACTTTTCCTCTTTCCAATTCTTGTACAAGAACATCAAATTATATTAATGTAGAGTATGGTCTATCTTAAGAGACACGGCTTATCTGTGTTTTTTTTAAAAAAAAAATCAAAATTGTTTATTTTTCAAATTCTTCTCGTCACCAAGTACAAAGATTATTAGACTTTGGATTGGAAACTTTTTGCCTCTCTGAATACACGAAATCATGCCCCAACCATGAAAAAAGAAAAAGGTAAAACGATAAGGCATCAAATGAATTTTTTCTAATAACAAGGTGCGTCTGCTTATGATCGTCTAGAAAAGGCTTAAAACATTAAAGTAAATGAACTCACAAATCTCCAAACTAGATGAATCATATCTGAGGATTACAGGGATCAAATCAAGCATATTACGTGGGAGTAATCGAATAAAAGAATGGTATATAGAAGGTCTCAACCCGGGAAAAAAAAATCTTAGGCTCCCTCCTGCTAAGAGGTTTTTTGGGCTTTTATTAGTTGATGTATTATGAGATAATGACTTCCCTTGAAAAGCGCAATAAGCTAAAAAAAAAAAAAAAAAAAAAAACCCCTTAGCAGATCAGGGTTCATCCTTTCTCAATGACTCAACTATACACGTAAAAAGTTACATCCCCATTTTGAGTTGTGATTAAGAGAATTGGGAAAGGGAGGGGGGAATTTTAAAGCATGTACATGGCACATGAATATGCAGAAAGGAAGGAAATCAAGGCAAACATCCTATCCCCATATCCTCTTTTTTCCTTCTTTCCAGGTGCAATGTACATACCCTCTCAATCCATTCTTAAAAAATGCACTTAAATTAATGAGTTACAACCAATTGATAGTACCCTTCATTGGGTGTCTCAACATTCTTTAGTCTTAATCAACCCACATTCTTCTTCTGTGATCACATGAATTAGCCTCATCAAATTATACTTCTCACAAACTCCCTAATCATTGACTCAGATCCCAACAACCATTGTGGGAGAGACAGAGAATACATGGGATCAACTACTATTAAGGGCAAATAATTGTGAGACCTCAACTGACAAGATTCCCTAATCACTGGTCTGGGGTTTTCCCCTAATAAGTTCACTCTTTGTTATGGAAAATGACCTTGATTCTAAAATCAGCCTCGTGGGCTGTCGTTAAAGTTTAAAAAGTGTAATGAAATTTATGAAAAGTGTATAGAAGCGTGTGAAGATATATCAAAAAGTGTAAAAGTACACCGGAATGTGTGTGTGTGTGTGTGTTTTTTTTGTTTTCTTATTTGCGTATTGTCGGTTCAAAATCATCCCAGTAGACTGACAATATAAGAATCCTTTTTAGTTTGGTACAATATTAAAAAGCTGAAAATGCATTATGTTGCTCCATTTTGGTACTATTTTGGCACAATCTCAAATCAAAACATTAAATTATACCCATCTCGTTTTTTTTTTTTATTTTTTATTTTTATTTTTAAGCAAATCAAATGGCTCGGATGATATGTCAAGTTATATGCATCAGAGTGGAATTTTTTTTAAAAAAAATCGTTGGATGCCTTGCAAAACTTTGTAGTTCCTTTCTTATGTTGTCTAGTATATCATGGCAGGTCAAGAAGTGGCGGACGTAGAATTTTTATCACGGGGACCAAACCATACACTATATTCATAAATTAATACAACAAAATATCATCTTTATATATTAATAACACAATTTTGAGATGACATTTCTTCTTAATTTTTACAAACAAAACAAAAAATATAATACAAAATTAAGATAATTGAGGAGTGTGCAAGGGTCCGGGCCTCCGCTTGCATCACTTAGGTCCGCCCCTTAGCTCAAGCAAGCTTTAACTATGCTGCCGAGAGAGTTAACTCTCAATTTTCCAATGAGCCATGGAATTCAGTGACCCAACTAGTTTATGATAGTACTTGGAATGGGCTCTCTGCTGTCTGCTTTTGGGCTGCAAAAGATAATTCATGCGACCACAATCGTCCAAAAGTATTTTCAATAGACCAGATCTGCTGAAAATATCTCACGTGTAGGATACTTTTCACAAATCTGAACCATCGATTGTCGAAATAATATACATGTCAAACGAATGAATGAAATGTATTTGGAGGTGTTACCCCTCCCAGTAAAATAATAAAAACCTGAAAAATGACCCATATTGAACTTCTATCCTAACCGTAAACGAAGCTCAGCTGTCACGACCGAACTTCAGCTTATAGAGCAGAACACAGTTAGTGATCCGCAAATACAATAACTATGCTATCACTCGTCGCTGGCGTTTTTCCTCAATGCATTGGCGATAACACAATTGGAATGAAATTTCTATCCATTCATTTAAAAAAGAAAGAAAGAGAGAAATCAACCATTAATGTTGTTATAATACAGCTAACCAGGGCTTCTGTTTGTCTGGTGACCCACCAAATTTGGTTTTTATCAGATGTCAATAGACAAACCATGATTAGCACATATAAGATTCTCAAAATTGCTGAGCTGAAGCAGAAAAAGAATCATTAAAATAAGTCAATGGCCCTCCAACTTGGTTATTAGTTATTTCAGTTACTGCTAACAACAAGAAAGGAGAAAGAAAAATACAAGAAGAACCTAAATTATTATTAACAAAAACGACAAAGAAGCTACATTATTGGTTTATATTATTGTGCAACAAAAATAAATTGGCAAATACATAACATTAATGAACCTCAAAGGGAGGAAATTAGGCATGAGAAAGTAACAAGTGTATGTCCTCCGTGAAGTCGTGTGTTCGAATTCACGGCCAAACATTTCATATCTTGGGTCATAGAAACGTTTACCTGATCTTTAGACACGGTGCGTGTAAACGGGCCGGGATATCAGGTTATAAGAAAAGGACATGACATTATATTCGATTGCAACCATAGTGAAAGTGACAGTCACGTGAAGAAGAACACTTCCATATGAGTTCATTGTCTTTGGTAGGATCCCATCAGAGTATGGCATAAACAAATGAGATGACAAGTTGTTTTATAAAATTGATTGTAAGCCTTTTTAATTGTGATCATAACTGAGTATTCCAACCTAGCCTAGCGAACATGATTGATGTTTATTTGTCGAATGGGCATCCAGAGCTAAAATCATCATATTTCAAATCAAAAAATGAAGTGGTTTCGTGTATCATTTTTCTAATTTTTTCGCACCAAATTAAAGTACTCGAGGTGTACTTTAATTTGGTGCGAAAAAAATCGAAAAACAATATACGGAACCACTTCATTTTTTGATTTGAAATATCATGATTTTAACACCTAGGTGCTAAAATCTTTTGGAAAACTGGGCCTAAACAACATTGTCCAACAAATTTTGAGCGGTTTCCAGATTCAAATTTCATTTAGTACATATTGATCAAAACAACATTCATCTATGTTCGATCAATTGACAAGAATTCCATGGAGGAATTTTCTTTCCAAAAAGAAGTATGTGTATATATATATATATTATTAACTTTAAGAATTTTGTTTTTGCGTATATGTTGAAGAGAACGTCATGTTGATTAAGTGATGAAAACTAATTACAATTTCAATTTTTTTTTTTTGGGCAAAATTTTGTGTTGTTAATGGGATAGCTCAGAAAAACTAATTAGAACAGAAAATGTGGGTCTCCTACAAGCTAAGTCATATTTGCTAGTGTGCTTACCAATATTCACCTCGGCTCACAAGCACAAATTCTCATTGTGGTTGAAATAATGCATAAATGTGGAATTAAATTAGATGCCGAGTCTAATGAACTCCCGTACAATTTGGTAACTATTGTTAAGAGACCGGTTGATTACGAAGAGAAATATGTTAGAAAGTGAAAGTGGTGGATGGTGAAGTGAGGAGAACAGGAAAAGACAATCTTCGCATGGATTTGACGAGAGAGAAACAAATACTTATTGAACTTGATGTGCTCTCTGATTTCGTTACATTAAAAGTACCAAAAACAATGCACATTTAGCCAAATTAATTTGTAATTCAACCATATTAACAGTCGATTATACTTGATTCTCTCTTTCAATTTTCATAATTTTCTTGCAAAACTAATGTAGGTGAAAAACCCACTTTTCCTCATTTCATAACTTTTGCATTTCTCTCCTACTAATCAGACAGATCCTAACAAGGATGGAGCTTCCATTTCAAAAAATGAAAAAAAAAAAAAAAATAGCATGGACTTTGATTTTGGAGTACTGCTAATCATATCAAAAGTTCCTAATGATCCATCTTGTTCATTTCATCCTAAACTCTTTATTCTAAGCCCAGTCTCAAGCTCTGTTATTGGGCTCGAGCCCAATCTTACATGCAGTCCAACCCCTATTTTCATAACCATTTTTTTTTATGATGAAAGAATTACTCCACGGAGGGGTTACTAATTGGACCCCACTGTAGAGCAAACTTCCAGGTGACCGAAAACTACCATAGCCCGGCCATCAAAACTTGAATCCTGCCCACATTGAGGCAAAACCAAGTACTTTCCATTGGGAGTCTGGGACAAGTCCCTGGGTGGTCTATTTTCATCACTTTCTTTATAAACTAAAACATGAAAGGTCATTCCCCTCTCCCCTCCCTTTCTATTTCTTTCCTACTAATCCAACACAGTCTAGTTCCACTCTCACCTATGCATGGTCCTTTAGACTAGATCGTGAGAACTTTTCTTTGGAATTCTGCAGTTCTAGGATGGATAGTTTGTCTTTAACCAGATCAAAGACAAAATAATTAAGGTATGTGTAAACTAGTCGAACTGGTACGGACATGCCTTACCCCTGAACAAAAAAGAAGAAGAAGAAAAAACTGACTTTGGAGTTTGAATTGCAATTCTATCAAAAGTTGGAAAAGATCCGTCTTGTGCATTTCTGCTATGGCTCCAAAAATCGAACTGTTCGCAAACAACTCAAAACTTGGCTCAACTTGTTAGTAAATGAATCAAGCTTGGGCTTGAATTTGAAGCTTATTTAGTGAAAGATCCAACTCAAGTTACTTGTAAATTGACTCGTTCATAAAACTTGAATTGTTTGTATAAGCACTACTCATTTAGTAAACAAAACAAGCTCAAGCACCTCAATACCAAATGAGCAAAGCTCGAGCACCTTAATATCAAATGACCAGAGCTCGAGCTCGATTATATGGACTTGAATCAGGCTGGAGATAATGTAAGACTAATTTTGAAAGTCCAAGCTCAAACACCTCAAATCTCGCTCTGCTCGACTCGCCTCGTTTCCCGACCTAAATTTTCATCCATATAATCTGGCCCATTCTGGGTGGGCTGTGTTACTGGGCCTGAGCCCAACTTTCCCATCGGGCTGGGGGACCCACCCAAAACCTCCCATACTACTTAATTACCCACAGTCCAACTGGATTCTATCCTGCTCTCCCATTGGTTGACCGACGTCACCTACCCGAGAAAGGCGGACAATTTAATGAACCCCATTCCTAATTCCCCCCTCCCCCACTCGTAAAATCGAAACTCCCCATCACGCGCCGCCTAACACAAGACGTGCCCATATCTCCTACCGCGCGTCCTTCCCACTCGCTCCCCTACCAACGCCGTCCCGACAAAAACCGTTTGCCGTTTCTAGACCCAGCATTTTGGGCGCGTTTTGGATTCTGTTAATCCGCGTTTGGTTTTGGTGTTGAATTGAGAAAGAGAAAATCTTGTAGTACTAAATAGCCCACAATATTGTTTCAGTTCAGAGCTTGTTGATTTTGTATAGCATATGGTTTTGATTTGTGTATCCATATATACGTACACGACATTGTAAGGATTTTGCAGGGGTTTTGTGGTTTGTTCTAGGGTTTTGGTGATCGATTAGATACAGAAATTTATTTATATAGGAGATAGAGACAATTGGTGATGGTGGAAGCAGAGATTGGAGAGAAGAAGAATCGGAGTAGTAAGAGGTCGGGGATATGGTTTATTGGAGCAGCGATCGCTGTTTTAATTGCCATATTAATTGCCTCCAGAAATTCCCAAAAGATCTCTCTTTTCGTCAACAATCACAAGTCTTGCAGCTGTTCTGAGGTTTTCTCTCTATCTCTCTCTCCCTATCCCTCTCCCTCTCCCTCTCTCTGTATGTCTGTGCGAAATTGTAGAATCATTAGTTGGCCTGGAAAGTACTGGGGATAGTGAATGTAGTTTTATGGTTATGTCTCGTCATTGATGCAGTTTGTTGGAAGAAATGTTCACTGTTAGTTTATCAGAGCTATTTCTTCTGTTTGAAATTTGATAAAGTTGATTTTTATTTTTTTTATTTTTATGGTTGTGAATTGTTTTACTCATTGGATGAATGAAAATCACAGTAAATCGAAGCTTGTGTCCCAAGCAACTGGGATCGGCTGCATGAATCTTTTTTTGGTTTACTGTCAAGGAACTAGATAGACTAAAGCAAATCAAACCGAGCCTTAAATCCCAAGCAATTGGGGTTGGCTACATGAATCCGTTGTCTCTGTTGAATTTCTGTTGAGTACATCGTGTTTTGTGATATCCAAGAAACTTAGGTCTTATTGAACTGCTGTCGCTAAGTCGATTTTAGCTGAACTTAATAAAGTCATTATCCTTTTTTTTTTGATGTATCCTCTCATGAAATGTTTGAAGACGCCACCTTTGATTTTTGATTGATGATTTTTTGATGGTTGGCAAATTACAGGGATTGGTTCAATTTCCATGAAATGAGTGAACCAGAATAGGGTTATTAGTAATTGGTTGGATCTTGTCAGGGTCTGTGTTGAATTGTTGTTTTGTTTAATTTAATGGACTGTTGAATTGTTGCTTTGTTTAATTTAATGGACAATTTAAGCGATGAGCCGAATAAAGATTCAATTAGTAAAATTCATGAATATAGGAATGAATCTTTGTAAAATTCATGAATATAGGAATGAATCTTTTACGCTGATTTTTGGTTTTGACTTCTGGTTTTTGGTGCAGGATTCACGGAAATATACAGGCATAGTCGAGGACTGCTGTTGTGATTATGAGACGGTAGACAGTGTCAATGGCGAAGTGTTACATCCTTTGCTCCAAGAGCTTGTCACGACTCCGTTTTTTAGATATTTTAAGGTAGGGTAGGGATTGACATTGGTTCTATGTGGACTCCTAAAATTTTACTCACTGACCTAAGTTTTGCTTTATTACGGTTACTTTCGTAAATGTTGTCGGAAAGAGTTAAGGTATCATATTTGATGTCCTCTTGGTAAGAATATGGACAATGTTTGGGAGCTCAAATGAGCAAGAAAATGAACCCCTTTGGGTTTATTCATCAATTTTGCCAACCCCTAGGGATACTCTGCCGATTATGACATTCTAATCCATAACCGGTTTTTTCCCAATTTCATCATTCTTCCATCTGCCTTTTGTATTTTGTATTGTCAAGCAAGAGCCACAAGTGCCTTACCTGTAGTTATATCTTGTATGAGCAATAGTAGTGTTCTTGAGCTACTTTGGTCACCATATTCTGTCCCACACATTCATGCGTGGGGGAGAAATTTGAATGCGCTTAAGTCTGTAAGAAATGAAGGAGAAGGTACAAACTAATAAGCAATAGTAAAGTGATATTCTTGGAGGACATGCTTAGGTTTATGCTTCGTGCCGAAGTTAAGGGTACACATGAATTCGATCATGACAATCTGTCACATACATTGATTGCATGATTTGTTTGCCATTCCCTGAAGCTGATTTACTTGTTTCCTTTGGCAGGTGAAGCTGTGGTGTGACTGCCCTTTCTGGCCGGACGATGGTATGTGCCGCTTGCGAGATTGCAGCGTATGTGAATGTCCTGAAAATGAATTTCCAGAAATTTTCAAGAAGCCATTACATCGCGGTCTTCCATCTGACGATTTGGTGTGTCAAGAGGGAAAACCAGAGGCGACTGTTGACCGCACCTTAGACACTAGAGCTTTCAGGGGCTGGATGGAAGTTGATAACCCGTGGACCAACGACGATGAAACAGACAATAGTAATTACCTCTGTTTTTGATGATGCTAAATGTTTTCATTACTTATCTAGTTATCTGGACCGAAGATCTTGTCTTTGTTGGTTGGTCACTAGATACTAAGCAAAGGTTGTCTAAATTTTAATTTCTGATTCCATTCTTCAAAAGTTTGATCTTGGAAGATTGCATCGATGTTGCTGTTGGTTGCAATCTGCCGTAATGCCTTGTTTTTCTTCTAGGGTGTAAATTTGTTATTCTTTCGGATAGATTGCTTTGGGAAAACCTTTCATATATTGACAAAGAAGTTTTGTCTGCAGGTGAGATGACATATGTAAATCTTCAATTGAATCCAGAACGTTATACAGGCTATGTTGGTCCATCCGCCAGAAGGATATGGGATGCTATATATTCAGAAAATTGTCCAAAATGTGAGTTTGTTAGTTAAGCGAGTTTCTGATTGGACTCATATTTTCAGCTACAGGAGATGCTCCGTGTCACCACTCATGTAATGTGAAGGATGCTAAACTGCTTTATATTGGCAGTTATTTGTTGAGATTTGAGTTGATGAAATCCTTAGTTCCATAGGGGTTGTATCACTTGTATGCTTAGATTAGAATAATTTGCGGTCCTTAAGTTTGGCTTTTAAGTCCCTCTTGAAGAAAAAGTCCACCCTACATGCTGGATTTTTAACTAGCCAGTTCACTCCTGTAGAAATGGCCATGCAACAGTATCAGGAGTCCATACTACTACTTTAGTGGACACTGGCCATTAAAGAAAACAAAAAAAAAGGGCTTTATTTTCTGATGGTGTTCTAGGCCATCTATTTGTTGATTTCCTCTTTGTTAATTGGTTAATGTGAAAATTGCTTATTATCATCGTTAATTAATGTTTCTTTCTCTTACTGTTGTAATTTTCATCACCTTTTTGGTTCAGCCTTAATTCATAGCCTTTTGTTTCTGATGGAATTTTCGGTTGCTTTTGCCATTCTTTGCCTTTGATGCAGATTCGTCAGGGGAGGTTTGCCAGGAGAAAAAAGCCTTGTACAAATTAATATCTGGTCTTCACTCCTCAATCTCAACACACATAGCTGCTGATTACCTTCTTGATGAATCTACCAACCTGGTTCTCACTCCTTCCCAATATTGCATCGCGTTATCACCTTTTAATTTTTTTGTATAAGCGTTTATGATTGGTTTTATTTGTTCTGTTAACTGCCAATAAACAACTAGCTGTTATAAACAACTAGCTGTTAATGGCTCTCTTTTCTACTGGTTTTGACTCCTCAAGATTTTACTTGTAACATATGCTGGAACCTTGTCCTGAAATTTCTGGCAAAATGGTTGAATCACTAGTGTAAAAATTTGCTTTCTCGAGGATCTTTTTTCTGTCCAGTTAACAAAAGGAATAGCTTATTCTGGTAGGCATTTGCATTTGAGAAAGCAAATAATTAAAGATGATAATGACCGGTTGCCTCCCGATTAGCAATCGTACCTTAATAAGTTCAAGGTCACAGTTATGATCTGTAGAATCTTAAATTGCATAATTTGTTCATGGATGTTAGCTAACAATCCTTTTCTGTCATTGCAGTGGGGTAACAATCTTGAGTTGATGTACGATCGTGTCCTTAGGTACCCTGATCGTGTTAGAAACTTGTACTTCACTTTCCTCTTTGTTCTTCGAGCTGTGACAAAAGTGAGTAATTACTGCATGTCCTTGTCTTGAGAAGTGTAATCAGGTTTTATGACATTCTCTTAAGATATGTGTTTTTGTTTAAAATGTTTTTCAGGCAGCAGATTACTTGGAGCAGGCTGAGTATGACAGTGGTAACCCTGTTGAGGACCTGAAAGCACAATCCTTGATGCGTCAGCTACTTTACAACCCCAAACTGCAAGCTGCGTGTCCACTTCCATTTGATGAAGCTAAATTGTGGCAAGGCCAAAGTGGACCTGAACTAAAGCAGCAGATTCAAAAGCAATTCAGGAACATTAGGTTTCTCTCTGAGATTTTACTCTTTTGTCTCTTTTGTTTTAGACAAGATGCTGAAAGAACTAAATTCCAAATCATTACATGTTTCCTCAATGCTGCAGTTATATTATCTGGTTCTTATATCTGTAACAAACGGAATCTCGGTATTTGTGTCACTTACCTGTTATACAAATGAGGAGTTGGTTACATCATATTCTTTCCATCTACCCATTAATTACTGGATTTTATGTTGATTTTTTCATGTGCATCTTTTCATTTGCAGTGCCCTAATGGATTGTGTGGGTTGTGAAAAGTGTCGCCTCTGGGGAAAGCTTCAGGTTCTTGGTCTCGGTACTGCACTAAAGATTCTCTTCTCTGTCGACGGTCAGAACCAACCTGATCAAATTGTAAGCTTCTGTCCCAATTATGGTTTCTTCTTTTTATTCCGAATAGTATTTGATAGTTGGAAGTTGGTCTCTCTGTGTTTCTCAAACTTTTGGTGGTCTTTACAGCTTCATTTGCAACGAAATGAGGTGATTGCCTTGATAAACCTGCTCAATCGTCTCTCTGAATCTGTCAAACTTGTAAACGAGATGGGGCCTAAAGCTGATAATGTAAATGGGGGGCTGATCTCTGAACCAACTGCAAAAGAAATTAGTTCTTGGCGAAGAATTTGGGAGTCTGTGATTGAGCTTCGGTATGAACTACTTCCTATCTGTGGCTTGTAGTCTCATCATTTAGCAGTATCTGTTTTTTGTTTTTTGGCTGGTCGAACAGTATATTTTATGGTCTCATACAATCTAAATGACTTCTGCAATGAACTTCTTTCCTTTTCAGACTGAGGAAGCCGCCACTGTGACACATCTTTTAACGTACTAACAAATCAGTTCTGAAGACGATATTTGGACGAAGCTACCTTAGAGAGTATAGAGCAGGGTTCAGAAAAGGAAGTCGGCATATAGACGCAAAAAAAAAAAAATAGAGGACAAAGCTGAGTAAATATAAAATGTAAGATCCATATATATTGGATCTAATCATAATAAACAATAGCATTTGATAGAAGGTTTTGTATTGTTCATTTGAACTACTCTCAGTATTGACGTCTTTCTGTATCCTTGTTGAAATAGAAGGATTTGTAAGAATGAAATATTCTCAGAGTTATGCTTTTTTTTCCATGTGTCATAGCATTTAGCTCTTCCTGTCTGTTAAGAACCATTTCTGTCCGATCTATGTTGAAACTGTTACTGTATGAGTTTTGATATGTTACTGTATGATTTTGAGTTATGTTCGTCATTTAGGGTGGCAAGGATTATTCGAGATAATTTTTATCAGTAAAGGTTAATTGCTTGACTCCACTTTCATGACAGGTGAGAATAAGGATTAGAACCCTTCTAGCTGCACCGATCACTATGGACCGACCACGTACCGACGGCGTTGGGGACACCGTTGTGGGTCCCATCCTATCGATCTGAGCTGTTCATAGTTCTCAGAATCGAATTCCGAGTGGGCCATCGCGGGAATCGAGGCAATCGGACGGCTGTATGAGCTCGATCCAAAATCAACCCCATTTCATTTGAATTACGGCTCGGATCGATCGGATGGGACCCATAACGGCGTCCCCGACGCCGTCGGTACGTGGTCGGTGCACCACGGTCGGTGCATGTTGTTTTACCGTAAGGATTATCTGTGCACTAGTTTCAGGAATAATAACGTCGATGGCATGTTTGGTAGTTATAAACTGTAGATCCCTACGCCATAGTTTAATTGTGCGAGTAGTGAGCGGCATCCGAGCCATTGATCTCAGTAATCGATGGCTCGGATCATGCAAATTGCAAAAGTACTCCACAAATAAACTGATGAGTTTTGTCATATATACAAGAACAAATCCATTAGTTAACGGTCGATAGGCATCAACCCAAAAGGAAAATAAAATCAACACAACAGTCTTGTTTTGTTTCTTCTCTGCTGATCCATGCTTGCAAGCAAGAAAGCAACCTGCTGTTAGTTCGAACCTAAAATATAAACAACAACAAACATGAAAAATCTTAAACGTTCATATGATTCTGCTATTCCATCCTCTCTCCTTTTCCCTTTGGCTTTCCTTCTGCTGTTGTACTTCTTTCACCGCCCGTCTAGCGTTGCCAAGCAAGACTCTATGAGCCACCCTCCCTCTGCTCCCAATAGAGACTCTAACCTTTTCCATCCCCACATTCACGCCACCGCCTCTTCTGATATGTTGCTGCATTGGGGACCTTATTTGGACTCTCTTTTGAACACTTCGTCTCAATATGCTGTTTATCAGCTTCTTTCCTCCACTTTTAAGTTCTTTAGGACTATTACCACCCCACTTCATTGGTTCGGGAAAACCTTTCGCGTCAATATCGGTCTCCTCTCTCTTATTGTCTTGAATCGGTGGCAACTGTAGAAATGTTTGTGGGAATTTGGTAGACCCCACGGCACTGGGTAAAGGAATTAGAGAAGCACGCCTTGGAGCTGGGGCTGGTAGAATCCTTTGTGCCATAGGGCATAGGGAAGCTCTTCCAGTCCGCTTTGGCACTGCTAACAGTTGGTCTGCAATAGCTGGATTGTTTTCTTTCTCCATCGGATCATTGTGTTCACAAATGGCGTCTGTTGGAGGAGGGGGTGACCGAAGTTTGTTGCTGTTGAGCTCAGAAAATGGTCGATTGTGGTTCACTGCTTGATCTTTGCTTTCGTTAAAATTCTTGAGAACTCCAAGAGGTCTATTTGCAAGTGGTGGCCTTGAAAGTGCAGAATTCTGCTCCTCTTGTTGCTGTCTCACTAATTGCTGCTGCTCCAATATTTTCGAGTCAACGTGCTGCCGTGCTAGCCTTCTCTCTATCAATAGTTGCGATTCCAATTCCTTAATCTGCGCCAGATGGAGAAGATATTTTGTCCCAAATTTCAGATGAATGAAAATATTCAAAACTCAGACTTGGAAGGAAGATTTCTTGTTTTAATACCTTGTCCTGCAACAACTTGTTTTTCAAGTCTCTGTCTTTCATCTTCACATCCAATCCGTAAATGGTGTCCTCCATCTTCTTGATTTGCACGTCTTTGCTTTTTACATCTAGCTTTGTCTTCTCAGCCTTATGAAGCACAAAAATGATCATTTTCTTGCAACTAAAACACAATAAAAAAAAAAAATGAACACTGTAAAGAGGTTACTATTACCAGTTGTTTGTATTTTAAGAGCTCAGTGCTGTCTAGTTGCTTCTTTGCAGGACCCAATTCTATTCCTCTCACTCGACTTGCAAAGTTGAGTGAGCAAATTGTCTCACTCAAGTCATTCTCGTTTGGACTAATCTGTACAAACATGAGTGTCTTCGAATCTCCCCCTGGAAAATACAAACACATCAGTTTTTATCATTCTGATCTTACATTTCCTTTCGCTCTAAATTGTTGAAAGTAAAGTACCTAGAGAGTCTTGAAGCAAATGAGTAAGCTTGGAGTTCCTACCGAATCAAGAACCCAAGAGGACGAAAGTTAGCAAAAATAATAGTTCAGAATCATCAAATCGCAAAACAAGGAAGCAATCAGTCTACTTCATTACCTGAAAGGGATGTGTGGGCTCTTAGTTGCAAGAGCAGATATGACATCGCCTAGAGCAGAAAGAGATCGATTAATATTTTGTGTTTCCTTCAGTCTTTCACCTTGTACTTCAGTCTTAGCAACTCTCTCACTTCCTGCTAGATCGACTAGCCAAAGTTTGCTTCTCGTGCATTCCCCATTCAACAGATTCTCCCCCTTTACCATCACACAGTGTATGCTGCCCAAAAAAGTAGTAGACTTCAGACTTCTGTAAACTTCTTTGTCATGTGACAATAAGATTAAAATAAGAGAGGTATAACCCGAGGAACAAACCAGTGGGACCGGCTGCTGTGTTCATTAACGTTGGTTGATCCAACTGCCCTTGCATTACTTCCGGTCTGTAGAACTTCCCAAACTTCACTCATGTTGTTCACATGAGCTTCAACAAGTCCCGGAACATGATGTATTCCCTCACCCACTTGCCTTATTTCGAGTCTGAAAGCATAATGTCAGCATGTAAGATTAAAGAAGATAGCATTTTGTGCAATTCGATCATCGATTAAATTTCTTCCTTTATGATTGCATTTTCAGTGCCAAGAAGCATAGTAATATAAGCTGTCCAATCCATTCTACTTTTGAGTAGTACTCATATCATATTTGAGTAGTACACTTGCAAAGCAAAGCATCACTACTGGAATGTATGCAATACAATTGAGTTTCTTGATAAACTACAACTGGAATTTTTGTAGTAGAATTAAGTTGCAGTTTGGATGTTATGCACATTCTTTTATATTTGAGGCTTGAACAAAGTACATATTTGCTCTCAAAATCACAAAACTTTAGCTTATAACCCGTCAATTAAGAATAATATAAATTATCTTTAGAAATCACTGCTGAAACACATGTAACGAAAACAATGTATTTGCACTCCTAGCGTTCTGGGGCTTGAACAAGTAACCTTTGCTCTCAAAAGCAAAAAAAAATTATTATCTGGTAGGTAACAATTTTTTGAAAAGGCATCAATGGAATGTCACCCATGTACAAATTGGAGCCTCACAAAAGCAGAAAACTGATTTCTATGTCACAAATTTGTTGCTTAATCTGATAAGCAAAGTAGCCTACCTCTTTGTAGTTACTCCTGTTTGAGTTCCCGGTACTAGCAAATCCCGTATCTGCTCATTATAAACCTCTAGAACGCTTACAGACAATTCGTACTGATACTCTCCTTTTCTCTCCGTAATGATGTGAAACAATTGCTCGAGAGTCCTAAAGTTAACACCTCGGGCTCCTTCTGTTCCCTCCATTGTAAAAGTTTTCCCAGTTCCTGTCTGCCCATAAGCAAATATGCACACGTTGTATCCATCTAGGACTGATGTTGCAAATGGGGCTGTATCCTCAAAAACATCAACTGCAAGCATGAAAAATTGGTTGAAATAATTTATCAGCCACAAAAATGTTGAAGAGATTCTCAAATGTTATATGGGTTGTTGTCTGTATTTTAGCTTGGCGATTCAAGTTGGCATTTAATAACACATGCACGTTCTGGGAAAGGAATTGAACCTCTGGACATGCTCTAAGTCACTAGTTACCTTGGTTGGACTGGGGGCCAAAAATAGCATCAAACTTAAAAGTCTTTTTGGGTGCACCATTTGATTTTACAGTCAGTTCACCATCTTTAGCAGCTTCCAAATCCATGGCCATTGAAGCTCCTGCAGCGATCTCATCAATGTTGAAAGGCCTACACCGGCAGAAGACCCTAATGTTTCCTGCAACAAGAAGCGAATCACCACAATAGAACCAAGGAATTCTCAACTTCTTGACAAGCTTCAATCACTACAAGAGATCAAAAATATTTCTAACCTTTCAACTCCAAAATCTTGTTGTAAAGTTCTTTCCGTTCCTTGGCCCCTTTGATGAATTTGAGTTTAATATCATTGTGTAATTCTACTTGCTCTTTTACTGTGGGCAACAAAATAAGAGTTAGGGGAAGAACATACCATATGGATATAGGATAAGAAAGTCACAAGGTCAAGGACACCCACATTTGGACTCAATGATAGAGCGCATGTCATTCATATCTACCAAGCACTTCTTATATGACAACGCTTCTTCTGATAGACTGATTTGATCCATTTTCAAAAGCTGTTGAAATAGAATACCCAAAACTAGTCAACTCCAATGGCTTGGACCACTTGAAGATATAAAAAGAACATTGGTCATATTTCTAGAAATTAAAGGAAAGCAACGGAAAGTCTTAATATAGCTGTTACTATGTGTATAGATTCAGTACCTTCAATTTTCTTTTCAAGTCTCTCATGGATGAAAACCATTTGCTTTTCTCTTTCACTTGTCCCTCGATGGCAAAAGCTATTTAAAAGCAAAAAATAATCAGCCCTACAAATTAGTAAGTGATAGAAATGGTGACTGTCAAGTTGTGTCAACATAATGGATATTCCATACCCAGTGAACCAACGTGCATTGACTTGCGCATGAGCTCATTTTGGAGATCCTTCAAAGATTTCCATGCTTCTTGGCATTCTTTGCTCTTACATTCATTCTCTTTCTTAAGCTTCTCCAAAGCCCTCCTTGTTTCGGTTAGCTCCCTTTTCTGGCACTCATACTCTACTTGAAGGTTTTCAATTTGTCCTTCAACTTCACACTTCATGCTATCCTAAACACACAGAACAAAGAACGTCATTCCATTTGCACGAGTTCCATTAATCAACACTCATCACTCATAAGTACTTTTGAAAACAATTATTACTTTTGGTGGCTCAGTAGTTCCTGTTATGTGTGACATATCTGTAGCTTTGATCAATTCAACTTCCCCAAAACCTGCAAACACTTGAAAAGGGCATACTTCTCAGAATCTGGAAAACTAAGCGCAAAGTTTTCATTTCCCTGAATGTATCACAAGAAACACTATCAAGGAATATCTTCTACTTACTTGCAGAGAGATCTTTCCTCACAGAAATGCCGCAGATAAGAGGATTTCCAGTCACTCCTTCAAATCTTATGGATAATCCCTCGTCACCATTTACAAAAGCTTTCAAGTTGGATATAACTAGAGGTCTATTAGCACCAACACGGGCATATATGTCCACACCAGAAACAGCCTACAACCGGGGAAAAGAATGCGATCAAGTCATATAACAACTAAATTGCTAGGATCTTAATTTGGTTATGACTCGTGGCTTCTTACCTTCTGCTCTTGTATGTACACATTGAACACTCTCATCCCAGGTGGGCCATCCGTGAACACAATCTCCGCGAGCTGCAGATCAACAAGATAGTTTCCTCTTTCCAATGTCTTGATCCGATACAAAAAGTTACCGAATCTTGCTGTTTGGTAAAGAGGAAGACCTTCTCCATCTCCAATTTTGGTTTCAGTCCTTAGCGTGTCACCACCAGTGAAACAACTATCCTCTTGAAAATCAGCCCCATCCAAAATTGTTGCGCCTTCCAATGAGCCGGCATTAATACTAATAACAGGAAGGGATTTGGTGGAAAGATTGTCTTCAATCATTGGTACTGGAAGAAGCTCTAATGAAGCTTCTGTAAAGGAATCTTCCTCTCCCAATTGCCAAGATGCTGGAAATTTTGATGCAGCTGGAGTTTCTTGGTTAGTGTCCGTTTCGGGCCCATTGATTCCATTTTCTAAAGAAAGCTCAATTGAGGCACCCTTCAAAAACCTAGGGGATTCCTCATAGCTCCTGGTGGGCATATCGGGTGACCCGGCACAGATTACCAAATCAGGTGATGTAAGGGAAAAGGATTCCTCATAGCTCAGGGTGGAAATATCGGGTGACCCGGCACAGATTACCAAATCAGGTGATGTAAGGGAAAATCCCAACATTGACCGACCTACAATTAACATTAAGAGAAGGGTATTGATCAAAATCAACATCTAGATACAGCAACGGCGAAAAAATGGAATTTTCTTGAAATTCTAGCATGGTTCGGCACTGGATCAGCAAATTTTCTGGTATTATTGGATTCTAAGCAAGGATTTTTCCAGGAAGTATCTACATTTTTCAAGAAACATCTACACCAACTAAACAATCACACTTGACTGTCAAAAAGAATTATACGAACTTCCATAATTGAAAAGGGTTCACCCAATAATCAATCAAAATAACAAAAGTTGGGGTTTTAAGATAGTACCATCATTTGAATTAGGATGAACATCGTCAGGATCCGCCATTAGAGAAGTTTGCGAGCTCGGCAATCTTGTAATTAAAGGGTCTGCCAAGTAGTAAAATGGGATCAAATTGAATAGCTAAGAAACCCAGATATAAAAGATTACAGTGTGTTAGTGGGGTGTTAGTTAATCTTACAGTGAGATGGGGAATTTTGCTTATTCTGCCAAGGAACGTCGGTTATAAGAAGTGGGTCATACCATTGATCATCATTTTCCATTGAAAAAGATAGAGCGAAAACTGTTTGAATTGAAAGAGCAATAATCAAATGATTCTACTGTTGAGTTTTTTGAGAAAAAGAGATACTCCTGTGAATACTTTTGTACACAGAGAGAGAGAGAGACTGAGAGAGAGATGGTCGTTGATTTTGTTTGGGGGAAAGTGGGAAACATTCACGTTCACCGTTATGTTTAAAAATTGACCGTTGGTCTTTTGAATTTTGAAAACTATTAACCGGGTAGTATAAAGTCAAGGAGAAAGGCTTTTTGGATGTAATTAAGTCTTTGACTCAAATGTTTGTAACACCTCAAAATGTGTCTCAGGATGACTCGATTGTTTGAGCCAAGTTACTTACACCTTGACGATTTTGGGAGACTAATTTCATTGTTTACTAGTATAAACCCAATTAAAATATTAGCAAAACTTCACTTGAGTTGATCCTTAAAGAATTGATAGCACGTGAGAGATTTTAAACCTAAAATCCTAAGAAGAAGCAAAACCCCTAAGTCATTGGGGTTGACCACTGAGCCAAGCTTTTAAGATCAAACACCTCATAATGTTGGTAACACTGTATAAAGACGAAAAATTTACTCCTTCGATACAAATTCTTGAATATTAATAAGTCGTCATAAATATTGCAAGAATGTTTCTCCTTGATGCGCATAAAGAAGGACCCGACTACATGTACAGACAAAAATGTCCAAAAAATGTATTGAGCAAGTTCAGGGACCTATTTTTGGGTCCCACATAAGTGATCCGAACCGTTAATTATTCTTAAAACATTTTTCCGAGGGGCCTCACAAAATTTCAGGTCAAGCGGACGGTTAGAAGTGCTTGAACCAAAGTCTCACCGTTTCAATCAAAAAAATTCGGATCACTCGTGTGGGACCCAAAAGTGGGTCCTCGAACATGCTCGGTACATTTTCTGGACATATGGGTCGGTACCCATATGTTTTCCACACAAAGAATTACACGATATGTCCATATTTGATAATACTACTAGTGCATACCGGTGGCTGTGCTTGAAGGCACGACTTGAACAATCGACACCCGTGCCCATACTCATGCCTGTGCTCGTACTCAGTGCCCATTATTTATGCTCCTTCGAATTTTAGAGAGAGAGAAGGAGAGGACGTAGTGAGACAGAATCTGGTTTGAGTTTCAAAAAGGGGTGAGAGAGAGAATGTGGTTTGAAATTTTGGGTGTGCTGGGCCGGTGGAGGAAAAGGGTAGAGAGAGAGAGAGGGAGTGAGTTGGCAGAGAGAGAGATAATGTAACACGATGACTGCGACAAAAAATATGACTAGGACAAAAACCGTTCTGTATTGTGATATAGATATTATATTATATTATATCATATATTATATAATAGTATATTACAAATGTCCAATCTCCATTTTTTTTTGGACTAAGGACAAGAGAGTAATTTTACTCACGCACTTAGCTCAGCAATTGCTAACTAGGGAGAGATGAAACTCAGTCTCCACATAGATATATGTAGAATGTATATGAGTATTCTGTATTCAGGTCCGACCTTGAGATTTTCGTGGCCCCAGATGATAATGTAAACCAAGGCCCTATGTTTTCTAGAGAAAAAAAATTAAAGAATCAATATTTATTTCAAATGATAAATGCCGTGTTCCATATTTTGTCTTTGGTAAGAAAAAAAGAAAAGGAAAGAGAAGGTAGAAAATGAAAAGAAGGGCTATGGGAATTGAACCCTGGAATTTACTAGGAAACTCACAAACCTTTCCACTATGCCAACTGCTTCTCTATTTTTTATAGTGCGACATTATATATTTATTACTTGTTATGAACGTACATACCAAATTAGGGCCCTAAAAATGAGCTATTTTTGGTGGGCTCCAGACCCGGGCCTACCCAGCCTGCCTACAGGGCCGGCCCTGTCTGTATTCGGGCCCAAACATTGGCAATGGAAAATCTTTCCATTTACAGTTTCTTTTACTGGAATCTGATTTAGGCCGAAATGAGATCTAAATCTACACAACGTGACCGACTCTTTTGCTAAACTTTAATTATGAGAGATTATTTAAGTTGCGATTTTACGAATTAAAATACCGGATTGAAGTTTTTTTTTCTTTCTTTAGAATAAAAAAGATAGAGGGAATTAGAGTTGACTCATCCCTACTTTCAGCGGCATTTGTCTAATAGGCTCTCTCTCTCGCCAGTGAATTCGGCTTCTCATTCATTTCGAATGAAAGAGCTTCTAGGAGGAATTGTCATATGAATTCGTTTCTTCCTTCTTCTTCTTTTAATTTCAAAAGAATGAGGGTGCCACGTGGACTATATGTATACAATACAGAAGAATAGATTATTACAACGATACTGGAAAATATCAGGGGCAATGTTTATAGATTACCCACTGCCCTAAGTTAGGTTGAGCTAATAAACAAATTAACCTAGTTACTTCAGTCCCAATTTATGTTCGTTCGTTTTTTTTCTTCTTAGCCAATAGAGAGAATTTCATTTCACAAGAAATGCTATTACAAACTACTGAACATAAAGACAACAGAATAAAAATAATCATACAGACGAGAAGAACATAGACAGAACCAAAACAAATGAAGGATACATGCCCAGCGAGAGATTGCTTCGGCCGTCAAATGTCCGTGATTAATGTATGATGTTAAGTTGCTGCTGTCACGGTAGTTCCACGTGAATGACGATTCTTCCAACACACAGTTAAACAGGTAAACAACCGAAGAGATTTAAGGAAACATTGGCGCTCAACTGTCGATAAACTGTATGCTTGCTGTAGACACCAAACAGGATCTGACTGATACAAACCAAGTGACTAATGCACCTATAGTCGAAAGCTCCGCGACACGGTTAGGCGTCGTGCAACTAGATGGCATAAGCCAACTACAAAGCTCTAAAATCAGTAGAGAAGCTGTCAGAAAGAGTCGCAACCGTGGTTATTGGAATGAAATAGACATGGAGAATACCCTATTCATCTATGAGGTACATCCTTTGGCTTATATGCAACTAACAACATCTAAATTTAAATTAACACCCCCTTCCCTAACCATCACCACCCTATAGCCAATCCACTGGGCCAACCTGAGTATCCCCATCATCAACAAGCCAGATCAACCAAACCATCCATGCATCCCAATTCCGCCAAATCATCAAGCTGAAAATAATGCACCAAAGTCAAAATCCATCCAAATAAACCATTCTGCATTCGTACTATCCAGCATCCGAACAAACCCACCAGTAATATAACAATAACTATTTTGCCACAACCAACTTCCCAACATTCAACTAATCCAATAACGACAATCTGCCAATCCGATAAAGTCCATAGTCCGGATAGCCCATTATATTAACGACATCCGGAAAACAGATATGCATGCATGAATCAAGAACAGATAGAAATAGCAGCTAACTCGAGACATGATAAGCATAACATCAACCCATACATGAAACGATCGGAACGGGCGGGGAAGGGGGAACCAGAGAGGGGAGGACGTTCCAATTGGGGAGGAAAAACTGAAGAGAAAAAACAAAAGATCAAGTTTTGATTTTGACAAAACAAGTACTACGAAAGGGAATACAGAAATGAACGTATAGAATTACTTCAACCACAATCGTGAAACGGTCAGACCAAACGAGGAAGGGGAACTAGAAGGGGAAATTGAAAATAGACAAATTAAGTACTACGAAAGGGCATATAGAAATGCAAATTAAAGCATTACCTCAATCATAGTCGTGAAACGATCGGAACAGAAGGGGAGGGGAATCCAGAGGGGGGAGGCCGTTCCAGTCGGGGAAGGAAAATAGAAGAGAAATAAAGGATTTATGGAAAAGGAAGTACTACAAAAGGGCATGAAGGAATGCGCAAAAAGGCATAACTTCAACCACAAACGTGAAACAATGAAGTTAAAAAGTTCATTTAATATCGGTTCATTACACAAATAAACAACACTTCACATATTTTGCTAAATTGGATAGGCTTTGAAACCAATCTCATTCTTGGTTCGTTCGGGTTATGATGCAAGAAGTTAACCTATTCGTGATTTCATTTGAGATCGACTCGCTTCTTAGAGCTTGTTTGGGTGCCACTTTTTTCCATTTTTCCATTCTCATTTTTTTCCTTCTTGGCATTTGGGCAAAAACACCCAGAACTCCTTTTCTGAGAATGAGTTTTGCATTTTGCACAATCTAGGGCAGAAGTGAAAAAGAGGTCAGGAGCTTCTTTTCAATTCTCGTTCTCCTTTTTGGATTCTCCCCTCCAATTTCCCTCTCCTATCTACCCCTGTCTTTCCCTTTCTTGATTAAAACATACCTTCTTCCCCTTTCCTATTTTGTGGGTCGAAATTGTTGAATTACTCAAGCCATGGGTGGTGAAAACTGAGTTTGGGTGAGGATTTAAAGTCGGATTTGAGCAGTTTAGGGTTGGAATCAAGGTTTTTGGGTGAAATTTGAGAGAAAAATAGATTGGGGCGTGGATTAGGGTTTTCGGATTTAGAGGTGAAGTGGGTAGGTTAGGGCTTGAAATTGAGTTTTTAAGGTGATTTGGGTGTAGATTAGTTAAGGGATTCAAAGGTTTTGGAGCTTGATTGAGAGAGATATGGTGAGGTTTGGGTGTTTCGGACTCTGGCAGAGAAGAAGGAAAAAAAAAGGTGGCTTTTGGTTTTGGGTTGAAGAGAGAGAGAGAGAGAGAGAGAGAGAGAGAGAGAGAGAGGACTTGTACCATTGTTCTTTCTTTTCTTTTTTTCTTTTACAAAAATTTGTTAGGGTAATCTTAAATGGGTTTTGGGAGACTTTCAATTACCAAAAAAAAGAAAGAAAAAAAGAAGAGCAAAAAATATTTTTCAACAAAAAAGTCGTAATACATTGTTAGTTGTTAAAAATACTTCCCAACATTACTTTAAAAAATTGCTAAAAATGATATTCATACACATTTTAAATACCATAATAAAGAAACAAGGGCACAACGGTAAAGAACCAACCCATAATTCATTTTCATCATTATTCTCCCAAACACTACTCATGTTGCGAAATACATTCTGCACATTTCTTTCAAACACTCTTACTAGATTCAAAATACATTCTGATCATAATCCAAAAGAGTAAAAAAGTTAAAAATAAAAAGCTTAAAATGAGGCTCTCAAACACCCCCTTAAAGAAGTTAAGCTTCAACATATTTAATAGTCATCCAAGTTGTCAAACTTAGCTTCAACAATCAACTTTTATGTTATTTTATTTTATTTTATCAGAGCTTGAACAATTGATTTCCCGAATCAATGGAAGAGTAATGGAAGGGTGCTAAGTGAAAGGGATTGAAAGATGAGGGGGTGTGGTTGATAATTTTTAAAGATGAAGGGTGTTATATGTGGATGAGTGATAAATGAGGGGGTCTAAGTGATTTTCACCCACTAAAATTTGAAAATGCCTTTTTTTTTTTAAAAGGGGAAAACAGTGCAAACTTGGTTCTTTCGGACTAGTGTAATATATCTCTTGGTCCTCTTTATGAATTTGAGATGTACTAACTTGGAATAACGACGGGACTTTATTGTCTACACCATGGCACTGCCAAGAAATTTCTCATCAATTTCCTGTTTCATACATTTTCTTCTGATTAAGCTTTTGGCAAGAACGGCATTCAGGAACAAAAACAACAAGAAATCAATAAAATCTTTGAAGGCAAAGATGTCCTCTATTATTCGATCTGGAATGTGGAGATGGCCTAGAGGCTTGTAATAGAGTGATGCAGAGTATTATTGCCCAAACTCCTGCGAACCTAACTCCTGCTACTGAAATTGAAGACTCTGTAGTTTGGTTCCCCAACCCTAATGGATTTTACTCTTCTAAGTCTGCATGGGAAGCAATCAGGCAACAATCTCCGAAGCAACAGTGGACAACGGTTGTCTGGTTTAAGAGGCATGTCCCTTGATGGGCTTCCATCTTTTGGTTGGCTTTTCAACGTAGACTGAATACCAAGGATAGATTTGCTAGTTGGGGAATGACCGTAGATGTGAATTGCTCCTTGTGTGCTATGGCAACAGAATCTCACCAACATCTGCTCTTTGAGTTCCTGTTTTCAAGATTTGTCTGGCTTGAAGTTTGGAGCAAGTTGTCTAATTTGGGAGGACAGTCAAAGCTATCCAACATCATGGATTGGTTTACCCAACATGTGACTGGAAATGATTTTAGATGCAGGGCTATGAAAGGGTCTTTAGCTACTACTATTTATTTTGTGTGCATAGGAATTCTAAAATATTTCAACAAAAAACTTGTTCGATTGATCAGGTGGCCCGAATGACCATTGATTCAATCCGAGTTTTTTTAAGCTCGGCTACAAGGATGAAACCCTGTGCAGATTGGGGGTTGTCTGAGAAAGTTGTTTTGCTTGGATAATTTTAATATTGTATAGTTTTGCTAGCTTCTTGTTCTTGTTACTTTGTTCATACTTGAGTTGTATCGTGTAGTTTCTTTGTTTATCTTTCAGTTGTAATACCATAGCTATCTCCTTAGTTTGTTTGTTAATTGTTTAGGCTATATAAAAGTGAAGTACTTGTCCAAAAAAAAAAAAAAAAGGTTGAATTTTTGTGAATTGAATCTTTCATTAGCCATGTGCGGGGATGGAATTTGGTCAAGGAAAATTTTTGTGGCATATTTTCCCGGAAAAATATTGAGGCGTCCAAATAAAGTCGCACAAATGTCTGGACATCAATCGATGCATGTAGAACCCAAACACATTCCCCTTCTAAGAAAGCCATGGATGAGTGTCACAGTTTTTGTCACATGATTAATTGAACATGTAATCCCTTGAAATTCCAAACTTTTAGGCAAAAGAATGACAGCATTATATAAACTGTTGATGGAAAGTTACGTTACCATTTGGGCAGTTTGGTCCCCTACAATATATAGACAAGTCTTAACGAAATCTGAGGCCACAATTTTGATGGACCTGCCAAGGACATTTCTCCTTCTACCGATCGTGTACTGCATTCGAACCGAGCAGGATTCTCTGTTTCTAAATTTTTTGTTCTCCTATGATGAACGCATTCTCTGCCACTTCATGAATCATGATGCCTCGAGATTCATGTATTTTGAGATTGTCACCACGTCCAATTGGAAGTGTACTACAATGCCACGGAAAAGAATTCAAATGTCGCGGAACACTTGACCGTTATGTTAACATACTGCGGTACAATGTGACATATGGGTTCGTGGTTGATGCCCCAAGACCACCAAAAGATAGAAGATATTTAGCACCCTCAAGGTACACAGAGTCTAGTCTTTTTCACTCTATTTTACATTGCCTTATCAATTGGGGTGTGAATAGTTTTGTTTTGGTATGTGATCATGAAAGCAAATAAGCAGCCCCGACTTCTATAACTCATCGCGTTACATGAACGTGTGGTTGCGACTCAAGCCACCTGGTGAAGCATTTTCGTGGAACGTGAGATGCAGCGTGTTGACACCGCATGCGTATCATAAGAGAAAACAGCCATAGAAGGGGGAAATCTTATCCAGATCTCTGGTCCCCCCTTTCTTCCTCATGGTTCTCATAGTGTGGTCTTTTTCTTAGATAAAGAAGCAACTTTATGTGATTAATGCAAAAACGTAGGGTTTGGCGCCGCGGCGGCAGAAAAACCACTTTTTAGTTTCAAAGCTGCCTATAAATTTGCCTCAGTATTGCTCTTCTCAGCAACCCATCTTCCCATATTTCAATAACTCTCTCCCTCTCCCTCCAGTTGTACAAAATTCTCAGTTGTTCTCATTGCCTGAACAATGGCCAAGGAGTCGAAAACAAGGTTTGTGACAGAATTTGCTCCATCAAAACTAGTCTCTAGAACAAAGCGGCCATTGAGGAAAATGCTAGACACCATCGACGAAGAAGAAAAAGATTTCCATGCCAACAGGAGCATTTCGACTCCTTTTGATGGATCATCAGATCGCGAGCCATACCGTGCAATGCCACTTGCTTCGTAGGCCTTTTGTGCTAGTTCAGTCCTAGCAACGGCAAAAGATGAATAACTGCTGAGCAGCAGCAGAGTGGCAGTATGAGATTAATATATTTAATTTTGGGGTTATTTGTGTTAAGGTGAATGAATCACCACACCCTGCATTTTAGGGGGCGGTGATGGTTAGCATTTTTTTTTTGTTGAGGAAAATGCTTCATGTTCAACACCATCTTCGTATGTGTTTTGTAGAATAAGGCATTTGCTAGCTATTTAAGCAGTGAAATAAAACTTCGAAGTACTCAACTGCAGAAAGCGTAAATTGAAGAATTAATATAACACGAGTGCAATACCACCCGAAATTAATAGAACGAAAGATACACTTTTAACTATTTTCGTAACAAGCTTGGAAGCAAAAAAAAAAAAAAAAACCACCTTGGTCGTGTCAGCTAACATCAAGGGGCTCACGGGATTGTAATTCGAACTCAGTGTAAAGTGTAGCCTCCTAAGTCCTAACATATAGTTCCAACACCCCAAAACCAATGGTGATCGACAGCAAAAGAGGATCTTCTACCAAAATCCCAAAAGAATGTCAGGCAAGATCATATCCAATCATCCATTCTTTTTTTTTTTTGATAAGCAAAAATTTATTAATCTTTGGAAACAAATTACAAAGATTAAAAGGGTCCGAGACTAAAAACCAAGGTTCTGAATACCGTATCGGCACGAGTACCGGTTTTCCTATTGGTACGGTACGGTACCGGTACCGGTCAATACCGGGTACCGTATCGGATTTGCCGCAACTATATACCGGGGCGGTTCCATGGACACAACGAATAACACAACATTTGACACAACAATAATCGAAGCCCCACGCTTACAATCGGACCTGTTCAAGTTGTTTAAAATATGTTTTTAAGATTACCTATAAAAAATTAACTCATTTGGATATCGGTAAAGGCTTGATCGGTTCATTCAAATTTATCCTATAAAATTTGACAGGAATCAACTAAATGAACTGATCAAGCCCTTATCGATATTCAAATGAGTTGATTTTTTACAGGTAATCTTAAAAACATATTTTAAATAAATTGAACGGCTCTGATCATTTGCGTGGGGTTTACAAAAAAAAATTTGTGTCAAATGTTGTGTTATTCGTTGTGTTAATGGAACAGCCCCCATATACATATATAAATATATATATATATATATATATATATATATATATATATATATATATATATATATATATATATATATATATATATATATATATATATATATATATATATATATATATAAAGGATCTAATCCGGACTTTTGATTTCCGGACTTTTTATACAAAATTTTTTTTGACGATCCAATCCGTCCAATGTGTTCAGAAGGTGTTTTCAAGGGTCTTCGCGGAAAATCTTAAAAAAAAAAAAACACCGGGAAGGGCTTGATCCAAGCAATTTTCGCAAAAATATAAAAATACAGTTTTTGCGAAAACTGCTTGGATCAAGCCCTTCCCGGTATTTTTTTTGAAGATTTTTCGCGTGGACCCTTGAAAACACCTTCTGAACACATTGGACGGATCGGATTTTCAAAAAAAAATTTGCAACACAAAAAAATCCCATTTTTTCTTATTTCCGGGAGGTGTGGATAGGAAATTCTCCGTATATATATCGAGAGAGGGTTCAAGAGACATAAAATTTGTCACAGAATATGACATTTTCAATCCCATTTTCTTAAAAATCAAGGTACCCTTAAACCCACTTAATCTATGTATATTTAGTACATACTTGTTGTATTTGATGTTTGGTAGTGATAAAAGTTAAACCCATGCATCACAAACCCTTTTTAAAAAACATACGCTGTTTTTTTATAATCTCCCCGTTTAGAAATCATAGTTTTTGGGTCACACCGATACCAAATTAGAAAAAATGTGTAACTACAATGTTGTAGATCTTGAAATTCTCTTAAATTTTGATATACTTAAATTTTGATATATAACTTGCCTTGATCGGAGTTCGAAGTAAAAAGTTATGGCTGAAATACGGTTGCAGTTTTGTTCTGTCCGGTATTTGCTCGGTATTTTTCGGTACCGGCCAGTATTCCTGGTATTTGCCGGTACGGCCGGTATTTGGCCGGTACCGCCCGGTATTGAACACGGTACGGTATTGAGGGTCCTTGGTACCGTTTTTATACAAAACCGGTACGTACCGGCCGGTACGGCACGGTATTCATAACCTTGTTGAAAACGCCAAGGACCCTAAAGGGGAAATAACAAGACACAAAAAAGGATGGCAAGAAGCCAACCAAACCATAGAAACAAAAAGAAAAAACACCTAAAACGACCTAGAATCCTGAATCAGAAAACACAACAGGGAAGGCCTCGAAAACACCCAAAAACATTAGCAGGAAAAGAAAAACCCAAAGCACACCTCCCCCTAAGCTCGCCACCAGAACCAAAAACCCCAAAAAAGCCGAAACCTCCAACCGACACGAGGAACACCCAGAGAGCTCCCACCAACATCGACTGCAAAATTAGAACTCCACAGAAATGGAGCTACACAAATGCCTTCTATGATACATAGAACTCTTGATAAGCAATTAAGATCTATAGCACGGACACGGACACAGATATGGACACGGACACAGACCAGACATAGACACGGGACACAAGATTTCTAAAAAAGGGGACACGGACATGGTCGGGGACACAACAAAAATAAATAAAATTAATAAATAATTTTTGTTGTATACCAATAGAAATATAGCTATATGTATAAACATGAAGCGTCAATATATTATACATATAAACAAGCATCATATACACATCATATTATACTTTCAACCCCAAACATTTGAAGTAATACACATTTAGCCCCCCAAAATTAAAAAAATTGCATATTTAACCCTCGCCATGTCCCCAACTGTGTCTCTCCCGTGCCCCGCTGTCTCCCCCTAAAAAATTAATTGAATTATGGGATACACCTCGTGGTGTGTCCCATACGGATTGAGCCGTGTCCCCGTGTTGGACACGGAGACACTCCGGCCTCCTATGCCCTGCCTGTCCCCCGCAAAAAAATAATTGAATTTAGGGGACACACCACGTGGCGTGTTTCATACGTATTGAGTTGTGTCCCCGGCATGTCCCCGTGTCGGACACAGGGACACTCCGGTCTGTGGGAGTGTCGATGCTACATAGGCTAAGATAATAAGCAAACACAATACATGAGTTCCAGAACAACAAGAAATGCACGCACAGAAAGAATACCCATAGCAAATGTAAAAATCAATGGCTAGTTCTATCAAGAGCTCATCTGGCTTCATACTATTGGTAACTCAGGAAGCCAATAAGGATTTACTGTGATAATCAGGCTGCTAAATTAGGACAAGAGTTTGTCAAAATCAAAGCATATTGACATCAAGTTTCTTGTCGTTAAGGAAATAGTTCAGAATCATCTTATGTCAATTGAGTACATTAGCACAGAACTTATGATTGCGGATCCGCTTACTAAGGGCTTACCACCTAAAGTGTTTAAGGAGCATGTAGCTCGTACAACAGTGGTTAGTTTTAGTTCTAGTGAAGTATTTGATTAGTGGGAGTTGTGCTACTCATATTATTGATTATGTGACTTTTGTGGTGATCACTTTTGGCTTATTGATGATTCTGAAATAAAGTTGCATATTTTCAAATTGTGGTATATACATGAAGTTTTGAATATATGTGTGGCTTAGGAACTCTGTTGAGTTATAAGGTTGGACTAGTTGGAAATAGGCATGCTAAAGGATCACATTTGTATGTAATTTCCATGCTACACTTCCGTACTTGATCTATGTCGTTGAATGCATAGATATTTGTGACCATGGATGGGTCCTGTCATGATAAATATGGCAAAGGCCTCCATGATCCTATATTTATGTTTTTGATGGACCAGATTGTTTGAGATGACACTCATAAATTTCGACAATAAAAGGTTGAGCGCTCCTAAAGTTTACAATGTCTAATATCTGGATGACCTATGTGGCCCAAGTGGGAGATTGTTAGCAATTTTCTATAGGTGGGCCTACATAGATCATATAATTAGATATTGTATATTGTCGAATAAGGTTTGAGTGGTGTTGGTATTACCCATTAAGCTGTGATCATTTAATTAATGTAACCGGGTAATTGACAAATCTCTATTAGCGCGTATTTGGGTTATATGACGCGCGTTAAGTGGTACGGGCTTATTATTAAGTGTAGAGACCATTCAGGGCCCATTAGGGTTCCATCTATTATGATGGGCTATGATGGAACCAAGGCCTATAAATATGTGGTTAAGTCCCCACTCTAAACCCTAATCTCTTTTCTCATACCATCCCATCGAGTGTGAGACTAAGGTCAAAATTAAGAGTTGGGCTTTGGAGGTGGAAGACGAACAACCACACACACAAGGTTTTCATCCTCCATGGCTACAGGTACGCATCTGCTATTATTTTCTTCAATGGTTTGACATGAGTTCTTGGGTTTAGGGTTTCTTATGAAATCCTACAATATTAAGGCTGTTAGATCCGATCGTGGTGGTGAATACTACGGTCGATATGACGGATCAGGCGAACAACGTCTAGGGCCTTTTGCGAGATACTTGGAAGAATGTGAGATCGTGCCTCAGTACACCATGCCAGGGACGCCACGTCAAAATGGTGTATCTGAGAGACGAAACCGGACCCTTAAGGATATGGTTAGAAGCATGATAATCAATTCCTCTTTACCTGATTCTCTTTGGGGAGAAGCCTTAAAGATTGCAGTTTATATCCTTAATCGAGTACCAAGTAAAGCAGTATCTAAAACCCCACACGAGTTGTGGACTGGAAAGAAGCCTAATCTTAGGCATTTCCATGTCTGGGGTTGTCCAACTGAGGCTAGGCCTTATAGGCACAATGAAAGAAAATTGGACTCAAGAACAGTTAGCTGCTATTTTGTTGGATACTCTAAAAGGTCAAGAGGTTTTAAATTTTATTGTCGAAATTTATGAGTGTCATCTCAAACAATCTGGTCCATCAAAAACATAAATATAGGATCATGGAGGCCCTTGCCATATTTATCATGACAGGACCCATCCATGGTCACAAATATCTATGCATTCAACGACATAGATCAAGTACGGAAGTGTAGCATGGAAATTACATACAAATGTGATCCTTTAGCATGCCTATTTCCAACTAGTCCAACCTTATAACTCAACAGAGTTCCTAAGCCACACATATATTCAAAACTTCATGTATATACCACAATTTAAAAATATGCAACTTTATTTCAGAATCATCAATAAGCCAAAAGTGATCACCACAAAAGTCACATAATCAATAATATGAGTAGCACAACTCCCACTAATCAAATACTTCACTAGAACTAAAACTAACCACTGTTGTACGAGCAACATGCTCCTTAAACACTTTAGGTGGTAAGCCCTTAGTAAGCGGATCCGCAATCATAAGTTCTGTGCTAATGTACTCAATTGACATAAGATGATTCTGAACTATTTCCTTAACGACAAGAAACTTGATGTCAATATGCTTTGATTTTGACAAACTCTTGTCCTAATTTAGCAGCCTGATTATCACAGTAAATCCTTATTGGCTTCTTGAGTTACCAATAGTATGAAGCCAGATGATAAAATTCTGCAACCACAGCGCTTACTCTGTTACTTTATAGCAAGCAATAACAAACTCGGAGTCCGAATATCCAACAATAATAATTAGATTCTCCGATATGTGAGCATATCATTTACAAATATCTACCAAGCATTCCAACTATGCATGCAATATCTGGATGCGTACAAACTAGAGCATACATAAGACTCCCACTATTCTTAAGATAAACACATTGATCCATATCATTTTCCTTAAAACCAAAAAAGGAAATTACTTGGTCAAACTTTCGGTACCATTGACGAGATGCCTGCTTTAAGCCATAAATGGATTTCTTTAGTTTGCAAACCAAATGTTCTGATCCTTTAGTCTCAAAACCTTCTGGTTGCACCATATATATGGTTTCTTCAACGTCACCGTTGAGAAACGCAGTCTTTACATCCATTTGGTGAAGCTCTAAATCATAATGAGCTACAAGTGCCATAACAATCCGTAGAGAGTCTTTCGATGATACCGGAGAGAAAGTCTCTTTATAGTCAATGCCTTCCTTTTGAGTAAAGCCTTTTGCAACAAGACGTGCTTTATATCTTTCAATATTGCCTTTCGAATCCCGCTTGGTTTTAAATATCCATTTACAACCAACAGGCTTGACACCTTTAGGCAATTCGACAAGATCCCAAACGTCGTTGTCACTCATAGACTTTAACTCATCCAATATAACATTCATCTGTTTTAGGGAGTTAACACTTTGTTTGGCTTGACTGAAAGATATGGGGTCATTTTCCAATCCTATATCAAACTCATGTTCTTGGAGATAAACCATATAATCATCAGGAATCCCTGATCTCCTCTCCCTATTGGATCTCCTAAGTGGCACATCTACTTGCGTTTGTTGTGGTTCTTCTGTATTAGTAGGAGGCAACTCATGATTAGTTTGGTGGTTTGCATCCGCATCCTGTACAAGTACAGGTGTAACCACCTCAACAGTCTCAATTGGAATTATAGGAATCTCAACTTGTTCCTCTTCAAATAAAAATTCCTTATTTGTGCACTCCCACTACTTTCAACATACTCAATAAATTTGGCATTATCCGTCTCAATTATGGTATTTGTGGAAGGACAATAAAATTTAAAACCTCTTGACCTTTCAGAGTATCCAACAAAATAGCAGCTAACTATTCTTGAGTCCAATTTTCTTTCATTGGGCCTATAAGGCCTAGCCTCAGTTGGACAACCCCAGACATGGAAATGCCTAAGATTAGGCTTCTTTCCAGTCCACAACTCGTGTGGGGTTTTAGATACTGCTTTACTTGGTACTCGATTAAGGATATAAACTGCAGTCTTTAAGGATTCTCCCCAAAGGGAATCAGGTAAAGAGGAATTGCTTATCATGCTTCTAACCATATCCTTAAGGGTCCAGTTTCGTCTCTCAGATACACCATTTTGACGTGGCGTCCCTGGCATGGTGTATTGAGGCACGATCTCACATTCTTCCAAGTATCTCGCAAAAGGCCCTAGACGTTGTTCGCCTGATCCGTCATATCGACTGTAGTATTCACCACCACGATCGGATCTAACAGCCTTAATCTTCTTATTAAGTTGATTTTCAACTTCTGCTTTATAGGCCTTAAAAATGTCCAGTGCCTGTGATTTTTCATGTATCAAGTACAGATACCCATAACGAGAATAGTCATCTGTAAAAGTGATAAAATACCGTTGACCATTCCAAGAAGCCGTAGGAAATGGACCACAAATATCGGTATGTATCACTTCTAAAATGTCTAAACTCCTTTTGGCACCAAATTTCCTTATGTTTGTTTACTTCCCCTTTATGCATTCAACACAGATTTTGAAATCTGAAAAATCAAGAGGATCAAGAATTCCACTTGACACAAGTCTTTCAATTATCTCTTTGGAGATATGTCCCAAACGCTTGTGCCACAATACAGAGGAATTCTCATTAATTAATTTTCGCTTTGTTCCATAGTTGTCCACATGTAAAGTTTCATTAAACTTTAAGTGTGAAGCATCCAAGTCTAACCTGTATAGACTATCAACTAGAGATCCAGTACCGATAATATTTGAATTTTGGAAAAGACTGAAACCTCCGTCACCAAATGAACAAGTATAATCGGATTTGTCCAAACAGGAAACAGAAATTAAATTCCGTCTAAATGACGGTACATAAACAGTCTCATCCAGATCCAAATAAAAACCAGATTCTAATTTAAGTCTATAGACTCCAATTGCCTCAACACGAACTTTATTGCCATCCCCCATATAAATAAACCTTTCGGCATCACTGGGTGTTCGGCTCCTTAGACAACCATTCATAGACACACTTATGTGAATAGTGGCACCCGTATCTATCCACCAAGTGTTGGGTGGTATTTCAGCTAAATTAAATTCACAGCAAACAAAACTAAATTGGTTATCTTTATTTGCGAGCCACTTATGATTCTGGGGACAATCTTTCTTCACATGACAATCAACCCTTTAGCAAAAGAAACAGGGAATAACTGTATCTTGATTCTGTTGCACATTTGTCTGTGAAGTCCCAGTATGTGAAATTCCCTTACCCTTATGATCAAATTTGCTTTTCTTAGTGCCCAAATAACCAAGAGAATATGTTGAAATGTTGTTCAAATTGACAGATATAGAAGATGTATTCACTATAACAATACAAAAAAGAGAAGCTCACGATTAACAAATATCAATAATGCAATGATAAAAATAAAAAACTTGATTATAATTATCATGCAAAAATTGGTCTAATTGTAGGGGCAAACAATTTAGACATAGAGACATAAACTAAAAAACACAAATATTATGTCTTTAGTGGTGGGCCCTATCGAGAAACCTAACGCATCATCATAATCAAGTCTTTGGACAATAATTATAACACGCAAGTGGTCTTCTCAAAAAAATAAATAAGGCTAGTTAACCTGAACAATACAAAATTAGACCTGGCCAATCAAAAGCCTTCCTTTGGGCCAACTTTTGAACGCATAGGTAAATTCGCTAGTTAACCTGAACAATATAAAATTAGACCTGGCCAATCAAAAGCCTTCCTTTGGGCCGACTTTTGAACGCATAGGTAAATTCTAAAAATTATATTATTCAAAAAATTAACTACCTTATACCGTTTAAATCCGGCCAGATAATAACCTTCCTTTGGGCCGATCACTACCCGCATGGATCTAAACGTGACTTTATGTAATCCAAAACTGTTACCTTCAAGTTTAAGAAAATTTCCATAATAGAGCCACTTTGGCGGCTTATTACTTTAATTCTCCTAAACCCTAGGTATGGATTACAAAATAATCTTTATGCCCCACGGTAATAAACTTTTTTTGAAATAAGTAATAACTTCTCTTAGCTGCACGGTATACTTATGGCAGCATTAAATAAATTACCTTGCTTCTAATAACAGAAGTATGCGAGCAATACATCACAAGTACCAACATGGTGTTAATAAACAAAGTTTGATTCTCATAAGTAAGTAATAAAAATTATCAACGTAACTTATGAAAAACAAATTTAATCCTGCACTGCCGCCGTGCAAACTGTAGTGGAAGTATGCTTATCAAATCAATTGAATAAAATATTCATTGATCAATTTATCTAGTAGCAAGAAATGACTAAAAACAATATTCGAAATCTTGCCAAAAAATATGTAGATTGAAGTTATTACTGGTTTCTAAAAGGAGGAAAAACAAAACCTTATATTTTCCTCAATTTAAATAAAGATTCATCGATAACTGATATAATCGAAAAAACTTAATCAATCTTTACTTGATTCGCGAAACAAGCAATAATAATAACTGACCCGAAAGGCTGTTAACCTGTAGTTGCACAGGAACAAAAAGTTACAAAACAGTAGGTGGGTTTGTTGACCGGTCAAAACATGACAATACAAAACCCCTTAATGTCGGAAAAATTCATCTCCAATATGCTCCATATTGGAATCAAAGTCACGATGGTTATAGCAATAGGAAAAAAATTATTACTATATATTAATCTGACAAGTACCTCAAATCAACTTGTCCTACCAAGTGCAGATTAGAAAAGAACGAAAATTCTTGTTTCAAGAATCAGAGGGAAAAATAGAAAATAATTACAAGCTTTATATTTTCCTCAATAATATGACAAGAGGCTCTGATACCAATTGTAGGATTTCATAAGAAACCCTAAACCCAAGAACTCATGTCAAACCATTGAAGAAAATAATAGCAGATGCGTACCTGTAGTCATGGAGGATGAAAACCTTGTGTGTGTGGTTGTTCGTCTTCCACCTCCAAAGCCCAACTCTTAATTTTGACCTTAGTCTCACACTCGATGGGATGGTATGAGAAAAGAGATTAGGGTTTAGAGTGGGGACTTAACCACATATTTATAGGCCTTGGTTCCATCATAGCCCATCATAATAGATGGAACCCTAATGGGCCCTGAATGGTCTCTACACTTAATAATAAGCCCGTACCACTTAATGCGCGTCATATAACCCAAATACGCGCTAATAGAGATTTGTCAATTACCCGGTTACATTAATTAAATGATCACAGCTTAATGGGTAATACCAACACCACTCAAACCTTATTCGACAATATACAATATCTAATTATATGATCTATGTAGGCCCACCTATAGAAAATTGCTAACACTGTTTACTTTTTATGGAAATCCATTCCCAGAGAAGCTAGGCATTAGCAGGTGATAAGGAACTCCACGGCAAAGGGAAGACATGCACATGCAGCCACAGGTCTAAAAGATTGTAGTTTTTCCGTTCAGCTCACACACATGCTTGGCGGGATATCACATTCTGTTTTTCCTGGAATCATGAACAAATAAGACAATCAAGAACCTGGCTACAGGGCAAGGCATTGAAACATCAGGTTGCGTTCTACGCGATAGATTTTGGAAGCCTCTGTGGAGGCCAAAAAGAGAGGTTCTCCACCACCTGGCAGGGTTTTCTTGCTGACTCTGAAAACAGAGGAGCGAATGATCAGCTTGTTCTAATCTTTGAATGCTCGTGCAGACCAGAAGATGCACAACCTTCCCCACCGAGGTGAAGGACCAACAAACACGGACGGAGGGAATATTAAAACTCAAATTTTGAATATTATACTATTTTAAATATACAGCGCCGGACGTAGATAGGACCACAACGATGTGAAAAAAATCATCTTAATTGGATATAGATAGCCAGATAGGTATCAAACGATGTCATAATTTTAAAATAATACTTTTTGTTTGGATACCTACAGATTGTTTGATGAAATTAATGTTTTATGAATAAACTTCTCAAACAGGCCCTACAAAATGGCAAGTTCACATCATTACATTAGAAGTCTAGGCATGTAGAATTTTTTTGAGTGCAGATAGGGTACACACGTGGTGCCCAAATGCGTATGTCGGCAACTAGGCATGTTTGGTCGGTCCCTATGATCGTGTCGTTTCCGTATCAAAAATAATTAATTAAACGAAACAATTACTACTATTTCAAATAGTGGTAAGTATTCCGAGTATCGCTCCTCAGGAATTAAAAGGCTAAGTTGCAACTATTCCAATCGATTTCTAAATTAATTCGATAAAAAGATGTTTTGGTTTGATTTCCTAAAATTATAAAAGCTAAATTAAAATTAAGCAATTAAAAAGTGAAGAGATTCGATGAGAGAAAAGTCTAGGGTTCGAATCCACTTGACCCTTTGTAACCTAGATTTATTACGATTGAGGATTTCTTATTCGGATTTACCGGATACCGTTAGGGTTCGCGGGCCCATGCGATATCTCCTAAAAATATTCATGTATCATCAAGCGGCATAGATTATCTCCGCCTAGCACGAATCGTCTTACTAGTACGATCCGTCTCTATGGCACGGATTGTCTAATAGCACGACGCGTCTTACGATAGTATAATCTATCACAGTCAATTACCACGAATTCAATTAAAACCGTTGTGTGAAAAGTATTTGAAACCGCGCATGACAAATACACAATTTAATGGGAAAAGTTAAAACCAATTTCATAAAAATGAAATCATCTAATTCACACAACCAAATCCGAATAATTAAATCCAACAAAAGTAATAAAATCTACGTTACTCGGAGTACAAGCTTCATCTACGCCCTAGAGGAGAGTTTAGCTGGACATAGTCTGTCAAAAGAAGCCGCCGCTTCTCTGTTCTCTGATGCCGTGATATTCTGTCCGTGTGATGTCCTCTTTTCCAAGCCTGCTGCCTTCTATTTATAATGATAAGCGCCACATCACTTTTCTTGCTACCCAAGGTCAGCTCCGTAGTGCGCTTTTCTTTTTTCAGCTTATAACCTAGCCGACTTGTTAGTTGCTCCTCTTCAAATAAGGCCAGCCAAATACTGATGGGTTATGAAGCCCATTGCCCTCAAACTCAATTGATAAAAATAATCAATAACTTCTCATGCTATGTGGCCCACCAATACATGTGGAAATTCTAATATGCTACCAATTCTTCACCACGTGCACAGTATAGTATTTAATAATAAGGCCCAATCCATGCTTGCTTCACTTGATTTTATTTGCCAACGGGCTCTGCTTCGACGCCGAGTTAAATTGGACTTTACATTTTATTTTATTTTATCAAGGTCTCTGAATATCTGCAAAAACACACAAACAAAACATTGAACTCCAAATAACAAAATAAATGGACTTAACAAGGATAAATTAGGGGGCGCCAATGTAAACATGAATGCGCCTATCACACCCCCCAACTTACACTTTGCTAGTCCCTAGCAAAACAAAATAAATGCAACTAATGAAATTAAACAAAAATGGATAGGTCTTTTAAACCCCCGGGCGGCCCCGGTAGGACGAGTGAAGTCTCGTGAGGGTTTTCAGCAGTGATCACCCACAAAACACACAAAGAATTGGATACTCAAATGCGACTCAAACCCAACCGACAACATCTCAAAGCATTGCAGCGACTGCCATGCAAGTCAAGGACAAGATGCTTTATTCATGCAAAGATTTAAACAAGTGAATTCTCATATCCAACCTAGCACAAAAATTAGCCTTCTCACCTACCATCAGATAGAGAATTATCACATAGCATGCGTGTAAGTGAGAACCACACATAGAAATTCACTAACCCCGAAAACAGTTCACACAATATCAATAGCTCGGTGTGTCTCTAAAAACTCACCCCTTCCCCTAACGTTTAATCTCTATTGTTCACTTCTTTTTTTTTTTTTTTACTTTTTTTTTCTTGTCACTTTTCTTCTCTTTTTTTTCTTGTGGTCGTGCAATGCCTGGGTCTGTCGGGCTTTCTAGTTGACCCATGTAACGAGCTTTAGGTCGGTCATCCCCATGCCTTATGGCCTTAGGGTACCAGGTTTTGAAAGACCCCTCAGACTTAATTGCTCGAGTCAAAAAGGCTTTAGGGAGAAACCCAAACTAACCACATTCAACCAATGCCTTCACAAGGTCTATCCATCTTTTGATGCGAACAACACGGTGGGAGCAAACTCCGATTGCCCGGTTACTCAATGAACGCCCGGATAAACATTAACAAAATAGCGCACAATTTTTTTTCAATGGGAAAAGGGTTCCAATTAATCCACAGACAAGTCAAATCACACCTAAATATCAATGACGTGTGAACCAAATTCGAAGCCAGTGAATGCTCAAGTGGGACAGTGTTTGTGCAACATCATGAATTCAAGTGATCAAAGCGCTATCCAACTATAGATGATACGGGCTAACCAAGTGCTTTCTATCAACATCTCATTCACAAGCTTAAATCGATTCATGAACTTGTATCAAGACGTCAACTCACATAATAATCATCGCAATACTAATCAGCAGCCATCAATCAAGAGTAAGTGCACTCAAGCATCCAAATTCCTTGGTTCATTTCTTTTTTTTTTTGTTAAATTTTTCAGACTCTCTAAAAAGCATAAAAATAAGGTGATCCCTCCCCCCAACTTAAACTGTTCAATGTCCTCATTGAAAGCATGAACTAAAAGATAGGACGAGCAAGTAAAAGAGAGGAAAGGTATCACCTTGGTAGAGGAGAACAAATAGCAGGATAAAAGATGGCGAGAGGGAGACCCCCCAACTTGAAGCGTAGTACCTGCAATTGTTAGCCTCCACGACAAAAAGAAAACAAAAACGAGCAAAAAGAAAAAGAAAAGGAAAAAAAAAAACGACAACATAAAAATAATAAAATAAAATAAAATACACTATGCTCACATGAATATTGAGTGTCTATCAGACCATGAAGAGTTATTAGTATGAACATGTTTCCCCAATCCAAGCTCTTAGTCAAGAATTGAACTCGACCGTGCCACAAAATCAAATATTTAGAGTACTGCGATTGCCTTAATCGCTTGTGAAATTTTAACTCCACCATATATGCTAGTCGAACGAAATTGATTTTCATATTGTTGACAATGTCCACTAAGCATGGATGGTAAGTCAAGTCAAAATCATCAACACCGAGAAAATCAATTACTTCGATTCTATTAAAGTCTTGTATTGGTGGAGACTCAATAAGAGGATTGGTATCATCTAAAGCTGGGAGTATTTGATTAACATGTTCAAGTGGACTTTCGACACTAATGGGCAAGAACTCCTCAAGAGTTTTTATATCAAGAAGGGCATCATCGCAAGTAAAATTCTTCTGAGGAGAACATTGGACATTAAAATTATCGTTCAATTCTAGCTCCAATACTTTTTCCGATCCAAAACCAACACCTTCATTAACAACAAGTGGCTCTATTTGGTCTTCTACCCTAGCATGAGAATTGACATCTTCAAACTTCATATTGCAAATCCAAAATTGTGATTCTTTAGCAAATTGATCATAATAATACCAACCCTTCTCAGTAGTTTTATCCAAAAATTTGCCATGGCACATCATGTCTACTAATTGACGTGTTTCACTATTTAAGCCCTCATAAAAATATTCTATAATGCGCCAAAGTTCAAAACCATGATTTGGGAAAGAGAGTAGCAAATCTTTGTATCGTTCCCAAGATTGCAAATAAGATTCTTCTTCAGTCTGTGCAAAATTTACGATTTCTTGTTTCCGAAGAACAATCTCATACGCTGGGGAAAAATCCTCCAAAAATCTCTTTTTCACCTCTTGCCATGTTCGTATGCATGTTAAATTTAAAGAGAAAAACCAACCTTTAGCCTTGTAATGCAAAGATCTCTCAAAAAATTTAATCTTAACTGCTTCAATTTTAAGGTTGGATAAAGTGGCACAAACCTCCTCAAATTTTTGGATATGCAAATATGGGTTATCACATGAAAAGCCATGAAATTTGGGAAGCGATTGTATCTCTTCAGGTCTCAACTCAATGTTCCAAGAATAATCTCCAAAATAAGCCATAGTATTTTTTTTTTGTTTTTTTTTCAAATTAACAAAAAAAAGAAAAAGGAAAAAGAAAACTCTTAATGCAAACTACTCTACCAAAACAAGGTAAAAAGAATATAATGATAATAACTCACAGGGTTATAAAAAATTGAAGATCGGAATGATGGGGCATTTGGATGGTAACTATGCTGCTTATCTCTCGCCTCCGTGCCCGTAACCTCTCGCTCCCTGTGTCTAGAGAAAACAATGCTAAAAGAAAAAGAGCAATTAAACAAGTATGAGAAAGAAAAGAAAATACCTAAACTAGGAATTAAAATAAAAATCAACTGGAAGAATGCAACCGTGCTTGTAATCCCCGGCAACGGCGCCAAAATTTGATCGTGTCGTTTCCGTATCAAAAATAATTAATTAAACGAAACAATTACTACTATTTCAAATAGTGGTAAGTATTCCGAGTATCGCTCCTCAGGGATTAAAAGGCTAAGTTGCAACTATTCCAATCGATTTCTAAATTAATTCGATAAAAAGATGTTTTGGTTTGATTTCCTAAAATTATAAAAGCTAAATTAAAATTAAACAATTAAAAAGTGAAGAGATTCGATGAGAGAAAAGTCTAGGGTTCGAATCCACTTGACCCTTTGTAACCTAGATTTATTACGATTGAGGATTTCTTATTCGGATTTACCGGATACCGTTAGGGTTCGCGGGCCCATGCGATATCTCCTAAAAATATTCGTGTATCATCAAGCGACATAGATTATCTCCGCCTAGCACGAATCGTCTTACTAGTACGATCCGTCTCTATGGCACGGACTGTCTAATAGCACGACGCGTCTTACGATAGTATAATCTATCACAGTCAATTACCACGAATTCAATTAAAACCGTTGTGTGAAAAGTATTTGAAACCGCGCATGACAAATACACAATTTAATGGGAAAAGTTAAAACCAATTTCATAAAAATGAAATCATCTAATTCACACAACCAAATCCGAATAATTAAATCCAACAAAAGTAATAAAATCTACGTTACTCGGAGTACAAGCTTCATCTACGCCCTAGAGGAGAGTTTAGCCGGACATAGTCTGTCAAAAGAAGCCGCCGCTTCTCTGTTCTCTGATGCCGTGATATTCTGTCCGTGTGATGTCCTCTTTTCCAAGCCTGCTGCCTTCTATGTATAATGATAAGTGCCACATCACTTTTCTTGCCACCCAAGGTCAGCTCCGTAGTGCGCTTTTCTTTTTTCAGCTTATAACCTAGCCGACTTGTTAGTTGCTCCTCTTCAAATAAGGCCAGCCAAATACTGATGGGTTATGAAGCCCATTGCCCTCAAACTCAATTGATAAAAATAATCAATAACTTCTCATGCTATGTGGCCCACCAATACATGTGGAAATTCTAATATGCTACCAATTCTTCACCACGTGCACAGTATAGTATTTAATAATAAGGCCCAATCCATGCTTGCTTCACTTGATTTTATTTGCCAACGGGCTCTGCTTCGACGCCGAGTTAAATTGGACTTTACATTTTATTTTATTTTATCAAGGTCTCTGAATATCTGCAAAAACACACAAACAAAACATTGAACTCCAAATAACAAAATAAATGGACTTAACAAGGATAAATTAGGGGGCGCCAATGTAAACATGAATGCGCCTATCACCCTACGCCACACGCCGTACGCCACACGCCGTCTACATTTTCCTTCTAAACAGGGGCCCTATCGTCAAAACCCCATTATCGTCTAAATCCGTTTGGGCACTCCCAGTTTCCAAAGAGACTATAACTAAGGAAATTAGGAAAGCTACAACTGGTGAATAACTCGGGTCCCTCATAAAATGGAATCTCTGACCACATTTAGATGGTCCTGTCAAGGAAATTTCTCATTAATTTCCATTGCCGTATGGTAATGAACTACGCTTAATTAGTATATGATGTCGCCCATTTGGTAGTCGTTGGGATTGTCAATTATATTTACCAAATGGTCGTCAAATTAGATTATTTATTTACATTAACCGGACTACAACTAAAGATTTGCATAGTATAGTGAGAAAGTCCGAGTCGATCCACAGGGAGTTAAGTGTGTCAATTCCCAAAATTAACTTCTAGCTTAGTCTGTGAAAAAGATAAATGATTCGGGTTTTGAAAATAAAATGGATAAATTGAAATAACATAAAATAAGATAGAGGATGCGATAAAATAGAGAAGGTCCTGGAATGTCGAATCAACCCTGGCTTTGTAACACTAGTATTGCATAAGTTTAAGGTCTCAATCAATTCATTCAATTGTGGCCCCAGAAGTATCGTCAAGAGGATAAATATAATTATAAACCGGCATAGCCTATCTTTGATTAGCACGGCCTGTCTACGCTAAACTAAAGCTAAACTAGGGTCATAGGCACAACCCGTCTTCTCGTAGCATAGGCTATCTCAATTCTCCAATTATATTTTATGTGAAAACTATTGCTTGGCGTAGTGTTTGAAATCACAGAAACCAAACACCCGATCTTAGATACTCGAGAAAATCATTTAGCAAAATGAAAGATAAAATAGCCAAACAATTAATTGAACAGATGGAAACGAAACCAAAAATCAAATACAATAACTAAAGTTACTTGGCCAGGATTTCCTCTACATTCGAAGAATAAAATGGAAAAGCATCGTTACAGATTTGTGGAGCAGAGGCAGGGCCTCTGCTCCTGGCGTGAAGCACAGCTCCCTCCTCCTTCTCTTGGCCTCTGCCTAGTTCCTCCCCCTTGAATTTCTGAATTTCTCAATATATCCTCCAATGCAGCAAAGCAGCTCCTCTTATAGGCATGGAAAAATGGGTGACTTCAATAAACACATGGGGAGCATTGATGCAAAAGTCTCCACCTTGGGCCAATAACTGACATGCCATCCTGTTAAAGGCAATGCAATTCTCCCCATGATTTGAATATTTGAATCTCAGTGAAGTAAATGGACGGCAGGCATGGAGAGAAAGATGATTCGGTGTGGCGCACACACAAGACGCTCTCGACTGATGTTCGAAACAGAGTCCGATTAGGGCGCAGGAACAGTCAAACTTCTTATTTTAATTCCGGGAACAAAACGGTATAAATCTTGTAATTTTTGTGCTTGGCATGTGTTTCGTGGGCGAAACAAGATATCATCCGGACTCCACAATTTAAATCTCCATTTCAATTCATTTCCCCAGCACATGCGTTTCTTTTCTTTAATGGGCCACTGACATTGAATTGTTTATTCATAAACAATGGAATTGTTTATTCATTAATTGGCAAAGTTTGCTCAATGGATGATGATTCGAAAGATAGGCTGGGAAAATGATCCAATGCCATGCTCTCGCGCGTAACTCTCTTAATTTAAGGCCAAATGTGGTATCCTGCCCCTGGAACCTAAAATCACAAAAACACAATAAAAGACATCAAATGATAATAATAAAGGACATAACAAATGTATATTAGGCAGCCTAAATGTATACATTTCGGCACTTATCAGTATATAAGTTGAATTTTATTGAATTTCGCCCTTTATTAGCCATGTGCGGGAATGGAATTCGGTCAAGGAAAATTTGTGGCATATTTTCCTGGATTCTGAAGGAAAAGTATTGAGATGTCCAGTTATAGTTGCACAAATGTCCGGCCACAAATGGATGCACATGGCTCTCGCACGTTACTACTAGGGCGGTTTGGTCCCCTCCAATGTCGGACAAAAGCAGTGCCCACAATTTTGATGGACCTGCCAAGGACATTTCTCCTTCCACGGATGGTGTACTCGACTCAAACCGAGCAGGATTCTCTGTTTCCAAAATTTTTGTTCTCCTATTATCAACGCATTCTCTGCCGCTTCATGAATCATGATACCCTGGGATTCATGTATTTTGAGATTCTCGCCGCATCCAATTGAAAGTATTACAATGCCATGGAAAAGAATTCAATGGCGTGAAACATTTGAGCATTATGTTAATGTACTGAGGTACAATGTGACATATGGGCGCATTGTGAATGCCCCAAGACCACCAAAGAACTTATTACACTAGAACGTACACAGAAATTTTGAAGATATTAGATATTTTAGGAACATCAAAATACAGTGAGTCCAATCTTTTTCACTCAATTTTACTGTAGTGGCCAGAATATACCAAGGACCAAAAGGTCCACCCTTGCCCATTAACCGAACCAATGATCAACGGATTGGCTCTTCGGCAAGGAAGGTCAGGTCATACGAGTTGTACCGACCGGTGGGCTTGGTATGTTTCACGTCGAATGAAGCCTCCTCGGCGGTGAAGAAAGAGTGACGTGGACATGCCCGAGAGCCGAGATGAACACTCTGAACCAATGGGTTCGGTGCTCATCACCTCGGTAACGTCAGCTCGGCTGAAGAATGGAACAACCTGAAGACTTGAGAGCTGGGGTCACCAAGCGTTAGGGCCCTGAGACATTTTGCTTGACACCAACCTTGGGGTATAACAAGGATAAGTCTGCCGAACTGGTGGATTTTGGCAGCGTAACAACCAATGCCGAACCGCTGGGTTCGAGATGCCCCCGCCATAGCCGAATCGATGGGTTCCGAGGTTGTTTGGTCGGGCAGGGCCTCACACATGCTTGACATGACAGATGTGACATCAGGGACCGGGGAGCCCAGACTCCTTGACTTACTAGGCATGTTAGGTGTGACATCAGCCGAAGCGGTGGGTCTGCTTGAAGCACCCTAACTCAACCATGTGCTGTGTCAGGTATGGACGGGGTGCGTGAAGGACACGAGCAAGTAAGCCTCTGTCTATAAAAGGCCCCCTCACCAACCCCATTCGGGATCTCCACACACTCCTTCTCGAAGCCGAAATTCTGTCTCTCTTTAGAACTTTCATCTCCGATCACTTACTAGACTGTCGGAGTGTCTTCTCGAGCTCCCAACGATCTAAGCTTGGCACTAACGCGGGTGTTCAGTGTGCAAGTGCTCTTCTCAAACCAGCTCTCTAGGGCACAAGTGAGGTTCAGTTAGTTTACCATCTCTCCATACAGAACCACAAACTGATGCAGGACAAGATATACACCCTTATCACTTATGGAAACATTATTTTTGTAACAATCTTTATTTACGACTATTCTTAGAAGATTTTATTTGTGCTGCCGGTTTCGCACATTCCTAGTTTAGTTTTGGTTAGATTTTATTTTATTTCCTTTTAGCGAATAGCCTAGGTTTCCAAGTAATACTTTGCTTGGTCGCCACTCTAAGTAATTTTCTTTTAATTAGGACTTCTACTAGTATAAATAAGAATGTAGCCTACGGGATTAATTTAGGATATTTTGATTTTCTGCCACTTGTTTTGGCATTGCCTTATCAAAAGGATAACTCCGGTGAAGCACCTCCTACATTTACATTGCCTTATCAATTCGGATCTGAATAGTTTTGTGTTGGAAACAAATGTTCCATGCATTTACATGGGGAAAGATTTTACAGACCAAAATTACTGGTGGTTGAATTGTTACCAATATATGCAATATATCAATCAACTGCTGTAACTGTCATGAAAGCAAACAAGCAGCTCCAACTCATATGTAAATCATCACGTTACATGAATGTGTGGTTGCGACCCGAGCCATGTAGGCCGCCCAACTCCCGAAAGCATTTTCGTGGAAGGTGAAACGCAGCACTATTCATGTTGACAACTCATGCGTATTATAAGAGAAAACAGCCGTACATAAGAGGGAAATCTTATCAAGTTCTGTGGTCCCCCCACTTTCTTTGTATGATAACCACACGACACATATCACTCATGGTTCTCCTATTAAGGTCTTTTTTCTTAGGTAAACAAACAACTTTTAAGTGATTAATGCAAAAAGTTGGGGTCGGCTGCAGGAAAAAGCCACTTTTTTAGTTTCAAAGCTGCCTATAAATTTGCCTCAATGTTGCTCTTCTCCGCAACCCATCTCCCCAAATTTCCAGAACTCTGATCTCTCCTCTCTCCGTCTCTCTCCAGTCCTAGAAAATTCTTGGTGGTTCTCATTTCCTGAACAATGGCGAAGGAGTCGAAAATAAGGTTTGTGACAGAAGTTGCTCCATCGAAACTAGTCCCTCGAAGAAAGCGGCCGTTGGCAAAAAAGCTAGACACAATCGATGAAGAAGAAAGGGATTTCCACGCCAATGGGAGCCATTCGACCCCTTTTGGTAGCTCATTAGATCAAGAGCATACCGTGAAGTCTCCCTTAATTCGTAGGCCTTTTGTGGTGGTTCAGTCCAAGCAACCGCAAAAGATGAATAACTGTCGAGCAGCAGCAGAGTGGTAGTGTTAGATTATTGTGTTTAATTTTCGGGTTACTTGTGTCAAGGTGAATGAATCGCCATAGTCTGCATTTTAGGGGGCAGTGATGGTTAGCATTTTTTTTTTTTTTTTTGAGGACAATGTTTCATGGTCAACCCCCTCTTCGTCACCATTTTTGGAAAAAGGTGACCGAGTGGCTGTGAGTAAGTTTTCTGGACATAAGGCGAATCATATTGTAGAATGAGGCATTTGCTATTTAAGCAGTGAAATAAAAGCTTCAAAGTACTCAACTGCAGTTAGCATGCACCACTAGGGAGATCGTAATAATGTTATTGTTAAGCAATTTTGGGAAATCAAACAGATCTCAGTGATTTTAATGTGGCTGATTCGCTCTCCTTTCCGTTAAATATTGCCAGAATATATGAGTACCAATAGCATTTCAAAACTACTTATCAAAAGGAAGATAGTTCATCTGGAAACAAGAACAAGCAGAAAGAGAACAGCAAGAAAGAGTGGAGTGCAATTGGGTGAAAGTAGAGCAAAGCTTAACAGATTAACTCCACCAAAGCCTGTCGAGATGGGATGATTCATCTAACTCAGAGCATCACTTTTTTTTTTTTTTCTTTCTTTCCTTTCTGAATATTTCTGCTCGTGTTATTGTAACTGGTACATCACTGAATCTTCAGTGTTCGAATGAATGATCCCTTTGTTTCTTTTTACAACAAGGAGCTGAAATCTGATGTATTCTCATTATTTACATTCTAAATCATAATAACTTCCAACAAAGGACAAAACCCGTGTTAGCTAATATCCACCAAGTCAAGTATCAGGGACGGGTTAAACTCCGTGAGTCCTTGTCCATATCACATCCACGAGTGGTGTAAATCCCAGGGACAGGATCATACCTCAAGTCTGTGCAAGGTCAAACACACGTCGACAGATGAGGAAGTACATATGATCATATCTGAGTTTTTTCAATTGCAGCTGCCATTGTGGCTGAAGCCTCTTCAAGCGTCCGCCTCTTTTCCACTCTCTTGAAAGCCTCAATAATATCTCCCACCGCCCAATCATCGAAGTTATTTGTCGCAATTCCACACTCCAGCCCAGCATTTACCTGCCCAGAGGAAAACTCTTGTAACGAGAGAACAATAAAATGATAGATATTACGAACAGGAGAACAGAAGTCCGAACTAGGGACAACGGAACCAGGGAACAATGCGTTTGTGCCACTTGCTGAGGGTGCTTATCTATCCTACATGGACTAAAGTATCGGTGTTGGGTGCGTGTATGTGCCGAGGTGTCGGATTCAATCTAGCTTCCATATCAAAGACAGGAAACGCCAAAATATCTATTTCAGATTATATTTCTTCTTTTCTCTCTGTATAAATGGTGTTTTCTGTGTCCTACGGCATTCATCGATAACATAGAAGTTCCATTCATAATAAACTCCGCTTGCACTAGGTGAACACTCAATTGAAAATGATGAGCATAGATCCTATGCCTTATCCAAGTGTCGGACACAGGTCACCAAACCAAACTGAGCCTTATGTCCCAATTAATTGGGGTCTGCTACATGAATCCTTTTTTTCCATTGAGCTTTATCAAGGGCTACTTGTTCACTAAGACTCAGTAGACTCATATCTTTGGGCACTACAACATCCAATATCAATTTGGGTCTTCCCTCCCCGTAGCGTTACTACCCCCAACTGTCCAATCAACTCTCTTAACTACTGCATCTACTGCATCTATAGGTTTACGGTAGATATGTCCAAACCACCGTAGTCTCTTTTCTCTCAACTTCTCTTCTATGGGTGACACCTCCCATCTTACCAACGGTTTCATTTCTGATCCTGTATCTTCTAGTCTTACCACACATCCATCTTAGTATTCTCATTTCAGCTACACCCATCTTACTCAAAGGTATTTTATACATTTGGCGGAGGATATGTAAATCTTTCATTGTAACATAGTTCTTATCATTGTGGTTTCCAATATAAGTAAGCTAAGCAAGGGAAAAATTAGCCGTGGCAGACATGGAAGCATTTTCAATTTTGAGGAAGTTTAACACAATAAAAATGTGATTAAAATGGAGTTCAATATAAACTTGACATTCCCGTATATTCAGGTGACCTAGATTCACAAACGAAAAATGATTAGTTATTATGCCAAGTACTGACATGAAAAAGTTGACCAGCCAAACGATTTACTGAATTTTCTTCTCCTGGACAGTGGCATTGCCATATAAAAATGACGCAGCCATGTACTACCCCTGAAAGCACCATTATGGCAGTCTCAGAACAAGATTCTTCTATCCTGAAAATCACAAGCCTATTTATAGCCTCATATAACACACTAGGTCTACATCCCGCTGGATAGTAGGACAAGACTCCGACGCACTAAATGTCCATCCCTCGAAGTCCCAGTGATTATCTTATCTTTCACCATATTTGCTAACCTAAGGGGTGGAAATTGAACATTTGCTTTCCTATCATATGCAACAACATCAACACACCAATAATAGCATACTCGACATTAATGATATGGCAAAATCTACACCCTTGAAACCACAAAACTTTTCTGATCTCTTTTCCAAACTGTCCAGTTAATACTTGTTGACCGATTAATGAAAGTAGTTCCCTGATTTTCTTGATCTGACAGGGAACTCTTTGGGAAAAAGCTATTTTGGCAGGACACTGTTTTTATGATAGGCCAATCCAGCTTAGCTCGGGACAAAATGAAACTGAAAAGTAGCAGTAGGGTTCAATTCACCTCAGAAAAAACTACCAGGTAGAAATATTGAAATAAAATGACAGACATACAAAGCGTTAGCTCCATTCCACCATTGAAACCTTCCGCGCCTTTCCATGCCAAGTAAAACAGCCTCAGGATGTAAAACTACATGCATGATTACCTATAACCTCTATTACGTTACTGTGATCAAATTTCTGCACCGTTACTCCATAATCAAACGCACAACCTTGCCAAACAAGTAAACCATTCAGTTTCCTATGGTTACCAGAAGAGTTCGGTATAGGAATTTCAGTGAACATGTAGATTAAGGTGGTTTCAACATATAGAGGAGAAGTTGCGAGAAAATAGACTAAGGTAGTTTGGACATATCAACCGTAGACCTATAGATGCAGTAGTTAAGCGAGTTGATAGAATGGATTTGGGTAGTAACGCTATGAGAAGAGGAGGACCCAAATTGACATTAGATGTTGTAGTCTGCAAGGATATGAGTACTCTAAATCTCAGTGAACATGTAACCCTTGACAGAGCTCAATGGGAAAAAAAAAAAAGATTCGTGTAGCCGACTCCAATTGATTGGGACATAAGGCTCGGCTCGGCTCAGTTTGGTTTGGTTTATACATCTACGCTATACAATCTAAATCTACACCTGAATCGATGTAAATATAAAATATACAGCTACAATATACAACATAAAGTGAAATTAAGCATAAGTACGCTCTGTTTTGCATAAAATTATGTGTATATAGGCTCTATTTATTTTGTTTGGATGTTATTTAATGTTACATATGTTGTTCTACTTACGCGAAACTTGGAGAGGGGAATATTGTTAAAAAAAGTTTTAAAAAAAGAAAAAGAGAAGGGAAACCCCAACTAATCTCTAGGCGCAGATTAATCCGCCTAGGCGCTAGGCAGTGCTCGGCCACCTAACTAGCGCCTAGGGACTTTAAAAACATTGATTTTAACAAAACAAATCCATAACGCTGCAGTCCAAACATTAAATATTATTCCTTGAAAATACACACAGCACATTCAGAAAATTTGTTTAGTTCAAATTTCTGTGCGCTACAAGCATAGAGGCTCCAAATTTACATTTGGACTGAGTTGACATGCTGCACTTTTGCATTATATGTGAAGCCATTGCCATCAGCAAACAAGAGAGTCCAAAAGATCAAAAACCAGATAACTAAATGCATCAAGCAAGTTCGAACATTCTGCAACAAAGGCAAAGGCCAAATATGTATCTACTAGGTTGCTCAATTACATAAAACTTGTGAAGGCATGGGAATAGATATCAATATCGTAACCCATGAACAAAAAACATGGGTAGGAAAGAGCTAGATTTACATACCTCTTTCACCATCTCCTTAACCCGTCTCAAAGAATTGAGGACACCAACATATACTGTCTTTCCATTTCTCAGAACCCTAAGGCTACAATCTTTGACAACTTTTCCTTCTCTTACCATGCAGCCAGCAGCACGACCACTACCACTGGTAAATACGGCCCGGACTTCTGCTGAACCAATTGTTACTTGTTCCTGTCAAGAGAAAACAGTAGCTTTCAGCTTTAAATATACAGTCACCATAAAAAAAAAAAATGCAAAAGTCAGACAAGGAGAATAGTGTTTAATTGAATAACTTCCTAACTAAGGTGCACAATCAATTGATCCACTGAATTAAAGAACCTCTGTCTGATCAAATTTCCACAAGAGAGTTCTCAGTAGGTATCCCTGACAGAAGTACTTTACTTTTGTCCACCAGATCTTCACATATGTTGTATGGAAACTTAGAAATGAGTGCAACTACCCACGGCCAACATGAATAAACATTAAAATTGTTTTCATTCTTTTGTTGACATTACAATCACCCAAAATCAACATAGGAACAAAATCGCTCCATTTTCTTTGGGGCGTCCACCTTTTGGTGGAAGGCTGCCTAGGTACTAGCTCTTCAGTCCTGTGCGATAGGAAGTGATCTGAACATGTCAACATTTAGATCATTAACCATCACATGATGGAGGTACATTAAATCTAAGTCGCGCTACTCATGTCTGTGCCCTCTAGTATGATTAGATGCCATAAAAGATACCTGCTGACCAACACAAAATGGTTACCAATAGTCCAGTACAAGAAGCGTCATACATGTTCTCTACGACAATGTATTCCCACAATGATGTTTCAGAGTAAATGAGAGGAAAAAATCAAACAAGAGATGAGAATATGGTAAACCTCAACAGGCTCCAGAAGTCCCTCCATAGCTTTTCGCACATCATCAATAAGGTCATAGATAACTTTATACAGACGAATCTCTACGCCTTTGTTGTCTGCATGGGTCTTAACAGAACCAGGTGCTTTGACATTAAATCCCAGAATAATTGCTTTAGTGACGACCGCAAGGTCAACATCGCTGGTGCTGATATCCCCAGGTGATTGCAAAAGGAACTTCAAAGTGACATTATCTTGAGGGAGCACCCGCAAGGCTTGTGTTATAGCCTCTATCGACCCCTAGTCACAATTAAGAAAATTTAAACTCAATTGCGGGAACAAAAAACCCAATCAACAGATGACTTAGTAAATAATCTTGAGGCATTCTAAATACATGGAACATTTACTAGCAAGTGTGATCATACATTTAATGGGATATTCTTCCAAGATGCTGTAAGTAATTTGACCACATTTAACAGTTAAGACTTCTGTTTGGAAGACAGTTCACTTCAGCTTTCTATTTTCAGACATTTATGGCAAGTACAAGAGGTAAAAATGTACAGTTTCAGTATGAATATTCATACATTTTATGGGTTTATACAGTGAATATGTTGTTGCATGGGCAATATGCACATATTGGGGATTTTTTTTCGAAATAGGGCATTATCAATTGGATCTTTCTAGAGAGAACAGACACAAGACAGCCATAATTGTTCAAAATTTGTTTAAACTATATATTAGCCTATCACATGAACATCAAGCGCCAAACAAAGAAGTAGAAAAGAATAACTGAAAGAAAGAGAATGCATACCTGAACATCAACCTTCATGACTATATTCAGCTGGTGCACGTCTAATCCAGACAATCTCCCCCTTGAAACTGCAGAAGCTAATGAAGAAAGCGTAACCTTCCCATACCCAGCCTGGGTTGCTATATGATCATTTTTCAATGCCTCTGCACGTGCCTCTGCTTTTTCACGTGCAGCATCGAGTGAGCTAACAACCTCGAATTCATCACCAGCAATTGGAACATTATTCAATCCGATGACCTATAAAAGTTTGCAGCCAATATTCTCATAAGTAAAGCTTCAAACCAGGAGCAATAACATGCAACACCAAAAACACGAACTATTATTTGGACAACTTTGTGGTACGCCTGAAAGCAACTTCAACAAAGAATGGGTTCAAAGGCCACTAGGCTGGTTTCACAAGGACAAGTGAAAACACGTCTCTGAAGTTATCATTTCTTGATACTTTAAGCCATTGGAGCAACTCCACTCAGGAGTCATTAGGGAGCTAAAGCCAAAAGCACAAACAGGTACAAAGAAGTGCGTATTATAGGAGGTTTTTCACATAGTACTTGACACTATAAGCAACAGAGTCCCTGCTCCAACAGTTTCAACAGTAACAATTCAAATGTCATGTATAGACTATATACCGATGGGTCTACAAAAGGCAAGTTAGATATAAGTTCACAACTAAGTGCCTTATAAACAACTTCAAATGCAAAATTAAACTTGCTACTTTATCATTCAGGTGACTTTGTCCATGTCATAAGATATGCAAAGCTCATGGACTGGCTCAACGTTGCATCTCCTTGCCCTTCATTTTCTTTCCATAACAGTCCTCAACTAAACAATGACTGAAGATACAGGTTTTGGAGAGACGTAGAAGAACACAATCCTACAAAAAATCATAGTAGCTTGCATATCCATTATGCAGCAAGGATTGTGACTATCCAGTGCAGGAAATTCAGAAAACATCCCCAGCGAAAATCAAAAGGTTAACTTAAATAGCGCTCCCCTAATAGTGTGTAGCACCTTCCAACTGAAAGAGCGTCGAAATCAGATTGAGTATTAATCGAACCTCATGTCCTATAAGGAATTCAGCAAGAATCGAGGGTTTGAACCATGTAATCTCTTTATAATGATACACAGCATGAAAACCTAATATACTTAGAATCATTAAACAAACTATGCAAACTAGCAAAAACAGATAGATCTACGGACCTGTACAGGAATTGATGGTCCAGCTTGATCCACATGATTTCCCTTTTCATCGAATAGAGCCCGGACCTGACAGTGGGAAAATGGGAAAGCTTGTTGAAAACGAGAAAACAAAACAAAACAAACTATACCGGTTTGTGGCCAATCATCATCTCAATGATATTTCATTTTACTATGTTGACAAGTTCCTTCTACATAAAACTAGTCTCCTAAAGCTAGCACTTGTTGACAAACCTTTCCAAAAGCTTCACCAGAAATAATAATATCCCCTTTCTTAAGGGTCCCATTCTGCACAATGAATGTAGCTATCGGTCCTTTAGATTTATCAAGCCCCGCCTCAATTACTGTTCCCTTTGCACTTCTATGAGGATTAGCCTTCAAGTCTTGCAACTAAAATTACAAACAACACAGAGAGTAAGACACACAAAGCAGATACTAGCAAGAGCAAGCAACAATAGGGTAGTTATAATTATTTTGCAAGATTTGATACACGAATTATCATTAATCAACAAAAAAGACGTTGCTGATAAAACATTTATAGTACAGCAATATATGAAGAAAAGCCCAATTCACTTTCCCATAGAAAAGAACTTCACTGCATTAGTTATAAATATCAAGGAATTAGAAGGATTACTATCTACGAGCAATGAGAATCCTACAAGCATGTCTCTTATACAAATGTGAACTACCCACAAACCAGAGATATGGATTTCTATGAAACAGAGCATATTCAGGTGAAAATTTTCATTTGACAGGGCGTCTTCAGGAATATTCAAATTACTATGCCAACGCAGGAGAGTAAACTGGATGGAAGGAAAATATTTTCAGTGGAATTGCACTAATGGACATCCGTAAATGGCGAAATGGGAACCCTATTTGCATTTACAAATTTATGTACAATACTCATTGAACCATTTCAGATTATCCATCAAATCAAACTATCATTCCAAGTGCTGTTCAGATGAACTTGAAATATATCATATCCAAACCCTTCATATATGAAAGGTGCGCCTTCCATTTGCAGACCTAAACTCTGCCAGGTGTTCTGCCAAAAAGTTGGAATGTGTCATTTTCCTATGAAAGTCTCTCTTTCTCTTTCCTATAATTATCAGTCACCATTATATACCATCAAAACTTCTTCTCAAAACGGATGCTCTTTGTTTTCTTTCACTTTCTCTGGTAACTAAAAAATTGTTACCTTTTATATATATATATATTATTGAAGCAGCTATAGTTCCAGATGAATGTATCTTGAGCATTTTGAGATTTAAAAAAAAAAAAAAAACTTCATTTTCTATGAAGTCTTCTTTCTGTCCTACTTTTCCCCTACATCTCCTTCCATGTTTTCTATATTTCACCAATATCCAGTATGTCTATAAAGTTTTGCTCCTCCCCTACTTTTCCCCTTACATCTCTTTCTCCGTCTTCTTAATTTTGCCAATATCCCACTATTTCTAATCTTTTTCCACCTCGTTCAGTTTCAATCATGAAAGGTGTTCATTTGTTTACTAATTAAAGTTACATTTTTGTTTCTACAAAAAAATTCTGAAGTAAGCTGGTGCTGATGTCGGAAGCTAGGTTTTAGGTAAAACAGCAAGACAAACAACCAAATTAGGCACTTGTCCCAGACTCCAAATTAGCAGCACATAAAGCTAAGAAGAACGGATGACAGTATGCCTAAACACTAGACCACTAAATATATTCCAAGATATCTACATCATTCCAAGCAGAAGTATATTTCCAACAACAAATTGCAAAAAATAAAAAATAAAAAATGAACAACGAAATAGATGCATTTAAAAAAAAAAAAAAGAACCCAAGTAATTCTAAAAGCTAGAAAAGGTATCAAAACATGACTAATTAACCTCGAAGAATGTCAAAGCTAGCAAGCCAAGTATAATATAAGGAACTTACCTCAGCAACCAGCATAACAGTTTCCAACAACTCATCCACATTATCCCCTTTAAGGGCACTGACCTGTTAACCAAGCAGGAAAACAATAAGCATCATGGAAAAAAGTATGAAGCATCACTACTAGATTTTTTGTTTTATTATTATTATTATTATTTGAGAGCCCATCACTGCTAGATATTAAAAAACAAAAGTTTCACATTCGCTATAGTATAAACACCTGAACCATTGGGACATCACCACCCCAATCTTCTGGCATTAAACCAATTGAAGCAAGCTCTTCCATCACTCGATCTGGATTAGCTCCATCTTTATCTATCTGAAATAATGGATATAGAAAACTGAGTGTCTTCTACTCTAGAAGTGAAACTTATAGAAGGGCAAGGTGAGTTATGTTTGAGCTCAGAAAGGTGCTAGTACACCTAAGATACCTTATTTATTGCAACCACGATAGGTACACCAGCTGCTTTAGCATGAGCTATGGCCTCATTTGTTTGAGGACGGATACCATCATCAGCAGCCACTACAATGATAGCAATGTCTGTCACCCTCGCTCCACGAGCTCTCATTGCCCCAAATGCCTACAGCAGTGGATAAACAGATACCATTTACAGAAAATGAGCAAGTTATTGTCACAAATGAGGCAGTAACACCCAAGAGACAAAAGGTAATCAGATGCTCAACAAATCAATAAGTAAATCCATCATAGGAGGGGGACAGATTGACAACAACTGAACTACACATTTCTGGCAAAGAAACTAAAAAATTAGAAAAAGAAATGCCCCCAGAGCTAACCTCATGTCCAGGAGTATCAAGAAATACACATGTTTGCAACTTTCCGTCAATAGGTACGGGTACCACATATGCCCCAATTCCTTGTGTAATCCCACCGGCTTCAGAAGCAACTACCTGTACTGTCTAGAAGTCAGACTGTAATTTCCAGATGAGCCTTAAATATAAATCAAACTCGGAATACAACAGTACCAGAACATGGTATGCTCCTTAAATATTCATACTAAATTTATGTATAATCACAGCTAAAGCTACAAAGGAAAAGTATATAATCATGGAAAATACTGAGTTAAAAAAGTGCTAAGCTATGGTACATGGAATGGATAAAAAAACACGCGTTGGACATTCGACACTCAGATAATAGTAGGGGATCTATGCTCAACACATTTAGTTGGACATTCATCTAGCAAGCATATTTTGTTAGTTGAATTTTCACACGAACTATGTAGAACTCTTATACAATCCAGGAAGCGACACGTTGTAAGCATCAATTTATCCTAGAAAGTAAAATAAATAATACATTAAAACAAGAGAGAGAATATTTTAGTGTGTCCCAGTGTCCTTGAGTCGACACTTATACACACCGTAAAATCAAGAAGTCCGAGAATGGCCAACAGTTGCTAATACGTCAAATAAAGCACAAGATGATTAAGCTTCTGGATGTACCTTGCTTGTCCGTATGTAGTCCAGGAGAGTTGTCTGCCAAGTTGACAACACGAAGAACAAATAAGTTAAATCTTGCTATCAGAAACTCAAATAAGAACTCCTTTACATGCAAATATAAGAAGTTCATTATCTATAGAAGAAAGATGCACTAGAAAAGAATAGAACAAAGAAATGGTTTCTCTTACCTTCCCATGGTCCACATGACCCATTATAGTAAGGACAGGAGGCCTGTCTTCTAAACTGTCCAGGTCCTCTTCATCAAGAATTTCCTTCTTCCTTGCCATATCTTCCACTCTGGTGGGGTCAGCATCTATCACTTCCACCTCGTACTCTCTACAAATCATCTTCACCACGTCTCTATCAATACATTGCACCCCACGCATTTTAATCCCCCTAGAAAACAGATAACCAAAAATCTCACCTTCACTGATAGCCAAGTTATCGGCTAACTCTCCAGCCATCATACCTTCTTCACCAACCTCCAAAATTTCTACTTTAACAGGCGCCGCCTCTCTAGCGGCCCGCAATCTAGCTGCCCTCCGACTTGCCTTGCTCCATTTTCTTCCCCTACCTCTTTTAACAACACCTGGAATTGGAACATCAAGTTCAGCGGCCTCCTCATCAGTGATATCATCATCACCACCCTTACGCCTCCGCAATCCGCCAGATAGACGTCCACCTCTCTTTCGAAAATCATCTTTAAATTTTCCAGGGGTGGCAGCCTTTCCAGGTCTTGGAGGTGCTAATTCTGCTTCAGCAATCGAAGGATCAACCATCAGCTTCTTTGATGCAAATTTGTCGACCAATATTGTTTTGTGCTCCTTTGTTTTTGAAGCTAAATCACTTCCATCAATAGCTGGAGTCTTTGGAGCAGCGCCCACATCCTTCAAGATAGTAGGTTTCTTGACCAAAGGTGGAGGAGGAGGCGGTGGAGCTACAGCTGGCCTTGCTTGTAATGTTGGTTGAACTCTTAGAGGTGGTTGAGGTGGTCTTAGGTTTGCAACAGGCTGAGACTCCACCTTATCCGCTGTTCTTAGGTTTGCAACAGGCTGAGACTCCACCTTATCTGCTGGACTTAGGTTCCCAACAAGCTGAGAATCCACCTTATTCACTTCCTTTACCCACGGTTCATGTTTCTGAATCTTCTCAACTTTAGGAGACTCGCCGACAAATTTTGGTACACTAGCCACGGGGTTTCCCTTCCGCCAAACACTCTTTGAAGCCGTGGACTTCAAACCATCCACCGAACTAGATGGTTTGCCATTTCTTTGGTCAGCAGTTGCATTTGTGGGTGTTTTATTAACTGATATACTTACTCTTTTAGTGCTACTAGTTTCTAACTTCTCTGCCTTCTCCAATACCTCTCCCAATGACTCAATCACCTTGTTCCTTCCTCCTTCCTCCTCCTTCGACTTCCCATCCTCAGAATCCCCTCCAAGTTTCGATGGGTCCCAATCCACCGAGTTTCTTGGGTTAACGTTTGAAGGCGATTCAATTTTGGGGGGAGGCTTCAACAATGGCTTTGGAGCCGCCTTAAGAACAAGATCAACATCATTTCTGTCTTTACTTCCTCTATCAAGGGTAACTGAAGTCCCTTGCTCATCTACGTAATCAGTTGTTACTGAATATCTACAGACACCCACATACCTCCATCTCTTCCCAACCCAAATTGGGCGAAAACTACTGGCATTTCTAGAAAGAGAAAATCCATGAACTAGCGAAAGAAATCCTTCCGAATACCCGGATTGACTCACACTTGTGCTTCCCAAACTCACCAGGGAAGCCACAGAAGCCATTGGTACAATTTATATGACCAAAACCATCAGAATTTTACCCAACAAGATTTTGTTTCTAAACCTAACTGCAATGTAGGAACAAATGTATTGTTTTGCACAAATAAAAACAACAGCTCTACCTGTACCTTATTTCTTTCTCTTACAATTTATAGATGAACCCTGTATTCTTATATAGTGGTCCAATAAACAAAAACCCACAACCGAATTCTCAAGAAATGAACACAGCTACAAAAGTAAGTGGTTACAAGAGAACCCATAATCCAATACAGAATTGCGTATAGATATCTGTATGTGTATGTGAGAAATAGTTTCCTACCCAGAAATCTTACCCCTGGATATCTGCCAATTCGCTCATTCACATTACTGAGAGTGGATTGGATGGGCTGGATTATTTGGGATTTTGATACTGTTAGTTGATGTCAGTTCTGAGCAGAGAGAGATAGAGAGAGAGAGGAAAGAAAATGAAGAGTTAAAGGCACCGTGTGGTTGTGGAGGGAGATTGTGGGGATGGGCTGGATGGTGGTGACAAATTTTTTTTTTTGTTTAGCAAAAAAAATTCTGTGTGCGTGTGTGGGGAGGCTTGTGTGGCTAATTCTCTGCCTGTGAAATTGTGTGTGATAAGGCTTTTGGGTAAGGTTTCCTCGTGGATTTTTGACATCATTTCTCTTTTCTGAAGGAATTTTTTTTTTACTATTCATCATTGGTGTCTCCTGATTCTCTGTCCTCCAGTTTTAGAAAACAAGGGAAAAAGATGAAATTGAGGTTTCTGTACAAAGCCCTATCACAATCGAACAATGCTATGGATACCCCAAAAATACACCCCAAATGCACACTAGGTGATTTGGCGAATGGGGAGCCCCTTATATTTTTGGGTGGGCTCCACGTTGAGCTTTTCTCCACCACACAACCCACTTGGTGTGCATTTGGGGTGCATTTTTGGTGTATCCATAGCATTTTTGATCACGATCCCAACTTTTAGTACAAGTACCAGTTTCTTCTTGGAAACAGGGTCCCTTAGTTTCACCTGCCGGCTTGGCTAATTTAAAAAAACTGATTTTTTAAGTTTTTTTTCGTTTTGTCTTTATTTTATTTAAATTTTTTTTTATATTTGTTAGTTTTACGTCAAGGTTTTATGATTTTTGGATTTATCTCGTTGAGATGAATCCAAATAGTATAAAATTATGGTAAAAAAAAATAGTTTTTTGAATAAAGCCGAAAATAAACCAAAATAAACCAGTTTTTTGGATTATTTTTTCTCTTTATTCACAAAACTTTAAGTTTGGCTAATAATTTTATACTTTTTAGATTCCTCTTGTCGAGACAAGCCAAGAAACCACAAAAAATCGACTGCAAACTAACAAATGCAAAAAAAAAATTGAATAAGGACAAAACCAAAAAAATCAAAAAACTAGTTTTTTCAAATTAGCCAAATCACCCCGGATCCACTATCTCACTCGTTAAAAATGTTTTATGGTTTGGATTTTAAACAAATTCTTACCAGAAATTCCGTACTATAAATTGCTGAAATGATCAACTGAGATAAACGCTACATCCTATGGCGCGGAACGGCGGAAGGAGTGCTACAGACATCCACTTCCTTTCTCCACTGTCTCTATTGCAATTTATATTTGAGCACTATCAAAAAAAATTTGAAAAATGTACAGAAAGAAATATCGTCTTGTACCCTTCCATATTACCTGAATCAGATAAGGTGGAATTGTTCTTAAAGACGATTTTTTTTAATGATATTTTGCAATTTGTAGCCTGCTAGCACTTTAACATTTTTACATACAAAAATTCTAAAACCACAAAGAAAAATTCCCGCACATTTGCCTGTGTGCTTGTAATTTTTTTTTTTTTTTTTGGCCAAACAGAAAAATTTCATAGATATAAAAACAGTATACAAGAGATACAAAATAAAGTATCAAAATACAGACCAACAGGATGCCGATAAATAAACCAAAATATGGGCAACAAAAATTAAGAATCGTTCTGGGCAAGCTGGTCTCCGTCCCTTGTATCTGGATGAGAAATGAAAAGAGTGAGAGCTTGTTGGCCAAGGAAAGATATATTAGGACTGAAGTAGTATATAGAAGTGAATAATTATCCAAGGTTTGTCCGAGAATTTTCATAAGAGGAGGTATATATGGACGAATATATGTATGTGAATTACATTTTTTAAGTAAATGGTAAGTTTTGGATTGGTGCAAGAAGATTTAATTCCCTGGAAATGGGAACCTGGAGGGTGGCATCCAAACTGTTGAAAGTGTTTTTAACGGTTCTCATTTTATCTCGGCACTTTGTTGATCCAAACCGTCCATTGCCAAGATAAAATCCGAGCCGTAGATTGCCGAGAGCCGCCCTACAGGGCCCCGGGGTCCAAAATAATCCCTAGCATCATATTCGAGTCCAAAAGACTTTTTTTTTGTTTAAAAAGCCCGGGTCCAAAAGGTTTAACAACCCCTGGATTTGTTCGTCCCGGATTGTCATATCCGGGTTGATGTTATATCCCTCCTTTAGAAAAAAATTTCAATAGGAATATACAACTGTCATTTGTAACGCCTAAGGTCCAGTCAACCATTGTGCTTTGCTGTGACCGATCGGGTTAGTCCAGCCCAAATAGCCCATGGCATACACCCGAGGGTAAGTGTTCAAGCCCAGACAGTCCATTGGCCCGCCAAAAATGAAAAAGCCCGCGGGGCGTTAAACACCAAAATCCTCCTCCCCTTTAAAACGCTCCTCCCCCCACTCTCCCTCCTCCTCTCTCTCTCTCTCTCTCTTCCAACCACGTCTCCTCCAAAGTCCAAACGGACCAAACCCTAAACTGTGCTTCGAATTTTCTCTCTCACAAGGTCAGCAAATCCATCGTTATGTTTCGACTATCTGTTGCATGCAAGTCTGTTGAATTACTTCTTGATACTCATGTGTTATTGGTATCTTATGATAACACCGATTTGTTCCTCTCTTTTGTTCTCCTAACAGAGCCCTGAAATTTGATCCTTCATGCCATGGATCCTCAACCTGAACCAGTGAGCTACATATGCGGAGGTTCGGATTTAGCACACCCTCTCTCTTTACGGGTCTCTTTATGTGTATGTACACACACAATACATATGGATAGGTGTAGCTGTATAGCCCTAACTTTCTGTGCGTCCGTTCTGGCAAAGGCTGGTGGTATTGCGTCACGGGCTATAACATTTGGAATTCGGTCTAGTTATGTGTTATGTGTCATCTCCAGCCCTTACTCAAACTTTTACTCAAGTATCAGTAGATGGTTTAGTTAAAGGTTCTAAGTGCTCATAGGATAAAATTGAATCTTAGTGTGAATTTGAGACGAAGGTTCATTAGTGGCATAGTTCTAAATATGGAAGACATGAAATGGCCATTAAATTTCGAGTCTCCCTTTATTTCACTTAAATCTAAGTAAAACCCAGTAATATAGGTGTGGGCCAATGAGTGGAAGGGATTTAAAGTTTGTTTTTGAACTCCATTCGCATATGAGTAGATATTGGCTGAGGGATGCAGATGCTTTAAGCATATAGATATTGATTGTGTACCCCCTTTCAGTGGCGGAGCCACAGTGAAGCCACAGTGGGCAACGTGCCTGCGCAACTCTTTTTTTTTTTCTTTCAAGTTTTAGTTGTTACTTGAACAAAATAATTATCATTATTTAGACTATTCTTCACTCACACAAACACCCAAGGATGTCTTGTTCACTCACTAAAAAATAGGATGAAAATTACCTACTTTATTTGGGATTCTTACCGGGTCCCACTTCAATAATTGGAACCGTTTATTATAAGCCTTAAGCTTTAATCTTTTAATCATTTTTCCTCAAAAATCACATCAATTATATTTTTGTAAATGCTTGATCAAATCTTAAATGTTTTTTGTCTAAATTTGAACCAAATTCTAAGGCAAGACACGTGTTATTTGATCAAATATTTGCCGATATGGAAATGAACTAATTTTTTTGCTTTAAATTGTTTGACAATAAGCCCTACAATTCATTTTTTTTTTAATTATCGAAGTAAAATCTCAGAATGTACTACACAAATTTGAGTAATATTCACCTACTTTTTAGGTTGGGTGAACAAAATAACACCCTAGACATGCAAGGCTGAAACTCCTATTTGTTTCTCATGCTACAAGACGCAAGTCACCATTGCAACGTCAACAAACATCAACTTGTGGGTGTGTTGGGTTTTTGTCAAAGTCTGGCTATTCTCGGAGCTCGTGGTTTATAGTGCCCCCACTAATGCATAATCCTAGTTACGCCTCTGCCCCTTTTGATTAGAGCACAAAGACAAGAAAACTTTTCTTGGATGAAATCGGACATGAAGCGGGAATTGGGCAGTGGGATACTTATGTGAATGATCTTAAAACATAGGAATAGTACTTCTTGAAGCGAGTTTCTTGCAGTTATGACCAGTAAGAAAAGTGAACTACAAAAATCCAATTTCAAGTGTTATATAAGCATATGCGAGTGTATACGCATACTTCTGCGTATATACTGGGTCAGTGACGGAAGTTGATTTTAAAATTTAGGGAAGGGTATCTACACATAATACGTCCGCCAATCTTGGTCCTGTAGTGCAGATTGCGGGCAGGAACAACCAGTGAAGCAAGGTGATGTGATTCAGTGCCGAGAGTGTGGCTATCGTATCCTATACAAGAAGCGAACCCGCAGAAGTAAGTCTGTCTCAATGGCCTCTTTTCTTTATCATAGTATCCTACTACAGTTACGTTATTGCTCTCTGAAGTCTGAACTGGTTGTAAGTCTTGTGATCCCATCAGTTGATAGTTTAAGTTGCTTGTAGTATTAGCTTCTTTGTTAGCCGGTTCTGGATTTCTCATGGCAATACACATGTTATGTTGTTGGCTCGTTGAAAAAAGTGCTTCTTGAGAGTTGTTTTCCATCTGAAAGTTATATTTTGTGTTTTTGCTGGCCGCTTCATGTGTGCCGTGATTTTATTTCAATGCTTGGAAGTTGCTACCATAAGCAAAGATATCTCTGGTTTTATTGTTTGTCGGGGGCTTTTTAGGGGTTTTATTGTTAGTTGGGGGGGGGGGGGGGGGGGGGGGGGGGGGGGGGGGGGGGGGGGCTTTTTTAGGAGCTTTCATGCTATGTAGTTTGACTGCATTGATTTGTAAGGGAATCAATGATCATTCAGGCAGATATTTGGGTGCAGCCAGTCTGATAACTTAGATGCTCTCTTTAGATGATATGAGCTTGGTGTTCACACAAAATGTTCATTCCCCAGTTATAATGTTGGAAAGCATTATCACAGAGCTAGTGAGTCTGCAACTCTGCAAATCACGTTTGACGCTTGTTGCTTTAATAAAGGTTGGATCCTGGGATTTCGTCATCAATATCTCTTGTTAATCTTGGTTAAAAGGTGTTTGACTAGGCTTGCTTAAAAGGTGTTATAAAGCTAGTGAGGTGTTAGAAAGAGTTGAGCGAGCTTTAGAATTATTTGCAGTCTGCGATGGAAGCAATTATGATATACTGGTTTATGCCTACATGACTGTTGTTAGGCTTATGAATATTACTTTGCATTGGCAACGGACTTTTGGCAATTTCAAGTAAACCGAGGGCATCCGAAACTTAAGTTTGTGAACTACTGTGGTTACTAAAAAAAAAAAAACACTATCAGGTGTTTTCTACGTGATTTTGTGAAAAGAAGTGATACGGCTCTAAGCCCATGCTCAATGACAGCGTTCAGCGTTTCAAGATGCATTAAAGAACATCATAGTATAGATGATAGGCAAAACAGGATGGTAGTATCACATTCTGTTTCAGGTACCTCCTAGAAATCTATTCTGCTTGCCCACCAAATTTTTTTGCACCGGTCAGTTTAAGTCTTGAAGTCGTATGACTTCTTTTTCTTCTCCTTTTTTGTGTTTCTTTTCCATGTGTATTTATCCCTCGCATATCTGGTTAGTTATGTTTTCAATAGGAGCCATAATAGTTGTTACTTGATTTTTCTCAAGTGGTGGTCGTTGATAATTACTGGTATATTTGCTGCAGTTGTTCAATATGAAGCACGCTGAAGATGTAATGAAGGTAGGTTCCCGAACTGAGTTGATAACGGAAAAAAAAAAAATAGTATGCGGTCGGTTGTTTACTTGGTCCAGTAAAGATATGGTATGTAACTAACAGTTTCCTTTGGATGGTCATAGGGTTTTAGTGGTTTTCCACCTTTTTTGGTCAGAGATTGATTTTGTGAAAACTGGGAAAGACAACAATGAAGGATGTATGACTATTTCCTTTTCTCTTCTTCTTTTCTTGAGATTATGTGTTATTATTTCCTGTATTTGCATTAGACCTTGCCCTATGTACAACCCATAATTCGAATTTTGGTGACTATTGTGCATGTGAGATTATTTTGGGGAAAAAAGGGGGCATGATTTTTTGGAAACGGGGATCCTACGGGGCACTCCCGAGCATGGCATTGGAGCTGTCAGATGTTTTTTTTAAGGGTCTTGATTTCAGCCGTTCATTGGCAAGATGAAATTCGAGCCGTTAATTGGCAAGATGAAATCCAAGCTGTTGATTGCTGAGATCGATGACTCAGATGCCGCCCCCAAGTCCTCATTTTTGACCGAGCCAATACATTATGTGAAGTCTGAGTGGAAAATGAGTCCTGTCAACTCAATAGGAGTTGGGATGTCATGTCTATTTGAATTCATTGCTGTTGGGAAGAAAATTTAGGGCTTCTTTTTGTGCGGTCCCAATTTATTGCCATCCCAAAGTTGGTGGTTCTCTACTTCTCTTGTCCCTTTCATTTCTGGTTTTGATTTTATGTTGCAATTTGCAACATTATTGATTGGAATGAATAAATGAATCGATATGGGTACTCATTTCAATGTTCAGGTCATAAATAGGAAAAAAATTTCAATGCCGAGCGGGGACCACGTGGTGCCCGTTTGTGCACATCCGGCTGTCCAAAAAATGCAACGGACGGTCCGGATTGGAAGTGTTGGATGGATTTAAAAAAACGAAAAAAGAAAAGGAAAGTGTGTTTCAATCCGGGCTGCCTAGTACATTTTTGGCCAGCCGGTTGTGCGAGAACGGGTACCACGTTAGCCATAGCCGCCCGGCACTGAAATTTTTTTCCATAACTAGGGGTAATGTGATCAGAACTACTCATGTAACAGTGGTTCCCTCTATAAATTTGTGTGGGAAGAAGGATCCATTGCAGGTACTCAATAATTTGCCCCTACAGTGATGCCCTAATCTGAAACAATGCACGTTGACATTGATCTATCCGAGTTTAGTCAAGCTTTGGGATGGCAATTCCACCCAAACTCATGGTTAATCGAACTGTTCGGGACGTTTTTTAACCAACTATTTTTTATCTTTGGTTTTGGTTTTTGTTTTAATTTGAAAAAACCGGCTGGTTTGATTTTTGTTTTGGTTTCAATTTTATATGATACCTGCACAGTAAGTGAACAATAACCAAAATCGAAATTGAACCTCAATATAATTACAAGAATAACCTACACGCAAGCCTACATATATATAATCTATGGGATGTACGTATAACCCTTTTTCTTGCTTTTCTTTTTTGTCCTTCTGTCTGGTTGATTAAGGTAATACATTAGCTCATTAGTAATTTTATGGTGATTTGGTTGATAGGAGTTCGTGTCGGTTTTGTATTGATTCGGTGATTAAATAGGTTAACCACTAGTTTCGGTGAAAAACCAAACAAAACCAATCTCATGATCACGGCTAGTTTTACTAATATCTAAACTGAAGCTGAACTGAACCGTTGTCATCCCTAGTCTAGCTCATGTTCAGTATATGCTCTCACTTTTTCAAGAGGAAGGCTTGGATTTGATTGTACAAAGCCATGCTGAGAAAAGGGCAACCAAAAGGGCTCAAGTGGGTCTATCAATGTCTGCAAAGCATACTGGCATTATGTTATTGAGAGAACATTGTACACAACTAGATAAAAACACAAAGGCTTTGTTTAGATCCTGAATTGCTAGAGCGATTTTCGGATGCGAAAAGAAAATTTCCTTGGCCTTCCTTTACTCATCCGATAATCTCCTACAAATCCACTATCCTAACACAGCCTAAAAGACTGGGCTGATCAGTTGTGGAAGACGGCATCGTTCTCGATTCCCTTGGTGCTGCTGTGGGCGTGAACAGGCGGTGCGTCGTATTTGCTGAAGAGTCTGTAGGAGGAGATGAGAGATAGTGCTGCGTAGCAAAGCACCACGGCAAAGGTGATGGCAATGGATGCCACCGCCCGTCGGCAAAAACCACCGAAGGAGTCACAAGCTTCACTCCATGTGACGGCTTGGTCTCCCTTGTACGCCAAGTACACGACCTCCGTTGATACGGCCCCAGCGCCCAGTATTATGTAGGTTAGGAACTGCGAAGAAAAGGGTTTTCAACGTTATGCAGCAAGAAGAATCAATGATTCACAGGACCATACAGGGAAGTGAACAATCAGAGAACAAATACGTGGTTTGAAAGTGTTCATTAGGGGTGGGGATTTCCGACACAACACAAGAACATAATAGAAACCCGAAATAAAGTTAGCGAGTTAGGGTCAGCTATTCCAGACAAGAAACACGAATATGACAACACAATAAGACGGAAAGTTAAACAGATTGGGTTAGGGTTGAGAGAATTCTAACACGAACACGACATGACACAAGAATTTATGAAAGGACACGATAATACGACACTAACCCGACACAAAGTTAACAGGTTAGAGTTGGCTATTTTTAATACAAAACACGAATATAACACGACAACACGAAAAACTAAATAGGTAAGTTAAGAGTCGGGAGAATTTTGACACGAGCACAAGATGACACGACACGATCACCCTAGTGTTCATAGGTCTAGGGAAACATGATGAACAATCTACTGTATAAAATTATGCTACAATGCTGCAAAAAAACATATACAAGAGGAACTACTTATCAATTCTTGTTTCGATAATAATAATAATAATAAAAATCAATTCTTGCATTTGACAAAATTCGATCCCGTGACTTCCATTAGAGTCTAGAGAGTGCATGGACAAGGGAATTGATAGTTAGGTATAGAGACCTGGTCAAGGAGGAAGAAAGTCCAGGCTCGGGACATGGTTGAGCGACGAGGCATTCCTGCTACCACCGCCGTAAGTAGCGAATACCCCGCGCAAACTCCGTTGGCGTGCACAAGGTACCTGATTGCAATTTTGGGAACATTTTAGCATCAACATGGTAATTTTACTATACCGTTAACATCCAAATAAAGAGATTCAATACTGATTTAATTGACTAAAAGTCCATGTTTTCACGGACCTGAAGGCAGTCATTATACTCACCTAAATCAATTAAAATATTGCATTAGACTGAAGACAAAAAATATAGCTAAAGCCAATCTAAGTTTTTAGTTAACCATTTGCATGTATAGGAATCCTTATAGGAATTGAGTAAATTTATACTCCCTCCGTCACTATTTAAGTGATCCCATGTGCAATTTCAAACCCCTAAAAAATATAGTATTTGTTTATATAATTTTTTAATTTTTTATACTAAATTAAAGTACTCAATAAAGTGCTCATTGAGTACATTAATTTGGTGCCAAATTTTTTTTTTTTTTACAGATGTACATTTTTTAACGTCCACAAAAATACACGTTTCCCAAATGTATCACTTAAAAAGGGACGGAGATAGTATATGTTTCTTTCTTCCTTCCAAGAAATTTAATTAAAATTACTAGAAAACGTCATGAAGTTTAACCTTTTATATCTTTTTCTTTTAGCCCAAATATAAAGTTTTTGCGAAAACTGCTTGGATCAAGCCCTTCCCGGTATTTTTTTTTTGAAGATTTCCCGCGTGGACCCTTGAAAACACCTTCTGAACACATTGGACGGATCGGATTGTCAAAAAAAATGTTTGGATCATGGAGGTCCGGAAACGGGAGGTCCAGATTAGAAGTACTGTAAAACTTCTAGTCCAAACCTCCCGAAAATAAGAAAAAAATGATTTTTTTTTTGTTACAAATTATTTTTGGAAAATCCGAGCCGTCCAATGTATTCAGAAGGTGTTTTCTAGGGTCTACGCGAGAAATCATCAAAAAAAAATACAGGGAAGGGCTTGATCCAAGCAGTTTTCGCAAAAACTGTAAATATAAAGTTTTTGCAAAACCTGCTTGGATCAAGCTATTCCCGGTATATTTTTTTGAAGATTTCTCCCGTATACTCTTGAAAACACCTTCTAAACACACTGGATGGATCGGATTGTCAAAAAAATGTTTGGATCAGGGAGGTCCGGAAACGGGAGATCCGGAGAAACGATTATTTTTTCTTTCAGCCCAATAGAAGGACTATTTAGTCATTGCTGATGAGATATCAGTAACGATCGGAGCTTCTAGCTTAGTTGATCGTGAACTAAGACTCCAGTGTTGAGAGGTTATGAATAACATTGATACCCCGTACAGTAATCTAACTCAACTAATATACTGATATTATAAAGATAGTTTTACCACCAAAAATAGGAAAAATTAATGAGAAAACATGGATTATGCTCTAAACAGACTCCTAATCATAATTTATTGCATGAGTACTGATAAACCAAAAAATACACCAAAGATAGAAATGATTCCAAAAAGATAAAAATAAAAATTACCTAAAAGCCCCAAGATTGGAGTAAGAAAGAGAACCAAACTCATTAGTTTGAACATTTTTTAGCATCACCAAGAGCGCAACTATGCACAGACCCATCGGCAGTAGCCGCAGCAGCGTCTCCACCGTCCTCATGCCGGAGGTTCCGCCGCTTCCCGCCTCCTCTCCGCCGTCCCTGGTAGCTGAACCCATGATCTCCATCGTCGAGCCTCTCTTGTCCGCCATCATTTTACTCTCTCTCTTGATTTCTGGTGAGTGAGGAAAATGAAGTGGTCGGAGTGGTTACTTATTAATGGACACTGTTTAGGTGGGGTGGGTAGGGAGGCATTGAATGCCCATCAAGGCCACCACGCTTTCCAAAGTGCATGGATAAACTATACCTCACCCAATTTACTGTTATGGCTATCTCTCATCTCTCTCTCTCCCATAATTTTGGGAGTAATTGTTCAAACGCTCTCCGGAGTACCACGTGACATTGTTTATGTGGTACTCTCAATTATTTACGTAGCGACAAATCATCCGTTAGGAATACTTACCATTAACTCTTGTTATGTGATTGAGACATAAGGAGTAGCCTACATAGTGTGGTTCTGATATTTTATTTGTAGGAAGTGTCATATGACATTCAAGGCCGGCCCAACACTTTTGAGTGCCCAAGGTAAGTTCTAAATTTTGTGCCCTTTAAACTTAACAATTTTTACATGAAAAAAAAACTCCATCCTTGTTTGAGGGCGTCTATACAAGCGACTGGGGTTAATTAAAGAAAGTGTATGACCATTTCCATCCTCAAAAACCAAAATTACAATTCCTCATAGTGAACCCAGGTGGAAATGAAATAGATATAACAATAAATATTTGTATCAGACAGTCCTGTTATCTAGACTCATTTTAACCAAAAAGAGAGGAGGACAACAACAAGAATTTTGGGCTCTTTTGTAACTTATAATGGATTATTTTTGTTATTTGGATAAAAAAAGTGTTCTACTCAAGTCCATTTTTATAAAATGTTGGGGTGCCCCAAACAGTACCCATTTTTGGGGTGCCCCAGGCCCAGGCCTTGTGGGCCTTGGGCCTGGGCCGGCCCTGATGACATTGCCACACGGTACTCCACTACTCCGTGAGTACCCAATAATTAGTTCGTGAGTACCCAATAATTAGTCTATTTTGGAGAGCTTTCGGTGCAAAATGTGGCAATAATTCATAGTTGATTGGCCAATACGGTATTTATCAGTAAGAGTTTAGAGGAGAATTAGTGAGTTAATAACCAAAAGAGATTCTAGGTACTTACCAGATATGTACTTACCAGATAGGAAAAAAACCACATCAGAAAAGCACTTGTAGCCTTAAAAAGATTGTGAGGGTAAGAGAAATTTAGGAGGTGCGTTTAGAAACACCCTAGAACATCACATATTAACCTTGGGTACATACCACAAGGAGATAACTACTTAGGTTGATCAGGCTGATTGAATGACTTGGATGTTGTTCAAGTCTTCTGTGATTGTCTTGGTGCGCAATGCAATTAGAAGTGTATGCAATTAGCACTCTAATGAAGTATTAAGTATGTTGTTACATCTGTGAGTACAAAACCTCAAGAATCATTAGTACTCCTTCTGGACCTTCTAACATCAAAGAGTTAAAAATACTACTCCTAGAAAATATCATAGAGTGGGGACAAAAAGATGCCCCCCTTTTGGAAATAACTTATGATTGAAAATTTTGAAACGAGGGATCGCTCTGCTCGGTAGGCCCTGTTGAGCATATCTCAGCCATCCAAACGTATTTTAGACAGTTTCAAATTTGAGGGTGTCAAAGGGTACTTTGGGTATTTTAACTCTCCTTAAATCTGGATAGTTCAAAACACGTTTGGATAGCCAAGATGTGCTCGACAGGACCTGCCGAGCAGAGCGCTTAGCAAAATTTCCCTTTTTCCCTCAACAAAACTTCCATTTTAGTCCTAGTTTTTTCAAATCACCCCTTGATTTTATTTGATTAAATCAAACAAGAAACTCAACCCTCCACACTGGCAAGGCTAACCACCCTAAACACCACAAGAGGCCAAGGGTAGGTGGTACCAAAACAGTCAAAGAAGTAATCCTACTTATTTCATGGTTTTGGGTACCGTTACATACTGACTCAACACTTTTTTTCACCACACATTTTCGTGGTATTCACATACTTAGTACTGGGCTTTACATAAATGTGGGTGGATAAAGGTATTGAAATTCCATGTGGTGGCGTCCCAACTCCATGAAATAAATATTTTTCCAAAGAAGACGTATTTATTTGGAGATATATAGGTGATCCAATTGAATAATTGGAATTGGGAGTACATGAAAACAAATTTAGAGGCCAAAGTTGATGGTAGCTAATAAAAGAAGACCTATATATAAAATAGGTGCTACAAATTTTGAAATTTGGAGCATATGAAAACAAATTGTTTATGAATATGCCTTTTTATTATGAGAACATTTCATGTCGTTGTCCACTTGCTAAATGTAACGACTGTATTAGGCTGTTGTGGTGGATGTTGATTTTGATGAAATGATTTGGACTTAGTTATTTTGTAAGAATAGCTCACATCCTATTTTTACATAGTTAGGAGCAAGTCATAATAGAGGGTGAAAAACATGGTAGGAATATCGGTGCGTCAAAAAGTCATATCACGGATTTTGAAAGTAAATTTGGGAGTAATCAAAATAAGGATGGTAGTCATATAGGAATTTGTTGGGGTTGTGTATTTTTTCAAAAGAGTTCTTCAAAAATCACTCGTCCCACATTGGCTAGCTAGAACACATTTATGTTCCTTATATGTGTGGAGGCTCCATGGACTATTGATGAGCTAGGCCCAAGAGAGGCCTCACGCGCACATGCGTTGGGTCAAGGTCCAAGCCAATTTGTGAAAACCGATCCGGAAACTAGTTAACCGGGTGCGCGAGGTTGTTTGCGAGAAGATTTTTTTTTCTTTTTGACCAATCAAACCGTTTTGGAAATGATCCGTTGCAGAAACTTTTCCTTACTGTTACAGAAATGAAAAAAACGTGCTTTGACCAGTGTGTAAATTGCCGTTACACAATTGATTAAAATATGTGCTAAATCAGAGCAAATTATTTTTTGGTAAATTGATTCAATCACAGCAAAGTGATTGATTTTACTTTCCGAAAAAGTCTGTTCGTCTTAGCCTATAAAAGGAGCTCTACTCCAGCCATTTCAAACACACCGAAAAAAACATTTCACTACAGAAATTTAGACAGCAAGAAAAACGTCGATTGTGTTTTGCATTTTTCGATCTTTTCCCGTGCAGAAAAGGTCGAGACAGAGGCTGTATTCTGGGTTGTTTTATCCTAGAGGTGGCGTGGCTGATACTGCTTGCACAGAGAGGACGGAGACGCGAAACGTCTCAAAGAGAGCGACCTAGTCCGCGACTCAACCCAAAACAACAGCCAATTTTCTGTGGTATTTCTGTTCACTTTCAGATTCTGAGGAAAACGGTTCCATATTTTTAAAGTAATTTTCAACAATTTTAAAAGGTTTCGATCCGCAATGGAATTCGAGAACAAGTCTGCTTCTGCTCCCATCGATATCAACAAGCCTTTTCGATTTGAAGGCTTGCACTATAAACGATGGAAACAGAAGTTGTTCTTCTACCTCACTACACAGAAATTGGTTTCCTTCTGTTCTTCTGTTAAACCCGCTGCTATTAATCTGTCTATTAACCAAAATCGTCAAGAAATTCAAAATTGGACCGATAATGATTTTTTGTGCAAAAACTATATCCTTAATGCCCTGTCTGATGACCTATATGATTGCTACTCTACTTTTGAAACCGCCAAAAATGTTTGGATGCACTACAGAAAAAATATGATACTGAGGAGGAAGGATCTAAGAAATATGCTGTGAGTCGATATCTGAAATTTCAGGTGGTCGATGAAAAATCTGTGGTGGCCCAATCCCATGAGTTACAGAAAATTACTCATGAAATTTTGACTAAAGGTATGACTATTGATGAACAGTTTCAGGTTGCAGTCCTCATCGACAAACTTTATACAGGATGGAAAGATTTCAAGAAAGATATCCGCCACAAAACAAAGGAGTTTTCAATGGAGAGACTAATTGCCTGTCTTCGAGTTGAGGAGGAGGCACGGAAACAAGATTAGAAAGACGAGGTCCTTTTTATTGCTAACAAAAGGAATCAGAGTTCGGATGTGCTTAAGCTGAAAGGAAAGATCATGAAACCAAACTAGAACCGCAAGACTCAGAATGTGAAGCCATATCAGAACAAGAACCAACCCCCTTCAGGTGGCCAGACTCGAAACACGGACTTTGTCCAATTTGTGTGTTACAATTGTAACAAGCTTGGTCACATGGCAAGAAATTGCAAGAACGCCAAGCGTCACACGGGTCCCTAGGCGAACATGGTGAATGATGAACCACTCATGGCTATGATATCAGAAATCAATCTGATAAGTGGTTCAGAAGGGTGGTGGATAGACACTGGCGCTTCTCGCCATGTCTATTATGATTGTTCCTTGTTTAAGAATTATTCTGAAATTGATGATAAGAAAGTGTTGTTGGGTGATTCCCACACCACTAAGGTTCTTGATATTGGTGACATTGATATTAAGTTCACTTCTGGAAGGACTGTTACTCTGAAAGAAGTCCTACACACTCCAGAAATCAGGAAGAATCTTGTGTCCGGTTATCTCCTCAACAAGGTTGGCTTTTACTCAGACACTTGGAGCGGATCAGTATACGCTTACCAAAAATGGAAGATTTGTCGGTAAAGGTTATGCTACCGATGGAATGTTTAAACTTAACGTTGAGATGAATAAAATTGTTGCCTCTTCTCATATTGTTTGTTCTGTGAATGTTTGGCATGCTAGGCTTTGTCACGTGAACGAGAAATTGATTAAGAACATGAGTAACTTAGGTTTTATTCCTAACATTTCCTTAAATGATTTCAAAAAATGTGAATCATGTAGTCAGGCCAAAATCACTAAGAAACCGCATAAATCAATTTCTAAGGAATTAGAATTGCTTGATTTGGTGCACACTGATATTTTGTGAACTAGACGGAGTTCTCACTAGAAATGCACAACAATATTTTATCACGTTCATTGACGATCATTCAAATTACACTTCTATTTATTTGATGAGGCATAAAAATGAGGCTTTTGACATGTTTAAGATATTTCTAAATGAAGTTGAGAATCAGTTTAGTAGAAAGATTAAGAGACTCCGTAGTGATAGAGGAACTGAATATGACTCGAATGAATTTATTGCTTTCTATAATTCTATTGGCATTATTCATGAGAAAACTGCACCCTACTCACCCGAAATGAATGAAAGGCAGAACGTAAGAATAGAACTTTGTGTGAACTTGTAGTTGCCATTATGCTTAGTTCTGGTGCAGCTTCACACTGGTGGGGTGAAATTTTATTGGATGTATGCTATGTGTTGAATAGAAATCATAATTCTAAATCTTTGATTTCACCTTATGAATTGTGAAAAAACAAGAAGCCCAATGTTTCTTATTTCAAAGTTTGGGACTGTTTAGCTTATGTTCGCATTCCTGACCCTAAAAGGTCAAAACTAGCTAGTAGAGCTTATGAATGTGTTTTTGTTGGTTATGCAGTAAACAGTAAAGCTTATAGATTCTTTGATATCAACAATAAGGTGATTATAAAGTCTATTGATGCTAACTTTTATGAAGATAAGTTTCCTTTTAAATCTAGAAATAGCGGGGGCACTGAATCTAGTAGTAGTACACCTAGATTAGAAGAATCTAGAAGGAGCAAGAGGGCTCGCATCTCAAAGGACTTTGGTCCTGATTTTGCATTTTCCTCAGGAGAGGACCCCACTACACTTTAGGAAACCTTGTCTTCCCCAGATGCTGATTTTTGGCAAGAAGCCATTAATGATGAAATGGACTCACTAGAAACCAATAGAACATGGAAACTAGTAGATTTACCACCAGGTTGCAAAACAATTGGCTGTAAATGGGTTCTTAAAAGGAAGTTAAAACCTAATGGTACAGTAGATAAATTCAAAGCTATACTAGTAGCTAAGGGATATAGGCAAAGGGAGAATATTGATTTTTTTGACACTTATTCTCCTGTGACACGGACTACCTTTATTCGAGTTTTGATTGCCATAGCTGCTATCCATAACTTAGTGGTACATCAAATGGATGTTAAAACCGCTTTCTTAAATGGTGATTTAGAAGAAGAGATTTATATGGACCAACCCGAGGGGTTCGTTGTCCATGGGCAAGAACGAAAAGTGTGTAAGTTAGTTCAGTCTCTATATGGCCTTAAACAAGCCCCTAAGCAGTGGCATGAAAAATTTGACAATCTTGTCATTTCGAATGGTTTGAAGGTTAACGAAAGTGACAAATGCATATACTACAAGTTCGAAAATTCAGTATGCACTTTGATATGTTTGTATATTGATGACTTGCTTATATTTGGTTCTAGCTTATTTGTTGTGAATGAAACCAAATCTTTGCTTAGCAAGAATTTTGACATGAAAGATTTAGGAGAAGCTAATGTTATTTTAGGTATCAAAATGACTAGGTCAGATAATGGCATCTCACTTGATCAGACTCACTACATTGACAAAATTTTGAAGAAATATAATTATTTTGATTGTAAACTTGTTTGCACCCCTTTTGATCCTACTGTGAAATTATTTAACAACATTGGTGATAGTGTTAGACAATCTGAATATGCAAGTATCATTGGTAGTCTTCGCTATGCTACTGACTGTACTAGACCATATATTGCATATGCTGTGGGTGTATTATGCAGGTTTACTAGCCGACCTAGTATGGAGAATTGGCACGCTATTGAGAAGGTAATGCGATATCTCAAAAGAACGATGAACCTTGGGTTGCATTACTCTAAATATCCCGTTGTGTTAGACGGATATAGTGATGCTGACTGGAATACCCTCTCGGATGACTCCAAGGCAACCAATGGATATGTGTTCAATATTGCTGGTGGTGCAGTTTCTTGGAAATCCAAGAAACAGACAATATTGGCACAATCTAGGATGGAGTCAGAGTTGATAGCACTAGCTACTGCTAGTGAAAAGGCAGGTTGGTTGAGAAACCTTCTGTCAGAAATCCCCCTATGGGAAAGACCGATACCGGCGATCTTAATCCACTGTGATCGTACCGCGGCTATTGCAAAAGTTCAGAACCGTTATTATAACGGCAAGAGAAGACGATACGTCGTAGGTACAGTACTGTGAGAGAGCTCCTCACTACTGGTGTTGTTAGAGTGGATTATGTCCGGACGGAAGAGAATCTTGCTGATCCTTTGACGAAAGGACTAGCTCGGGAAAAGGTGTGGTACACCTCGAAAGGAATTGGACTGAGGCCCATTGAGAAATGAGTCACTTGTGATGGACACCCAACCTATAGACTGGAGATCCCAAGAAATAGATTCAAAGGAAAAAATGAGTCACATGGGTGATATGTTGAAAATCATGCTAAATTAAAAATTAATTCAATCCCTAAGTAGCATGACATCCTGTAGTGTAAAAAGGTTGTGTTATTTATGACACTTAATGAGTTTTATAGCTCTATGTGAAGTGGAGTACCTATACTACAGGAGTACTCTTGATAGACTCACCTATATGAATGTTGGAGTGTGGCCGCTCCTCGGGAGAATTGGGGCAAATTCTCCAAGTCATTCATGAAACCGGGATATAAGCACATGGTCGTAAAGTGCTGGCTTAAGAACATTACACAAAGTAGAGTTGTGGGTGTGTGGTGCATTTAGCCTTAGAGTTCAAGACCACAAGTCACTCTAGTATCTTACTGAAGCACCTACATTATGTAATGGTTCAAGTTGGTAGACACCTTTACATACGCACTGCTCTATACCTTCTTGCTCGATGAATATATTTTTAAAAAATACAAGTGGGGGATTGTTGGAGTTGTGTATTTTTTCAGAAGAGTTCTTCAAAATCACTTGTCCCACATTGGCTAGCTAGAACACATTTGTGTTCCTTACATGTGTGGAGGCTTCATAGACTTTTGATGAGCTAGGCCCAAGAGAGGCCTCGCGTGCACACGGGTTGGGCCAAGGTCCAAGCCAATTTGTGAAAACCTATCCGGAAACCAGTTAACCGGGTGCGCGTTGCGAATCTCAAATTGATTAAAACATGTGCTAAATCAGTGCAAATTATTTTTTGGTAAATTGATTCAATCACAGCAAAGTGATTGATTTTACTTTCCGAAAAAGTCTGTTCGTCTTAGCCTATAAAAGGAGCTCTACTCCAGCCATTTTAAACACGCCGAAAACAACATTTCACTATAGAAATTCAGAGAGCAAGAAAAAGGTCGATTGTGTTTTGCATTTTTCGATCTTTTCCCGTGCAGAAAAGGTCAAGACAGAGGCTATATTCTGGGTTATTTTATCCTGGAGGCGGCGTGGCTGATACTGCTTGAATAGAGAGGGCAGAGCCGCGAAACGTCTTAAAGAGAGCGACCTAGTCCGCGACTCAACCCAAAACAACAGCCAATTTTCTGTGGTATTTCTGTTCATTTTTAGATTCTGAGGTAAACGGTTCCATATTTTTAAAGTAATTTTCAATAGAATTTTAATTAGAGTATATAAATCTCATTTTATCTTCAATATCACTAATAATAGTTTCACAAGGTACCTCCAATAACTAAATTTTAATATTGTTGATGAAGTTTTCACTAAATCCCTTCATGCATGATCGATATGTTTAGAATGGAATTGGTCCAGCAAGTGTGCAACACTACTTTGCAGTGCGAGGTCTTGGTTCAAAAGCTAGTAAAATAGTTCTATTACTACTTATCTAAATCACTAACATGAGAAGAATTTAGGTACTGAGCGGGTACAAGTGGTGTGGTGTCGAGCGCACATCAAAAAAGAAAGAAAAAAAAGAGGCTTATAATTTTTACTTGTTCCCTTTTTCTTTTAGGAAGAGAACATAGTGTTATTGAGAAATCGGTCAAATCAACAGACCAAAGCATAGAGATAATCAGGCAAGAAACAAAGAACACAAAACAAATTACGTGATTTCCCACCTGTGCAACTAAGTACATCTACAACTCACATAGTTTTCACTATCTATCAACTGAAGAATGAAGTACAGGGTACTTTTAACCTCAATTAGTTAGGATGCATTTGTAATTACATTTAATTGAAAGGGGAAAATAGGTACTTGACATCATTTTACATTTTTCACCCTTTCATATTCACCTTCCAAAAAAACTAAACAAATCAAGTAACTATAAATCTTCCCTTCTAAAATAATCCCCTCCAACCATATATCTTCCTCTTTTGTCCCCTTCTTATTATATCCATCTTCTCTCTCCAAAATATATCTCGCTAACAAGGAGCCGCTGGGGATTACATCACCAATTATGGTAGTACCACTGTCTAGAGGCAATGCTCTAAGGCCTCGCCCGACACTTCAAACTCTAATAGTTTGCCATACACTATAAAAATAAGAAAATCAGGCTTCACAAACTCAATATAACCGTCGATGGAATAATTATTTAATAGTCCTGGAGCACGGCCACATGAAACGCAGGATCATTCCAACACTGCACATTCATGTTGGTTCCATACACTTAGGGGGAGTTCTTGAATGGATTATTTGATTTTATCATCTTTGATTTTATTATTATCTTTTACGAATAGATTTTATCACACAAGATTTTATCAACCATTTTTGAAACTCATAGTTGTCCACAACTATTTTATCACCTAGATTTTATCTATTAGGAAAACAAGGGCCCTGTTCGGATGAGTTCTCCAGACTTGGTTTTCCTCCTGTAGCAAGATGTGATGGGTTGAAAATGAGGGAGAGGGAGAGATAGAATATAAAGAGTCAAATTAGATTGTGCATAGAAGCTTTTTGGGACCCATTTTAGAGTTCTACACAAATGATTCAAGCCGTTCAATAATGTAAAAATATAATTTTGAGTGGCTTTAAAAAAAATCAACTGAATCTAATAATTGTAAGTGTTTGATCTGATTATCTAACTATTATTCGAAATTCAAAATCTTATATTCCATGAAAATTTAGAAGATTGAATGAAGCACTTATCGTTATCCAATTGAGCTGATTTTTCCAATGTCACTTGAAATAATATTTTAAAATTAATGAACGACTTGGATCATTTTTTGAGAAACTCTTAAGTGGGTCCCAAAAAACTTCTATGCACAATCTAGTTTGACTCTTTATATTCTATCTCTTCCTCTCCCTTATTTTCAACCCATCACATCTTGCTCCAGGAGGAAAACCAAGTCTTCAGAACTCATCCGAACAGGATGAAGGTGATTTTATCACCCAACCATAAAACACCAACTAAAATCAACTTTCCTATTTTATTTCATAAAATCCATTCAAAAACTCTCCCTTAGTCATAAATCCTAAGAGAAGATGTGGTGTTGGAGTGTTCTAGTACACTATGTGGCCATTTTCCTGGAGCACTGAATAATTAAACCCCCGGATGCATGGGTCTTCGACTCTTCATCCATTCACTGAATTTTTGGGTTTGGGCCTTTAAAGGGTTTGTTTGGATTTCGCCATCTCGAACCCAAACCCAACTGGAAATAGGATTGACCAGCCTGGCTCAAGTCTAGCCATCCATTTCGCCAATTCAGAGGGAGAAAAAAAAAAAAAAAGGAAGAGAAGATAACAACTGCCTGCCAATTGAAAAACCAGAAGAAAACCGAGGACGATGTCCCTGCAACTTCTCCACCATGTCCACCACCACCACCGGCAATTCCCAAAACCATCAGTGCTCTGCCACTTTCCTCCCTCTCTCACTACAAATCCCCGAGCCTTGCGGATGTCGGAGCAAAAGAATAAAATGAGCAGTTTCTGGCGGCTGAGATGGGCAAAGCAAAGACCCTCACGAGCTCTCACTCCACTGCGTTACCGAAGAGTAATTTCGGCGTCATTAGAGCCACTAGATTTGACGGAGGACAACGTTAAGAGGGTCTTGGTCGATGCTCGAGATAAGGCAAGTTATGAATCATCTTCTGTACATGTATACAGAACAATCAAACTTTTTTTTCTTCTTTTTTCTGAAATCACAAAATACTCAAACCTGAATAAATGTGAAACCCCAAGTTGGACTCATTGTCAAGGTATCATCAAGTTCGAAACTTGTGCTATGAAAAGAAAAGAAACTGACAATGTGTTGTGTGCGATTGCACTTTGGAAGTAAATTAGAGTCCTGGAGAAAAACTTGTGTGCCGGTCGGGTATGGCCATGCCAGACCGGCCATCTTGGCTGTCCAAAAATTTTTTGAACGGTCCAAATTTCTTCCTCATCTCTCTCCTCTTTCTCTATTGGCAATCTTGACCGTTCAGAGTGTTTTAAACGGCCTAGATTTCTTCCCCATCTCTCTCCTCTTTCTCTATTTGCAATCTTGGATGTCCAAAACACTTTTGGACGGCCAAAATGTGTGGTCGGACACCACATGGCCACACCTGACCAGCACCCAAGTTTTTCTCCCATTCATGGGTGTTTTAATTTTGTGTGAAAATGATCATAAGACCCAAATCTTCTACTAGATATTTTTCTTTTCGTTTAACATTGCTCCATAATCTTCAATTTTTGTACTCAATTCCTCCACATTTGCCAACTTTTAGTAGTAAATATGTTACAATACATTGCATTCAAAATTATAGGGAAGTGGATGTAAGGTCGGACTATGATGATATTGTTAACCAGAATGTTGGAGAAGTTGCAATTTCTGAATTAATACCTTAGTCCACTCATTATTCTATATAGATTGTTTTCTATTTGTCTGTCATTTATCTTTTTTTTTTTTTTTACTTCTTGATTGAAATATGATGTGTCTTTGTGTTTTGGCAGTTTGGGCAGATATTTGACGTATCAGGCCGGCATGACAGGTGACTAATCTCCTTTAGGCACATTTAGCCTTTTCTACTTTCTGCATTTCTTGTGGTGTAATGAGGCGCAAATACGAAGGCGAAAATTGTAGGAGTAGCAGAGCTTGCTGAATTAGGATGGACCCTTTGTGAAGATTAGTCTCAAAGGTCGGTTTTGGCACAAGAGATCCACTGTTTTGGACAGACTTGCTAATTACTTGAAGCAGAGGATTCCTGTAAGCCTCTGAAATTTTGTATACCTATGGGATATTGTAACATCTTACTATTGGTCTTGCACTTCATGAGATTCGAACTTGTGACTTAGGCTTCTCAGACGCTTATCATGACTCAACTTTACCAATTGGCTAACTCATTAACGCGTTTCTTGATAACTCGATGGTGATCATCACTGATTCTTCATCTCTCAGGAAATCTTGGAGGTGGATATAGAAGATGAGAAGCAATTGGATGACAGTCCTGAAACTTTTGAGGTACTTGAGTACAGTGTTTGGAATCTCAAACACCCATGAAACTGTAATAATACACACTAGTTTTTCTACGGTAAATTTAGAGAAACGGATATATTGGAATAATATCTTCTCGTTCCCTCTCGTTTTTCCAAGGATTAGCTGAAACAAAATACCCATGATTTTCTAGGTCAGGACAAGGATTTGGAGTCCCTGATTTAATTTTTTGTGTTCATACAGTTAATGCTACCTGTTTATTCATATGGTTGTGATTTCCCTTCAGCGTGCGTTTGGAGCAATAATCTGTAGAGGAATTTGTTGAGGTAAACAGAAAATGCAAGATTGTTGAGAGATTTCTGATGGTGGTTGTGAATTGGTGATTCCCCTTGCCTTTCCTTCCCCAAATCCCTGCACAAATCCTTCATCTAAATGCAGCAAGGTTCATGTGTCAGAGCTTTAACAAATGGTTTATCTTCATCTCGAAGATCTTTGAGGAATCTACTAATCTGTTTACCGTGGCATTCTATGTCTGAAGAATGCTGTTTCTTTCTGCTTGGTTTCAGCTGATGTTTTCTAAGGGTGTTCCGAAAATGCTTGGCACTAATTGTCACTGGTTCCATATTAGCTCGGTTGGATTTCGGAAGGAGCGCAACTGCAGTAGAGTTTTGGTGTATTGGCTAGGAATAAATGGAGTAGTAAGAAGAACTTTGCATCAGAAGTGTTTTTGAATGGGGTTCCTTTCTAATCCAAGAAATAGATATTGCTAGCTGCAGTTACCATTTATGAATTATCAGAGAACATTTGAAACAATTTCACCATTTTGGGATCAATATATATTCTTTTCTTGCTGGTTCACGAATGAGAAGATATGGGCTTCCTTCCGCCGGTTGGGCCTCTTCAGGCGACGATGGGGTGAAAGGAGCTCCATCCTCCGTTCATTTTGTTGTTTTCACGAGTTTTCGGATCTAATAGCTTAAGATAGCACTGAACTACGTATAGAAACAAGAATGGCATAAATCAGATTCCACGAATGGGAAGATATGAGCTTCCTTCCTGCCAATTGGACTTGTTCAGGCGATGATGGGGTAAAAGGAATCCCTATCCTCCGTTCGTTTTGTTATTTTCACGAGTTTTTGGGTCTAATAGCTTAAGATAGCACCGGGTTATGTATACAACAAGAATGGCATAAATCAGATTCACGAATGGGAAGATATGGGCTTCTTTCCCCAAACCATTAGGAGTTTATTTTGATAACTATGAATATAAAATCTCAACAAGCATTTTTACAGAGAGGATTCAATTAGCTTCGTATCACTGTTTACATCATTCAGCAACCAGGACAAGATTATGATCAAACCCTGATACAGCTTGCAAAACCTCAGAACCTTCCAAATAATCTACCAACTGTGGTTCAGCTTCATCCATAGAGCTACCTAACCCTAGCCTACCATTTCTACCACTCCCCCAAACCCACACCTCCCCTTTAGATGTCAAGGCAACAGAATGTGCACGCCCTCCCGAGACTTGAAATAGGGGTTTCCTCCGCCAGCTCGTCAACCACTAACGGAAGTTTCTCAGGGCCTTCCCTCCCTAGCTGAGAACTCTGGTTCCATCCCCATGAAACAATGCCTGCGCTTTCTCCTGTTCCCTCTGACCTTTTGATTTGGCATAGCGCCAAACAATGACCGAGTCCTGATGCAATAGAAAGAGGATGGAATTTTATATCAATTGGAAGCATTCCCAAGTCTTGAATCGCCCTGCCCAACTGGCCATAAACATTGCTTCCACCGCTCAATAGGGTTCCATCACCTGAAACAAGATTATAAAATTCACACTAATGCAACTAACTGTACATGCATGTAACATGCTAGAGGTACACATCCAGGGGTTGCCCCAATGGTTCGGGAGGATGCTAGGCTTTGGGAGCACTCTCCTCAAGGTTTGGGGTTCGATTCTCCTCTGGGTGAGTACCCTGATTTAAGTGGGGAGCCATGGCGGTGTGTTGCTACGCTAGTTCCCCCGGGGGTTTGGGTTGCGCAGTCGGGTCCAAAAGGCCTGGCTATAGCGCTGTTCCTCCATCATAATAATAGTAATAATAATAATAAAAAAAAAAAAAAAAAACCATGCTAGAGGTAGTCTTTGGTTCAGTGGAATGATTTTGAGACGTAGAATGCTGCCTCTGAATTGGATGGCCATTCAGCTAATTTGACGAGTTATGATTCTACTTCCAATGTACATTCTGCTAGTATTTGTTAGTGATCCAAAAGCGTAGGAATGAGCATCATTTCAAGCAATACCTTTCCATTGCACTCTCATTCCAGTGAACTAATAACTGCTTAAATGCATTTTTGATAGCTGGTACTTACGGCAAAGGACTAGTGAATGGTCAAACCCACATGCCACGTCTACAACTTCAGAATCATTTAGTTCTTCAATTAAACATGGCTCCCATATAATAGGCATGTCTTTCTCCTTCTCCATTCCTTCCAATACCAACTTTTCAGCAGCTTCTATTACTGAACTTGAGACCTGTGTTGCTTTCGATAAATCACTACTTGAATCCAATGGAGAGGGCTCCAATGGCTTTCCCATCTGTCCTAATCTACCATCTGCTGAATAACCCCAGCCAAACAACTTTCGATTCTTAGTCTGTGCGAGAGCGTGTCCCCAGCCAAGTGATACCTGTTAGACAATGATGAACACTGATCGGTTACATCCATCCTAAAAGAAAAGGCTCCACGTATGGTAGATTCACCCATCCAATTTTAGGTAATATTTAGTAATCACAAATAAATTGCAACAACAGCGTGACTAATAAGCAGTGGGTACTACATTTTCTACCTTAAGTATGATAGAAGAACCACCTTAACTATCTCTTCTCCCGCAAGTGCTTCGACTTTGGAAGGTGAAACAGACTCGGATGATTCCTTCTCCAAGACCAAGCTGTCCACGCTTGGACTTCCCCCAGACCCACATAGAGCCATCATCTCCAAGTGCTGTAGAGACAACACCAGATGCAAATGCAGCCCGAACCCTGACTTGACCCAGCCCTTCTACTTTTTTGGGTTCATTCCACGACTCTCTGCACAAGTCAAAAAACGAAATCAGTAAATGTGTTCTGATCATGGATGATCCTTCAACATAATGAAGTTTCCGATAGGAAAAGGCCCTATTTTGAGGGGTTAAACAAGTGAAGTTTAGATTGTTGAACATTATCAAGCTTACCAACATAGTCAGTTACACAGCAAAGTCCCAGAAAATGAAGAATTCACAGAAAAATAACATCGAAGAACCTATCCATACAGAGTGGACATCAAGCTCAACTGCTATACATTATTTTGAGTATCCGAAATAGAGAATTGGTGGGAGATGGGTTGGAGATGCTGTAAGCGGCAATACTAGAAATTCAGATCAACGATCCTTGAAGTTCTTTAATAGAAAGAACTGCTGAACTAATCAGAATCTCCTCATAGCTCACACCAGCAGCAAACTTATGTCAAACTTGCCAATTCTCAATAGCACAGTTAAGTCTCCAGCCATACTAGGTATCCCAAAACCATACTTTAAGTTAAAAGGAACATCAAACGCAAAAAGGGATATTGCCCCTTTGTTGATACTTGATACTGTTAAAAAACTTAAAAATAAGGAATTCCTATAGTTACCCCACATGACATGTTATACCATCATCTGACCAATGTCCAAATAACAGAATAAGTTATGATTTATCGCAGTCGCGACATTACAATTGCAATGCAGCAACTCATGGGGTGTTCCACTAACTTGTTTTTTGATTTTTTGGTTTTTTAGACTTTTAGTTGTAGTTTAAATCTACAACTTGTACCACTAAAGTGTTTTTTTTGGTTTTTTAGTTGTAGTTTATTGTAAAGGGTAGTTGGTTTTTTTGGGGGAGCTTTTTTGTTAGTGGAATAGGGTAGTTTTTGAGTTAAAACAAAACTAATTTTTTGGGGGAGGTTTTTGTTAGTGGAATAGAATGGTTTTTGAGTTAAAACAAAATTAATTTTTTTTTTAGTGGAACATGGCCTCAATCTTGTCATCTTGTCAAACAGTTGCAAGTAAAGTAAACCAGAAGCAAAATAGGTAATTTCGTGTATACAGCTAACTGTATTCTATATCAGGGATTTTGGGTTCGAAGGCGAACTTAAAGACTAAGGCCCTATAATACAGTTTCAAGAGGAAATGAAACAACGATAAGCCAAACTTCAAATAGCAAAATTATCATTATTCAATACGAAAACTGGAGAGAGAGAGAGACAGAGAGAGAGAGAGAACCTTGGAGTGAGAAGGCCACGGCCGAGCTGACCTTCAACGTTGCGGCCCCAAGCCCAGACATCACCCTGACGAGTGACGGCGAGGGAGTGGTAGTGGCCCGCACTGATACTGCAAACATCAGAAGGTAAGCCAGGAATAGGGGTGGGTTCGTAGGCGTCGCCGCCCATTCCCACGGCGGAGGTGGGCAGTCCCAGCGCCCCTTGGCTTCCGTCGCCGAAGCTCATCACCACCGTGTGCTTGCTTCTGATCCATCGATTTCGACCGCCGATGACGGCGGCGACAGGACTTCGCACGGTGTTCGACTGCTTCAGTAATCGCAGCATCACCGAAGAAATTAACGGGCCTCAGTACGTTCATCTAATCGGATCCATCGACTGACAATTGACTCCATTTTCCACATGATGGGTTTCGGATTCTCCACGTCGGGCCTAAAAAGAGACCCGGGCCAGCCTGCCACTAGGAAAATTTCTAAAATGCCCCTCCAAAAATTCAAGAACAGTGGCTTTTGCACGCAAATATTTAGTGTCTAACGTTTAAAGTGGAGTGTAAAAATCAATCCATCGTATCAATATGTTCTTTCTGATAATTTTTGGGCTGCGAAAATCTATTTCCCTCGTATCATTATTTTCTTTCCGATACCTTACATTTAGTTCACATGATGTTTTAAACAAATGCTTTAAACAAATGCATTGACATTCTCCGTAGTTTGAGAAATTATTCTGGCCTCCTTAATCTTGAAGCTAATTGTCAAGGTTCTCCTTAATGCAAAACGTTGTTATTTTACGTGCAAAAGGCATCAATGACCTTAACTTTTATTTTCTACTATTTGATTAAGCTTATTTTTTATATCTTCTTATTTTTTGGGTATTACACGTCTAAGCTATCAAGAGTACTCATCATTTTGCTCTTCCATTTCCAACCCATTTCATTTTCCAAAAAGGAGAGCAATAATTAGTCATTTTATATTTCCTTGTTTCACTAAATGAAATAAAAGGTCATTCAATTGTTTATGTCATAGCTTTTGAATTTGTAGTTAATTCTCTTTTCGCAATTTTATTTTCAATCATTGTTTTTTAGTCATCGTATAGTAAACTATCTGGATTATATGATTGTACTATTTTTATAATATTGCATTGAGATGGCTCACTAAAGTAGTACTCCCTCCGTCCATTTTTTAGTATTGACATTTTCATTTTTGGAAGTGTGTGTTTTGAAAAGGTAATAGATAAAGATTTAATGGATAAAATTAGAGGATAATTTTGGAAAGTAGAGGCGAAAGTTGATATGAAAAGTGTAAAGTAGAGGTAAAAATTGATGATATTTCTTAAATAAATTGGATTTACGGAACAACACACTTAAAAAGGGACCGATGGAGTAGCAAATGTGTGTAATTTTAATTAGTATAAGGGGAAATGATTTTGACACTCTAAATTTAAATTTTGAGTATCCATACTCTAATAAAAGTAGTGAGTAGTGTCCTAAAATTAATTACCTTGATCATAGAAATACTATGTGTTAATGGGTCAAGGGCCCACCTCAGCTGAGAAAATTAAATACTCCTTACATTTTGTATTTGATCAAATACTCCTTTAATACTGCTCCTATGATTGCACCCTTAGCTTATCACATTTTTCAAAACTAGCCGTTATAATTAGGTGGCACTCACTGGCCTCAACGCGCTCTTCTTCTCCACTAACCTCAACACAGCTCCTTCAAACACTTCTTCTCTCTCTCTCTCTCTCTCAACCCTGGAAACGATGTTCACCGAGGGCCTAGACCAAAGCGCAATCAACTGGATCAAGCAGGTACGAAAAACCCAAAACCCTGACTACCTTCCATTTCAGACTTCTCACACAAAATCGTCGCTTTTATTTCAATATTGTTCATCACACGCTCATCAAAATACACATATATGGTTACATTGTGTCATTATTGTTTCTGTTTCATAAGGGTTGGAATCATGAGTTAAGTTGGGTAACTTTACCTGCAGGGATCCGAGGTTAAACAGAACCATGCTCGATCGCCATTGGCAGAAAAAATAGATCTTGAAATTCCCTTACCCAGATCTCCCCTTGCCTTCAATAGTCCAAAGTACATGACTACCCATGTTTTGCCTCCATTGAAATTCCACTCTGGCCTACTTGGACCTCGTTACCCGGTCACTCTTAGTGTTGATAGCAATGATGAGGAAGAAGAAGATGAAGATGAAGATGATGAGAGTGTGGCCTCCGCCCCAGGTGATTCGGGTGGGACTGATTCGGGTTGGAATTATTCTGAGGAAGAGGGTTTGAGATATAGTGATGTTGAGTACCTGGAAAAGCCGGTTGAGAATAGGTGTGACAAGGAAGTGTTTGGTTCTGAGGTGAGCGCAAACTTGAATCACAAAGCGTCTGGTTTGAATAAAGGGGTTTTGGAAGAGCGTCTGCGGGTTGAAGTGCCGGGAAATTACAGGAGATTTACAGATGGTGCGTTGGGTTTTGGTGGTGGTGCACATCGAAGTGTGGTAGCAGGTGGCAGCTGTCGACTGCGTGAAACAGTTCAATCGAACAATGCTTATGTAAGATTTTGATCTCCATCCCTCCACAAACTAGAAATTGAGTGCTTGTAGATGAGAAGGATTTTTATTCTGTTGTCTAATTGATTGGATTGTAATTGCAGGGTACTCCCATTAGTGACAGTATGCAGAATAATGTGGCAGACTTGGGAACACCAAGTGCACCTCCAATTATTGATATTGGAGCTGAAAGTGAGCCACCAGAAGATTCTGGTAGCTTGAAAGAAAGGGAGAGAAATAGTGGTGATGGGATGCCCATATTGAATGAATCAGTTGATTGCTTTCATGGTAATAGAGAGGTATCCTCTGACTGGAGAGCAAAATCTCCAAAAGAAGAACACATCGCAAGGTAAAGGAAATGACCAGGTTATGCCAAATTTGCATGTAAAACTGTCTTGGAGTTGTTTTCTGCATATATTTTGCAGGGTAGTTTTGACAGTGTTTCTCTTTTACAGGGAGAACAAAAAAGTAGCTGGAGATAAGGAAGCCCTGGCCTCTTATTGGCAAACTAACTTGTCTGCTAATTCACCCTATTATGACACCTGGTATTGTCCCTTCCTCCCCCCCCCCTTCTTATTTATTTCTCCTTGTGTTCACTTATGTGAAGTTTTTATTCGTCGAACTCTGGGAGGCAGATTTAATCTTAGTAACTGTCAGCAGTTAGAGTAGTCACTTCTGTTTTTCACAGTACTTTTGCATCAACTGTACTCTAAATTGATATGAATAATATGATCATATGACCACCGAGGATTAGTGGGCATCATATTAGCCCAATGTGGAAAATGGAGTCTCAGTCATCTTTAAGCACAGGGGATTAAAACTTTTTTTTTTTTTTTTTTGCGAAGAAATCAAGTAGGCTCTATGTTTGGAGGACAGCCCGTTTGATTAATATCTGGAACATAATGAATCAACAATACTATAGTAACCACATTTTTATTTTTTGTACCGCATCATGGTCATCATTTGAAGTGCCACAACCATAAGGCTAAGTACAAGGGATCCCACATAACACAATTGGGACCAATGTTTGGCCATGTCAGATGGCAAAAAAGATGTTGTGTAGCCTTCTGGATAATGAATTCATGGATAGTCATTGGATATAGTTTTGGTATTGCGCCCCTCTAAGCGGTAGTCATCCACGGAATCCTGAAGGTCTAATAACAGAAATGTATTCTGAATGGTTGTGTCAAGCTGCACTTAATCATTTTTCCACACTCAAGCAATTTCCAGTTTGTAATCTGGACAGGCTCTTTTAGTGTAGTACAATACTGTATTACCATTCTGAGTCTCTGACATCTGCATTTGCGCTTCTTCTCTTCGGCAGTGGTCAAAATGCATGGCAAACTCTAATATCTTATGATGCATGCATTCGCCTTTGCCTGAATGCCTGGGCAAGAGGCTGCATGGAGGCCCCTGAGTTCCTGAATGATGAGTGCCTGGTTCTCCGAAGTGCCTTTGGGTAAGTTGCCTTTTCTATTGTACTAGTCACGATTGGCCATTAGTGATCAGCTTTTCAGTTCGAATGTTAGTTCTCAAGTCTAAGTGGAGATCTTCACATGTTATGGAAAAATAGGCTACACAAACTTTTATTGCAACCTCGAGGTGTTCAACCATTGGAAAGGAAGGATACTGCAAATCCAGAACAAGTATGCCCTTTGAAAGTAAAGAGAGTAGTCGGAAAAGTCAGAGTTGAAGGTATGCTTGTTACTGGACAGATTATGGTTCTCCATTTACTCGTTACACAGATAAAATATCATATTGAAGAGTATTGTGTTTTTCATATCTATAACGCAGATACCAAGTTTTAAGGTTTAATGCGCATGTTATGGTTCTTGTACCTCTATTGACAGTGAAACTAAGGAAAACCGTCTTCTTTTGGAAAATTTTGTGAACTTGAGTTGCAACCTAAAATTGGGATATATAATTGTTGGCAGTGAAAAATTTGCGCATAATACCAAGGCGGAAGCTTAAGAGCACATACTCCAGTGCAATCTATATGCAAGTCGGCACAGAATATGTCCGACATGTTTCATCACTTATGAAAAACAGCATCAATTCTCTCGGAATTACCTCCTTTTCAGTGGCGTCGGAAGGTTTGTGGTTCTTGACACAATATTTTTCCTGTTGTTTCCAGATCTTATCAATATCTACCTTCTATTGTGATAGCATATGGTCAATAAGAGCTAAGAAGTGATAACTGATAAATAAGTCTTTAAAAAAATTACATAACCATGTCTCATTCATTAACCTAGATAGCAAAATAAAAAGATAGTACTCTGCGGCTTTGCTGGGTAGACCTCCGTTTAAATTCTAGATACCGAAATCTTTTGGCAGGATTGTTTGTAGTCTACTCTCACTTTAGGCATGTCACATCTCTTCACTTCCCAATTGCACAATGCCATTTGATTCTTTGAAGTTTGAACTTGATGTGCATTGACTTCTATTTTCCAGCTGAGTTGCTTTCCAGTTAGCTGATTGAATATTTATGGCATGTTGCAGAGCGAATGTCATGCCTCTTTCATCTGAAGAGTTCTACCGAAGAAACTCAAGTAGAACCAGGCTCTTCTATTTGCTTGCGGCCTGGAACTGGAGACTATCATGAATTGTGAGTAGCTTATTTAAATTTCAGGATGAATATATTTTCCTTTTTCTGTAGCAACAGCCTATTATCTGCTTGAGAAACCTTTCCAAATTTTATAGGAGAAATTTATCCCAATGATGGATTAAATCTAAGGTAGATTAGTGTATGATTCTTTTGTTAGTAATGTTTTCTTAAACGAATGCAGCATTGCACTTGCTTTTCAGAAATGTTTAACTGAATGGAACATCTTACAGTGAGCATGAATTGCAGTTTTCCAGATAACCAAGGAGATGCCCTTCTGCTGGAAGTCCAGGATACAAAGAAAACTATCAAAGGTCGAGCTATAATTCCAATTGCATCCTTGACTGACAACCCTGTATGTACCATTACTATACGATCTAATAACGGAGGTTCTACAAGTATGATATAGCATGTTAATTTGATCTGGTTATCCAAATCATGCAGAATGACAGAATTAGGTGGTGGCCAATTCACCATGACGATCAGGAATGCGTTGGAAAGGTCCAGCTCTCCATTGGTAGTACAATTAGATGTGATGAGGCTGCCCAGATCAAGGTTTGGTTTCTGCTAATGAACTCAATTCAGCACAACTATCTGTCTCAACTAGCTAAGTTTTGTGTCATTTTTTTTGCCCATGGTGCAAAGCAATAATAACTCGATTAGAAATATTAGGGAGTAGGGAGTGACTTAATTCACTTGTAGATGTTAACTAATGTTTTGAAATTAAAAATTGTTCATTTCTTCATAATCAAATGGGTTGAGTCATGACTCATGTGTAAATGTATACATGGGTTTCTTCAAATTGAGACTGATGCTCTAATTAATATATCATCCTTGAACTTCGACATTGCCTCGACTCTATTACTGGTGATCTTCTCAAAATAGCCTTTTATGTATTGGCTTATACATGACAGTATAAAGCATTGTCCTTTATATTTCAGCATCAAGGTGAAATATTATGTACGCATTACTAGAGAGCGACTTACAATGGGTTCCTGATAAGCCTTATGTGCACCGTGTTCTTGTCTATTTGTAGTTTCATTTGTATTTGTATGAGTGGCTACTAGCTCCTGAAGATAGATGGAGACTACCATGTGCATGTACATAATTTTTTTTTCTTTCTTGTTGGTCCTAATCGATATCTATCTTTATTACTCTAACATCATGACAGAGTGGACCTATTGTGGAAACCCTAGCATATGATCTGTTGCTGGAGGCTGCCATGCGTGCACAACATTTTCATGCACGAAACTTGAGAATTGACGGATCCTGGAAATGGCTGTTGCTCGAGTTTGCTGACTACTATGGAGTTTCAGATTCTTACACAAAGCTAAGGTACATCGACAATCAATTTCCACTCAGTTAATAAACATTTAGTTTATGCTTCCCTGCTCAATCCGTTTCCTTGCCAATTTCACTCAACTTTTGAACTTTGTAGATATCTTTCATATGTCATGAATGTGGCGACTCCTACGGAAGATTGTTTAGAACTTGTGTACGAGTTGCTTGAGCCAGTTATAAAGGCCAAGACTGGAAAGGGTTTAACTAGACAAGAGGTAAGCCTTTTCAAACCACACACCAGACATCCGTGATTTCTGCAAGCACTACACACTTGTACATGTTGATCTTATGTAGCCAAAATCTAGACGTGAAACTCCTTAAATGATGCATTGAGTTAAGAAACTTTATGCAGTTACATGCTCCCAAGTGGGATTCTTTGCTTCATAAACAGGTAGTTAAATTTTGAATGTAAAAAAAAGAGATAAAATTTGAAATGCCGTTACACGCCATTGAGCCACTATTGAGAAACTAAAATATAAATATTTTGTATTACCAACGGTGACAAGGCTGCCAAACTCTTAAACATTGTTAGGCTGGTGCTTTTGTGCAGGGGTTTCACACCCTCGCTGCAACTTCTCTGCTTTTTTTTTTCCTGCCCTTATGTAACAGATTTTCTGCAACTTTTGTATGCCTTGTTTTTACTCATAAACATGACATACTTGTTTGTCATGATCTCCCGCAGAGAAGTATATTGCTGGATTGTGAAACCCAAGTCAAGGGTCTATTGGAAACTGTCTTTGAGAACTACAAATCATTGGATGAGAACTCTCCAACAGGTTTAGCCGATGTATTTGGTTCCGCATCAGAGGTTGCTGCACCAGCTTTAGCACCTGCCGTGCAAGTATTCAACCTTCTTCACGATATCCTTGCTCAGGATGCACAATCAATGTTGAGAAACTATCTACAGGTGATAAAATATATATTGCTACATGTTCTTATGAAAAATTAGGTTGTGTATGGTGGATGTCATGTCATGTTCATATTGCATGTTTATAAACATTCAAAATATGGTCACATCAATTGCAACTACAGCATGAGAGACACCATTAATGGGAATTCGTCTATTCACTATTGCATGTAGAGACATCTATTAACAGCTTTATGTAACATATGTTTGCAGACAGCAGCAGCAAAGAGGTGCAGGAAGCACATGTTGGAGACTGATGAATTTGTTTCGAATAATACCGAGAGTTTTCTTATGGATTCCATTACAATCACCACAGCCTATTTGAAGATGAAGAACCTTTGCACAAACTTATGCAATGAAATTCAAGCAGATATTAAGATCCACAATAAGCACATACTCCCCAGGTAAGAGACGCTCATTAGCGATGATCCTATCTAGCAACCATACGGTTCAAAATCTCGTATGAGATACATTGGCCTTGTTCGTTTCCCTGTTTAGTTTTAGTTTTAGTTTTGATGACATCATCATTTCCCTCATTTCTTTCTCTATCTCTCTCCACTCATTACACCTACTGACATCATCAAAACTAAATTAAACTATTTAACCAAACACAACCATTATAACATGATCTCAAAAGTTTCTGACCATATTTTTGAAGAAATATCATGAATTTAAAACGAACCATTAGCTTTTCCCTAAGCTTTTGTACTAAAAGTTGGATTGCAATTTTTTTTTCAAAAAACTGCTCTTAATTTTCAATATCAATCCTTGGACAGCTTGATTGTAGATATGCATGGCTACGTTGATCTCTGTTCGCTTCTCAATCTGATAATGAAAACTAACTTTATGACATGCATTCGCCCCTTTTCAGTCCGATTGACCTATCAAGCATCACCGCTGCTGTCTACAGCACTGAGTTGTGCAAGAGGCTTAGAAGTTTTCTTGCTGCATGGCCTCCGTCTAGCCCCCAGTCACATGTAAATGAACTTCTGATAGAGACTGCTGATTTCCAAAGGAGTCTTGAATCGTGGGGTGTCAGGTTTGGGATTTTTTTTTTATGAACACATACCTTTTACCATGTAAAAGTTGAAGCTCTCTTTCTGAGTCTATTCTGTATCCTTCAGCCCAATGCATGGCGGTGTGGACACGAGAAATTTGTTCCACGATTATATAATGGTTTGGGTACAGGATATGCAACTCAACTTACTTGATCTTTGCAAGGCAGAGAAGGTACCTTTCCAGATTCACATACAAGTACAGTAACACCCAATGCCGTGCGAAGTACTCACTCACATTGAAGTAGAGATCTATTCAATATTATATTGTATGGAATGAAGTCAGGCTTTATTGTTTCAATGGCCTAGATTAACACCACAGTGATTAATTCTTACGACAAAAATGCTTCTTGTAGGTGCCATGGTCTTCTGGAGTACTTACTAATCACTCTACATCGCCATTCGCTGAGGAGATGTATGAGAAAATCAAAGAAATGCTTATTGAGTACGAAGTTGTGATGAATCGATGGCCTCAATATTCGTTGATTTTGGAGAATGTAAGTTCTCATGTTATTTTTTTCCATTTGTAACCAAAAGCCACAAGTACTAAAAGAAACATACGCACCCATGCACTCACACTCGTGAACTTGCAAATTCCAAATATATGCATTTATGTGTTTATGAAGGCGTGTAATAGCATACATATCTACATACAGCTCAGGTCTCATAGTAACCAACATGTTATTTTCCTTTTCACAAGGCTGTTGCAAATGTGGAAAGAGCTATTATTAAAGCACTGGAAAAGCAGTACAGTGATATCTTGACTCCTCTGAAGGATAGCATTCCGAAAAGGCTTGGGATGCAAGTTCAGAAAATAACAGGAAGACGATCAAATGCTCTTTACTCTGTTCCTAGTCAAGTAAGTTCCGATGGAGAGCAATATTGGTTCCTTTTTTTTTTTTTTTTTTTTATCATTACTATATGGGGTCTTCATTTTACTAAGATTTTGCAACTAGTCAATACTAAACAATACTTGGTAGTGGCTATAGGATTTTGCAGTTAACTAGGTGCCTGAAATGAATACACAACCAGAAAAAAATGGAGATAACAACTGCACATTTCATTTTTCACCAATTCATCTTGGGAACTCGGATGATTGTGTCTGAAAGTTGTAGCACATTAGGCCAATCATTTTTTTTCCAAAAAATCAAACAAGAATTTTAATTATGCCATTTGAATTGAACAGAGTTGAACTCGGGATGAGCTAAGTCTTTGGACCAAAAAGTCATCGTCTTCAGTGAAGTAAAAATTGGCCATCTCTCTAACTGGTTAATTTTTTCGTGGTCCTTGGCAGCTGGGAACTTTTTTGAACACCATCAAGAGAATTCTTGATGTTTTACACTGCAAAGTTGAAGACATTTTGAAGTCTTGGGCATCCTATCTACCTGTCGTTGGAGACAAGAAGTCGCTTTTTGGGGAGCAGATGAATGCAATAACAGTTCTGTTGAGAACCAAATACAAAAATTACATGCAGGCAATAGTTGTGAAGCTAGTCAACAATGTAAGCTACAACCCCTCCACATCATTTTCATCTCTCCTTTTTCTTCTTTGTAGAACAATGTGTGATAACCTGGAGGTTCTTACAAGGGAGACAATATAAGCTTAAATGCAAGACAAATTATTTTAAGTTATAAAGTTTGGTGTCCTCATAATTCCATAATGAACAATGAAAGATCTACAGACTTCATCTCTTGGTTTGCCCTTGAATATGAGGTGAAATTGTGAACTTCCATCTACAATATCTTATAGTTGCAAAAATGTTTATCATGTGAAATGTCTGAAGATAGTTGGAAGCAGCTGCTTATAACAAAACCAGTCTAAGCCATAATCTCTGTCACATAAATCTACGGCTGCCCAGAATCCTAGCCTAGATATGAAGTACAAGCTTATACATACTATGATGCCTGCAGATGCAAGCTAATAGGAACACACGGCTCAAAAGGATTCTAGAAGAAACAAACGAAGCAGATGGAGAAGCTCAGATCCGCGAAAGAATGCAAATGCTAAGTTCACAACTCATTGACTCCGTATCCAACTTGCATGAGGTCTTCAGTAGCTATATTTTCATTGCAACCTGTCGTGGCTTTTGGGACAGAATGGGACAGGTAAAGAAAATATTTTTTGTTTGATTTGTTTAAGGTTGGGCTTTCTCTTAATACAAGATGAATTTTACTAGGTTGTCTTAAAGTTTCTGGAGGGCAGGAAAGAAAATCGGGTCTGGTACAACGGCTCTTACTATGCTCTAGGGGTAAGTAACTATTTGTTGGGATTAAAAGTTACTTACATGCCATCATCCTTGAAAAAGAGGACCACAGACTAGTTTATTTACGTACACTTTTATAACATTTTTTATTGTAGATTTTGGACGACACTTTCGCTTCCCAAATGCAACGGTTGCAAGGAAATTCACTCCAAGATAAAGATTTGGAGCCCCCTCGTTCAATTATAGAAGCTCGGTCAATACTTTGTAGAGATACAACAAATGCAACCGACTTTTTTTGAAAAGCAACAAATGCAAACAGATTTATCCACTTGCATTTCTAGACCTAATCATTCTTGCCTATTTATTGTAGTTATAGTTATACGAGTACAGAGCTGTGACAAATAAACCTTCAGATTTGTCCATTGTAATCTTTTTAAGTATATTCTTTTTCGTGTAATATGCCAATTCATTGCGTAATGTACTGCTCCAATCTCAATAAAAGATAAAAGAAAGTCAAATCTTTTTTTATTCATGTGTTCATTTTTCCTTCAAATAGTGTTGGGTTGGAAATTTTTTTTATCCGTTTGATGACTATTGGTAATCTATTTAATGAATTGGTTTTGCATATGCTTGTAGTTGGCTTATTTCTAGGCGACTCTCTTATCTCTCGGTGTAGCACGAAGCAAACTGTTAGCAAGCTCTAGTATTGAAGTTGAATATCGTGCTCTCGTTGATACTGCACAGGAACTTCTTTGGCTTCATCATTTGTTACTTGACGGTGTGGGTGTTACCCACTCTGCTGCCACAGTCCTTTGCTATTTTCCCTTTTGTGGGCTGTTAATAAGTTTTGGTTGAGTTACAAGAATTCAATGAAAAAGAAAAGAATGGAAAGTAAATGTCAAATCCAGTGTTGTAAAGCAGAACGTTTCAATTTCGGTATGATGCAAAGATTTGTCTGCACATCACCAGCTAAGTATATAGGATACATAAGCAAAGTGTTATTGTTCATCCTCGTAAGATTTTCCTTCATTAGTACAAAATAGTGTGTACAACAGAAAATGAATAACTAGCACAGCTAGAGAAATTCATTTCCAGATGAATTTATGAACACAACAAATATTATGGTGAGTACCATCACATTTATTATCACCCACGTGGCCAATATAATTATGTTCTTGAAAATAAAAACCCTAGCTAACATACTTCGATTAGGAAAATGATAGTGCCAAAACTGTTTTTGACTGTGCCAAAACTCAAGTGCATATAATGCTTGACTTATGTGTCACAAGGTTTTTTGTATTATAGTTTTGGTTCAATTAAAAACAATTTTGACATTAACAATTTTAGCTCATAGTAAATCCTTTTTTCTAAACATGCACCAACACCATGTTGACTGGTACTCCCTCCGTCCCTTTTTAAATGTGTTACTTGGGATTCTGTGCCATTTTTAACGGCTTATAACTTTTAATTTATAATAGCTTTTATGATTTTGAAAATTTTGTATAATAGAAATAATTAAGATCTATCAAACAAGATCCATAATGCATATGTTTTGAGGTTCACATTAAAAGTTATAAGCCGTTGAAAATGGCACAGAATCCCAAGTAACACATTTAAAAAGGGACGGAGGGAGTAACATCAAACCCAATCAGCAACCTCCACCACCACCGCCGCCACCACAACCACCACCTCCGCCTCCACCTCCACCACAACCACCACCTCCGCCGCCACCCCCTCCACCTCCGCCGTCACCCCCTCCACAACCGCCGCCGCCACAACCGCCTCCACCGCCACCTCCGCCCCTTTTTCTGCCAGGGCTAGAGGATCCGCAGGCAAAGATCACCATAGAAATAATGGAAACAGATATGACAATCATGCAGAGGAGGTATAAGGTGGCCCCGGAGCCGTGAAGCAGAAGGTCATGACCTTTTCCAGAACCACTACTCCCCACAACAATATCCAAGTACCTCGCCATCTCTCTCTCCCCCTCTCTCTCAGCTAGCTAAAGTGCAGTTTACATGATTCAATGCCTTATATATAGATATAGAACATGCTATCTGCAATATTCTGTGGTGAGCATGTTCTATCTGCAATCTGTGGTGTGCATGTTCCCATGGATATTTCCTGGAAACTCAATGTTATTATCAATTATTGACCGGAACCTGAAGCCAAATTTTCTTGGTGGGAAAATTAGGATTTCTTTTATGTGAAGCTTAGACTTGTCAAACTCTCTTGAATGTGGTTATCTGGAGTTTTCTTGGACAAGAAGATGTATTTTGATTATAGAAAATGACGCGAAACTATTTTAGACAAATCAGTAAGGGGTTCCTTCCCATTTCGGAGTAACTTCTTGTACGTCCATCAAAGTTGAACTTTCTTCTTACCTCGAAGAGGGCCGGCCGACACGCCAGCTGCCTAGGGGCCCCAGCTTCTTGGGCAAAAAACCGGGCCTCTCAAATTACGACATATAATAAATATTTTATATATCTTTCAATTAGCGAATAAGCGAGTGGAGCTTAGGTGGTAACAATGCGGCTCCACTAATTGAGAAGTTGTGAGTTTGACCCACAACCACTGCAATTTTTAGGGAGAAATATTTTTGAATTTTTACAAAAGTTGGGCTTCAACTGCTTTTGTTGAGATTTGAACTCAAAGCTTCATGAACCAATACCTCACAGGTAGGTAGTCTGCCACTACAACACCAACACATCTTGTTACTTTTGGTCAACAAATAATATTTATTGAAAACTGTTACAGGTGCCATTTCCATACCTAGCCTAGGGCCCTGGAAGTCTCAAGGTCGGGAGGTAAAAGTGTGTTTTTTGCAATATCTTGCATACCCCATGGATTGACGGTTGGCCTTTTCTAGCGAGTTATGTGTAATTTGTTTGGTTACTTAGCAGGTACGAAACCAGGAGTCTATACACACGGTGGCAATAATAGAAACAAGAAGATTTTAAACTTTCAAGATTTAGTGTGAGTATAAAAATATGGTTGTGATTTTTAGATTCTTTGACAGTAATATTTTAATATGACAATATATGGGTCCCGGACATGGTAATTATGAGAATATAAAAAATAAAAAAAAACGTAGCCATCATAGCCGACCTAGATAACTTTAGGTCTTTTCAAATTGGGGGTGGCCCTAGCCATCATAGCCAACCTTTAGTTCCAGTCTCTGTTACTTAAAATTAAAATGTAGTTAGGATTTTAGATATGCCTGCTAAAATGCCATCATAGCCAACCTAGATAACTTTAGGTCTTTTCAAATTGGGGGTGGCCCTAGCCATCATAGCGAACCTTTAGTTCCAGTCTCTGTTACTTAAAATTAAAATATAGTTAGGATTTTAGATATGCATGCTGAAATGGTGAAACTTGAATGTATAGTTTTCTTATTCTCAAAGGCAAATAAGAAATGGTGGAACTTGAATGGCTTGGCCAAACCTCCTACTCTGGCTAGCCGCTGTCTCTGCCGTTGACCGGCGACTTCCTCCGGCTAATAGAAGGGGCTTCATGCTCCATACCTCCGTACCTGCATTTCTATGTACTATTTCAAACTTTCATTTTATGACTCACAATACAAAATCCTAATAATTTCTCACAGATTTCATCCCCCACCCCCCACACCACCACCACCACTCTTCCACCTTCATACCACCACCATCGTATCTCTTTTGCACCACTCCCTAATAACTACTGGTGTCCTTTTGCATCGTCCTCCAACACCACCACCTCCTCTACCTCCTCTCTCCTCGAACCACCACAATCACAACTCAAAAACTTTCGTCTTGTAAGTTGTAACTTTCTCTTTCTCACCACCGGTAGCACTCTCAATGTCTCTCTCATAGGGCCACACTCGCAATCAGGGCTGTCCTAGAGACAAGACGAACAAGACATGCATGGGCTTTGGGCCCTTGAAATCTACTTACAAACATTAGGGGTACCAAATCATGTAGATTACTACAATATGGATACAATAATAAGCCAAATATATATGATTAAGTCCATGATAAAAACAGAACAAACAGCTTTTATGTTTGCCGCTCAAAATGCAAGAAAAGTATGTGCGTGCTTAGTCTTGTTGATCATCTGGTGTATAGACTCTCTCTTGCTGCTTCTTTGTACTAGCTCTGGAAGGAACGAAACTTTTGCATTTTCTAGCATCGAAGCAAGGATATCAAAGGGTTGATTTCTCAGATTGAAGGGGATGTTAGGGCCTGCATGGCTTCCTGGAGGGACATAAAAAAGAATGACTCTAACTGTTTGCTTACTCTTAGATGGAGAGTGTCCCCCAAAATTTTTGTTCCTTAGGCAGATAGTTTTCAATTTTTCATGCCTTTTCTAGCTTTGTATAGTGTTGTGGAGATAAGTTGTGATCCTTTCTTATTCTGGCTTGAGTCTCTTATATTCTCTGTTTGAGCTTTTTATAAAATTTACAGACTACCCAAAAAAAAAAAGAGTGAGGTGAGAGGTTAGAGAGAGAAAGTGCTCTGCACTTTTCTCTCTTAGGGTTTCTCCAATCTCCTTCCCCCATCCAGCCGCCCCACCCCCCCTTCCCCAACCTTCCCACCCTTCTTCTCTCTCCGGTTTTTACTCTTACCAAGTAGATCTGGGCTGAGTCACTCTTACTCGTGAAAGTTGGAATCGCCCGATCTCTTGCATTTTTTGTTTGACCATCACCAATCTGTGATGGATCTTGAGATCCGGCCACCAATGGCTTCTGATGAAGGTGGCGGTGGGTGGTTCTCGACAGCAGCAAGAGCGACGGCAGCAGGTAAGACCCCGGCGTCGGTGGAAGTTGGATGCAGATCTTTCTTCTCTGGAACGCGATCGTGTTGATTTGGGTTGATTGTTATTGTTGCTGATTTATCGTTCTTGTTGCTGTATTTTTCGATTTTTTGTTCTGTTTTCTTATTCCGATGTACCCAAAAAAAAAAAAATTAGCAACTGGGGCTGGGATTATTTACCAAAAAAGATCGAGGCATTTACCGAAGAAAAAGATAGAGGCAGGACACGCAATGCGTGTGCTAGGGGTGAGAAAAAAACTTGGTCAACCCGACTCGACCCGGGTTTTGATGATGTTTTCCTACTGTTGGTGCAGAATTGATGTGTTTTGCACTAAAAATTCAGCACAGAATGCTGCGCATATGTTCGTGCATATCATTGCGAATTAATGTGCATATGTTTGTGCACCCAAATTATGAAGACAAACATTGCATCCTAATTATTGGACCAAAATAAAAAAATACATTTTATCCTCTCAGTTAATTAAAAAGTCTACCACTTAGATTTTAAAAAGCACTACCCAGTGATTCGTACATAATATGAAAAGACCAATCTACCCAACGAAATCAACCAACAAGTTGTACTTGAACAAAACTATAATGAAAGAACATTGTTCAATTACACATGCATCGTGTGTGTCTCTTCCTAACTGAAACTGTGTTAAAAGCATAAAACTTTTTCCCAACACTGAAGTGACGGAGATACGGAACGGAATTAACAACCTTGTGTGCAAAGCTTGCACAGCAGGCACCCAACCTCTGTTGTAAAACTGCAAAAAGCAGTTATGTGGAGAATTTAGTGGAAGGCGATAGTTGACGTTTTTACACTTATTCGGTAATGTAAGGTATTATAAATGAATGAAAGAGTGATTCTATTGAATTTGAAACCCCAAAACGATGGAAGGGGGGCCCTCTAGTGATCAGCTAAACTCATTACAGAGTGTAGTGAGCTCAGCTTGGTTGTCTGATAGGCGATCGATGGTTCGGATAAATGAGCCTTAAATTATATGTAAAATGTTTATTTATCATACTTTTCCTATTTTCAAAAAATCCTTCTCTTCAATAAACTCTGACTTGATTCTTGTCACAACTCACTCTAAACCTATGTATTCCAAAATTTAATCTTAGAAAACGTTGACCTCATACCCATTTACCAAGTAATTTCAATTCTTCGTATTCATAAAAAACATAATCTGGCTTCAATTGTTCGACGCAAGAATGGTACTAAAATTAACCTGAAATTCAAGAACAATATAGGAGGGTTTTGATTCAGTTGAGATCTAAGCACAAAAATTAATAATAGCAAGCAAACAAATTCACCAAAAGATAATGGAAAAAGTAGATGATACCGAAGTAAATCCACTCCTAAAATGCATGACCCAAAAATTAACTTCCACCGCAGCCGCCGCCGCCGCCACCGCAGCCTCCGCCATCTACACTGCCATAATCTCCGCCGCCATGACTTCCGTGGTCATGACTTCCGCCGACATGCCCGCAGTCACAACATCCACCGCCATAATAACCCCCTCCCCCGCCACCTCCATCATCACCGCCACGTTTCTTGCGACCACCGCCACTTTCCTTGCGTCCGCCACCAACACGTTCGTTGCCACGAGCGAAGATATATTTTTCTTTTAGTTTCAACATCCACAAGCGAAGATGACCATAGAAATTACGAAAATAGGTGGCGCCAGACCCATGATCAAGATGATAACGAAGACAATTTTTCAAGTATCTTGCCATCTGTCTCCCTTTTGCTCTCACTCTCTGAAATATACTGAATCTTCTGAAAGTCTGAACTGCTGAATCCGAACTTTTCCTTCTTAACTGAAATCTGTAAAATTGGTATTTGCTGAAGCAGAAAACAACGCAGAGATTGAGCAGATTTTGTGTTTGGGTTGTGATGGGATTTCCCCACATTTTTTTTTTAAATATAGGCATTACCCATGTAACCCTAAATGGGAAAACTACTCCCTATTGTATTTATATCTATATTAATAATGATTTGACCAAATCAAAGTAGTCAACTTGGCCAATCACACACATTGTTTTCTCTTTTGCAAATACACAAATAAATTCTTGCTCAACATAAATAAGATATTAGACAATAATAAATAAAACAAACAAAATTAACAATGAGGTGTACAAATAAAAAATGATATGGGTACACCTAATTTGCACCCTACATTCACACCAAGGTGATGTAACAGACAAGGAGAAGCCCAATGATTTCAGGTGAGCCACACATTGGGCTTTTCCTTGTTTGCGATATCACCTTGGTGTGCATGTCGGGTGTAAGTTAGGTGTACCCATAGCATTGTTGGTGTACAAATCATTGTTGTTGGTCTAGTGTCAAGAGGTAAGAAATCCTTACCTAGAGGTCCAGGGTTCAAAACAATGAGGTGTACAAAATACTGAGGGCTATTTGGCCGCTCATTCCAACATCTCCCACTTGGCAAAAAGACCGAGGATATTTTCAATCATCTTTTAACTACCATGAGATGTACATTTTTTCTGATGTTTTTTTTTTTCTAAAAAAAAAAAAAAAACAAAAACGCGATACGTATATGCTATACTACTATTAGATTTATATTTGTTGTCGTGCACAAAAAAATTTTTGAAGAAAATAAGAAGGAATTTTTCGGAACTAGTATGTGCCATTTGTAATATACTCCAATTAGATTTATATTTTTCAAAAAAAAAAAATGAAGAAAAAAAGAAGGAATTTTTCGAAACTATTATGTGCCATTTGTAACTACAATCTATGGGTACACCATTTAGTGTACACAAAATGTCCACCACGTTGTGTGGAGCTTTCCTCAGGATTCCACATAAATGATTGAAGCCACTCAATTTGTTAAAAATATTCTTTTACAGATCCTTGTAAAAAATCAGCTTGGTTGGACATAATCAATATAGGCTTGATTAGTTTTTTGCTCAATTTTACAGCGAGAAATTGAGTGAAGATTCGATATCGATATCCGTTGAGTTGATTTTTTTACCAAGATCCTTAAAAAACATAGGAGCATTTTAAATAAAGTTGAGCGGCTCTGATCATTTTAAAAGCCAAAGATAACCTTGGTTTTTTAACAAACAGCAAAACCCTCTTCTTTTGACCTGATTTTTTTCACATGCACTCACTCTAAACGTAATCTGGCTTGAATTGTTCAACTTGTTGAATTTCAGGCTTTACAGTATAGGATCTAGGGTTCTGATGCAGTTGAGATCAAAGCACAAAAATTAATAGCAGCAAACAAATCCACCAAAAGATATGGATAAAGTAGATGACACGGAAATCCATTCCTAAAACGCAAGCATCACCCCTCTTCCACCTTCATACCACCACCTTGGTACCTCTTTTTCACCACCCAGATGGTGTTCTTTTGCGTCCTCCTCCAACACCACCACCATCTCCTCCTCGGCTCTTCCGTTCCTCCTCCTATACCACCTCTCTCGCCCAAACCATCACCTTCGCAACTCAAAAGCTTTTGTCCTGTAACTTTCACTCTCTCACCAGTCACCAACTTGTACCACTCGCAATGTCTCCTGGCCAAACTCGCAATCAGGGCTATCCCAAAGGCAAGGCGAACAACACATGGTATTTCGGCCCCTAAAATCTACTTGAAAGAATAGGTACCAATCCCAATGCATTTCTTAATTTTCCTGTTGTACTAATTTTATATTTGGCTCCTATGCGATTAATGAAATTTTTCTTTGGTGTTCAAAAAGAGAAAAAATCAAATGACGTTATAGGTTGCTACAATATTGATACAAAAGTATATAATTTTATCATCACCACCACGTTTCAGAAGGAACGAATAAGGGCTCGCAATTTGACCTGCGAGAGAAGGGCGCTTGACCAATAGCCCTTGCGAATCTCAACACATGTAAACTGTAACCAGATAAAAGAAAGATGGGTATCTAATTGGTTCGAGGAAATAAAGCCGTGGAGAGGAAAACAAACAAAGGAAGAAAGGTTTGTGTGGCTATCATGCTACGGGATGCCAATCAATGCATGGTCCAATTCAACTTTCAAAGAAATTGGTGATAAATGGGGACAATTTTTACAAGTAGATGAAGCCACGATGAAGGAATCCTCTTATGTTCAAGCCAAGATTTTAGTAGCTACAAATCAATTCCACAAATTAGAAGGTTATATTGATCTGATCATTGATGAAGCAATTTATTCTGTTAGAGTTATGGAAGATGATTCGTTCAGATTTATCAAGCAAAGTTTCTTCGATATTTCCTCTGATGTACCCATGGAAAAGAAAAATGCATCTGTAGAAGATGAGGAAGAGGCAATAAAGAAGGATGCACCAGCTGATGTGGAGTCAAAATATGGGGCACAAGTTGACTTAAACACTGATGAAGAGGCAATTTCCAATAGCAAAGTAAGCGTGCCAATTTCCAGTAACAAGGCGGCTATTGCTTGGGACTCTATGAATTCCTCCTTGGGGACTGAAAATTCCTTAGTGGGAAGTGATAAAGTTCCTGACAGCCTTGAGGAATGTTCAAAGGAAAGCCAATCTCATCTCAACAATAATAGCCGGTTGGTATATCAAGAATCTGAAATGATGGTGATTAACTCGTTGGTGGCTAATGGTTCAGATAAGGAAAATCTAAATGATAATGATGACAAGGAGGTGGAATTTCCTATGGAAGAACATAATGCCAATGTAACCAATGAAGGAGATCAGAACATTGATCATTTTGAAGCAAACCAGATTCCTATTCAAGCAGCAATCAAAGGAATAAAAGGAAAAAGAAATAGGAAAAGCATAAATGAAATTCTGGGATACACTAAAATAAATGCAGGCAATACAAATGGAAGGAGGAATAAAAAGAAGTGTGTGGTGTTAAGGTCAGCTATAGCATCAGCTTCATGCTCTCTATGCATCAATTTCATCTGGAGAAATTAACAACAGGAACAGGATTCTTCTAGATGAAGCTCAAGCCATTTGGGCAGTAGACAAACTCTTCGGAATTAGCTATCAAGGGGATGAAGATGAGGTCGTAAGCAAAATAGCCGAGATGGAAGCCCTGAACAAAGCAAGGGCGGTTGATAATCAATGATGTGTTTGTACCTTTCCTAGGCCATATCTCTTGGAAGCTTTGAAAGTCTTGTCATGGATTGTGAGGGGCTGGAGTTTTTTAGAGGAGAGGGGCAGAATCTATAGGTGGAGGGTTTGGGCTCTTTTAGTCATTTTGTGGCAGGGTAGTCTGGTTCACTATTATATGTGTCTGTGGTAACATTACTTGATTGGTTTTTTTTTTTTTGTCTTTGTGTTTGGGTGTGATAGGTCTAGTCCGTCTTGTTTGTGTCTGGGCTGGTCTTTTAGTTTTGGTTCCAAAGGTTTAGGATGGTTTTGGTGAGGCCGGTTGATCTCTTGCCAACCTTGCCTCTTTTTGGGAGCCCTGTGGCTCATGATTGGCTGCCGCTATTGTATCCTGTTTTCTTTAGTTTTATTGAAATTCCTTTTTCGCCATGCAAAAAAAAAAAAAAAAAAAGGAATTCAATCAAATGAGCAATAAGGAGGGGGGGAAAAAAACAACACAAAGGCAGTTCCAGTCCCACTCTAGGGAAACTCTCACTTCCTATGGCAAATTTTGAGTCACTCCAACAATCCAATCACCAACAGATAGGAATCGATATCGACAAAGATGATAAGTGCACAAATGTACTCGTTTACGCTCCCTAAGTCATACTTAGTAAGTCCATTTATTGTATTATTTATAGTTTGATACTCTAATTCTTATTTCAGGATTCACGGAGCCTGTTGATGATATTTGAAGCTAAGCCGTTAAATTTTATTTATTTAAGAGATGGGCCCATCATACGAGATTGTTTTGCCGGGTCGATCACTTAGTGGAGATGTAAAAATAATAGGCCAGTTGATCCGGAGGAAATTAGGTCCAATAGGACTTTGTTTTGATTGGTAATATCTAAGAGAAATAATTGGACAATTCCTTAATAGGAACTCACGGCATATATTTGGAAAGGAGGTTTTGCATTGAAGGGGCCCACTCATTACAATCTTGGAAGAGAAGAAATTGTCCGGCCCTTGTATATCTTGGACGTGAGCATTATAAAAGGGAGGCCAGCGAGAGGGTTTGGATATCTTGGGAAGCTGGACGCATAACAGGGCTCGCGGCTGTGAGTCCATGACGGCGGCCGGAAGAAAAACATCTATGGTCGGCTAATCGCTTTGGTTAGGGTAACGAGAATATCTCCCCGAGTAATATGACTGTATAGATTTTTAGGGTCTTATATCCAACATCAGTTGTGCAACTTGGATGATTCATTATTTTTATGAAAGTTTTTATTCTTCCAATCTTCATATGATGTTTGTATTCATGATATTGAACACCGTTGCGCAACCGTTTTCAATGTTTCAGGATAGTTTCTGAGATAGATTATACGACGTGAGACGGGTCGTGCTGCCCGTTAAGTCTGGTGAGACAATCCGTGTCGTGTTGAGATAGTCTATACGGAGTACGAGTCTTGATTATACTTTTGGGGATTATCACTAGGAATTGCTACCCTAACGGTGATCTGGTTATATGTTGAATAAAACTCTAAATTTCGCCGCAATTATACTATGAGGGGAGGTTGAATCGGAAACCCTAGTCCTTTCTCTCACTTGTTTTTGAACTTTAATCGCTTTCTAGTTAATTTTAGCTTAATCATTAGTTTAATCAATTCAAAACCAGATTTCTCTTGTTCTCAGAATTAAAATAGAAATTAATTGAAAGTACCGCAACTTAGCTTTTTACTTTCCGTGGATGATTTCGGACTTAACCACTGTTCTTTGGAATAATAGTTAATTCCCTGTTTTATAAATTATATTTTTGGTACAAAAACGACATCCAAAAGATAGCCGAAGTCGTGACAGAACTAAAAATTTTGGTACTGAAACAACGCAAGCAGCCACAACTGAGAAAAAGGACAGAAATCGCTTACCAAATCAGTGAAACAATGAACAGAGTATTGCTACCGAAACAAAACCGATGGTGCAAACAGAAATAAAAAGGACAGACATCCTTACCACATCATCAAAATCGAGAACAAAATATTGCTACTGAAGTAACGCCAGCAGCCCCAAACAGAGATAAACAAAAAAAGTAGAAAACATAGAAACAAATCACGCAATTGAAGATGAAAAAGTATCATAGAGAGGGAGCATGGACTCACATTGAAGGGGTAGAGAGGTTGGTTAGGGTTTGAGCCTTTGAGGGTTTATATAGAATTAGCTTTCCTTCAAAGACAGATATCCACATATATTTATACTATCAATGTTTAAACAAGAAAGCAAATAAGAATCATGGAAACAACAAAGTAAGGAAACAAATCCAAAATTCAAAGACTACAACTCGTGATTCCACCAATCCCGAGATTCTTAAATATTTATTCTAATTCCAAGGTTCCTACGTTATTCCAACAGTTTCTTGCGTTCGCCACCATCATCTCCGCCATCACCACCACCATTTTCCTTGTGTCCGCTACCATAATCTCTGACATAACCATCAAAAACACCACGGCCACTGGCACTACCAGCAACACAATGTTGGTTGCGTCTTTTGGCACTAAAGGACTTACCACAAGCCAAGATAACCATAGAAATTATGAACGCTGAGAAAACCATCATGGATAAATAATTAAATTATACTACAACAATTTTCCCCATTGCCGACTAAAATTTTAGTCGGAAAATGTCGTAATTTAGTCGGCAATAGTAATTTCCGACCAAAAATTTAGTCGGCCCGTTTGGTCGACGGAATGAGGTAGGAGATTGTAATTTCCGACCAAAACAAGTTTGGTCGGAAAAAGTTTTGTTTTTACCGACTAAATATTTAGTCGGAGAAAAATAAATCTTTCACCGACTAAATATTTAGTCGGTGAAAGATTTATTTTTCTCCGACTAAATATTTGGTCGGTGAAATATTTATTTTTCTCCGACTAAATATTTGGTCGGTGAATATTTTATTTTTCTCCGACTAAATTATTTAGTCGGTGAATATTTTATTTTTCTCCGACTAAATATTTGGTCGGTGAATATTTATTTTTCTCCGACTAAATTATTTAGTCGGTGAATATTTTATTTTTCTCCGACTAAATATTTGGTCGGTGAATATTTATTTTTCTCCGACTAAAAATCTGTTTGGACGCACCATTTGTGACAAAATAATTCTCCATAAGATTAATATAAAAGAAATTTCATCACAAGAGGTTACTTGTAACAAAATCATCTTTTCACCACAATCCACTTATTGGTATGAGAAAGAGATGCTATTGGGACAATTTTACTGAAACCATATGCCATTGATAAAAAAAATACTAGTGAAGGAGCTCGCGTGCAAGGCGCGCGATTGGAGGCCCAATACGAAAATTACAATAGGAAGAATTTGTTGTGAGAAGCTTAAAGTGAAACAATTCTGAGAAGGGAAACATAAACTGCAATGTTCATATGTAAAGGAATGATAATCACTCACAAAAGAACAAAGCTCGTGAACCTAATCCTAGAAATTCTCCAATACATTTTTATGCACTCAAAGCATCAGCCAAAACTCACTGAGCTTTGTCTTCAAAAAGCATGACTCCACCTTCAATACCCAGAATATGTCCGCTCGCATCCATCCTTTGCAAATATCATAATCTGGAATCAAAATTTTAAGAGCATTTGAGGCTTTCAACATAATGATGAAACGCAGCAGCAGAATAACGAAGTGCAGCAGAAAAATAATGATGAAACGCAGCAGAAACACAGCAGAAACGCAGCATAAATACAATGAAAACGCAGCAGAACCAGTAGAATAATGATGACAAACAGCAGCAGAATAACGAAACGCAGCAGCAACACAACAGAAACGCAGCAGCAGAAATGAGGAATAGCAGCAGAAATATGATGAATAGAAGCAGTAACCAAGCAGCGATCAAACATCCCAGAAGTAATGAAGTGTGACAGTATTTTGTGTCAAGACAAGAGGAATTGAAAATCTCAGTGAATTATGAACCGACTGCTAGCTTAATTCCACAATCCTTTAAATGGTTTAAGAACACAATTACTACTCTTGTTAGAAGTTTAGAATGACTAAGCCCTTCAAATCTAACTAAGGATGGAAATGAAAATATGAGTAAGTTACTTGTCAAAATGGCCACTGATGGATCCAGTATTGCTTATGGATTTGCTTCACTGTAGATACCCAACTGATACCATGCTTCTTACAGTTGCGCGTCGCTGCATGAGCACCAATATATAGGTAAGAAAACTAAAATTTTGTAGCTGAATCGGCCCGATTCAGCTAGAACCCGGACCCTTCTTCTATGGATAGTACAGCAAAAATATACCTGAGAAATGTACTGATTGTTGGTCTGCCCATTTCATTTATACATGTGATAGTACAGCATACGAGTCTCATCCTAGTCTCATCATTTTCTAAACCATAACAAATGTCAGCAGTTAGTTCGAAAAAAAATCAAATGTTTGATAAACACAATAGCTAAAGTTTTCTGCATTGAACGCAATCATGATACATTGGCAACGCTTTGATAGGGGAGAAGGGATACCTTTTTCAGGAGACCCAATAACACATCAGTCGAAATAGACCTCTCATGAGCTTCATTAACCATTATGACACTGGATGAATATGGAACAAGTTGGGACCAGGATAAGATACATAAGAATGATACCAGAACAAGTTATTGTTAGACTAAGTTAGCTGAGACATGCTCAAGAATCGAGAAATGCTCAATAGTCAGAAAAGGAAAGGAAAATCAAATGTTTAATACAGTGGTTAAAGGTTTGGTCAACTATAATCAAAGGCAGACCCAAATAAGACTTGCTCAAAGGCGCAATTGTGCAAAGATTTTAGGACTGGTTTATGTGAAATCCAGCAAACAAGCTCAAAATCCAGCAACCAAAGGTTTAAGTAAACTTCCTTAATCTGAAATTTCAATTACAAGAAAACCTTCAAAGGAGTGATAAAAACTTAAAAGTACTGTATATAAGTAGCTATGGAGATATGTAGTAAGGATCAACTAAAAGTTCAGTTCCAAAACTTCATATCGATCAAGAAAAACTGAACAAATGCAACATAATTTTCCATGATACACTCTCTGCTTGTTCTAAGATGAAGGGTTGCTACCACCCACGCAATGTAAATATTGAATAGTTGGATGATAACTCTATTCATTGTTGGATAAATAAAGCAACTATGTTTTGAGATTATTTGATGGCCAAAAATATTCTAGAAGTAAAAAATTTTGCAACCAAGGAGATGGCACTTTTTTCATCTTTTGCGTGGACTTTTCCTTTGTTCTCCACTACTCCTACACCAATCCACCCTAACCATCAATTTTTCACCTATAGAATAGTGACCCTTCCAAGTTTAAGTCAGAATATGACACCAAGCTATCACAACAAACTTTGTTTATTATAAAGGAGTCAAAGAGATTACTCAAGGACAGGAATAATTGCATTATTAGTAGATAAATCCATTGGTCCTGCTTCACTAGATACGTAAAACATTGAACTACTAAATAATCCCAATGACCTATATAACCAACAAAGCCCTCAACTGATTCAACAAGAACTACCACAAAAATATTCACACGCACAAAAAAAAAAAGAGCGGATAGTGAAAAAAAGGTACCAAAAAAAGAAAAAAAAAGATATCAAAAAGCTTCAAAGCCCCCTCTTAGATACAGTGGACACTTAAAAGCAGACAACATTTAGTTTGTAGCAAATTAGAAAATATATTTAGGCAAAAACTTGACACCCTAGAATTGTATGGTTTTGAAGGCTAGCACAACTAGGACATTTAACTTTTTGTAATATTTTGTTCCTTTGTTCAAGCGTTAGTCCTTCCAAATTGTATGCAGGCTATTAATCTAGCAAGTATGGAATTCTGTTTTTGATACACAAAAACCGTATATTACCTTTATACCTTTATTTGATCAAAATTAATACTCACATTGACCCTAAGATACAAAACATACAAGGTATAAGTCCAAGCCCATCTATCTGGCTACACAATTCCACACACAAAAAAAAAAATTGACTCTACTGATAAACAAACCTTCTCTAATTCCGCCGTTCTCTGTAAATCAGCCTCAATAGGCCCCGCAGTAGAAATCTGCTTTGTAACACCGTACTGCTTCAGCGAAGTAACGCTCAAACTCCCTGAACTCTTCATTGTAGAAAATAGCAAGAAACCCTTAACTACTTCTTCTTCTTCTTCTTAATAAGAAAATTACTCACCACATAATTAATAAGAAGTTCACTTAATCAACTAGTATTGAGACAGTATTTTTCCGATGGACCGAAAAAAAATTGAGACAGTAGATTTTTGTGTATTTTTTGCTTGCCTATTGAACAATTAGACCATCAAAACAAGGCTATATAGTGAGAATGGGTTGAAACTTAAAAAGATCTATGAAGGTGAATACGAGCCCTAGATCCGAAGCAAACCGACATCTTGAAATCGATAATGAGATGGAGGGTATTCTCTCCAGTTTATTACTGTAGTAGTATTGGATTTGATTATTGAACCAAAAAGATTCCCAATAAGGGTTGTTTTCAAAAACCAAGATGTAAACTGAGATGAATATAAGAACAAAAAAGCACAGATTTTGTACCTTTTTTCAGATCTAATTCTCTTACCGGAGAGTTGCCGGAGAACAACTTATTGAGAATCGACTTCGTTTGAATCGGCTGACTCGTCCTTGTCTTTTCTTCTTCCGGCGAACGCCTCTCTCTCTCCCCCTCTGTGATGGCATCCGTAAGAAGTAAATAGCAATATAGAAAGATTGATGACTGAAGCCCTAGATTGAGATACAGGGAGGAATTCAAGGACGAGATTTTTCTTTTCAGGAAGAAGAAAGATGAGAGGAATCGAGTTAATTTGGGGATTTTAGGTCAGGAGTGGTGTGGAGGGAGAAGATTTGGGAATTTTGGTTCATGGAGGGAATTTTAATTTTTCACGTGAAAAGTTTTGGGGAATGGAGGGAGTAGACCGTATTACTCCATATTTCAAATTGTCTATGCAACCAACTGTAAAATTGCCGTATAATTGTATTACTTGAAGGTCGTCAAGTATTTTTTTTCGAATCGGAACCGTCTACGTTTTACGTGGGAGTGATTATATCGTCCATGTAAAAAATGAAGTAAATTAACTATCATTAGGTACATGATCGACGGAGACAAATTTTTGGTTTATAATGAATCAACGTCCCGATGAAAGAGTTTTCTATACCCGATAGACTTCAAATTTGGCGAGAGTGATTAAAACATAAATACAAACAAAGTTAACGGTTTAGATCGTCATAATTGTGTTGTGATCGTGTGGTTAGCGTACATTATCTTATAGCATAATAGTTTGGTTCAGAAGCAAGTAAGTTCGATGTATAGGATTACAAAGCAGGTGCAGACTCGATTTCTCGAATGTTCGATCTAAACCGTTACGATTTAATATCTTATAAATTATATCACTTTCCCCGAAAACAGTGGCGATCAAATGTCGGTAGCCACCTGATCGGATCACATTCGGTGCATCTAAGAGCAATAATGTCCTATAATGCATGACTCGATGGCCATCAGAGCAGTTTTTTTTAATCGAAACCGTCTAGATTGTAAGTGGGAGTGATTATATCCTTCATGCAAAAAATGAAGTGATTTAACTATCGTTACGTACTTGATCGAATGAGACAAATTGTTGGTTGATAATGAATCAACATCCCCGATGAAAGGGCTTTCAATACCCGATGGGCTTCAAATTTGGCGAGAATGATTAAAATAGCAAGTCAAACAAAGTGAACGGTGTGGATCGTTATAATTGCGTTGCGATCGTGTGGCTAGCGCATAAATGCATAATATAATCAACATTTTATACATATTATGTAATTATAAAAAATTCAATTTTGACCTATCAATTAAAAAATCAAAATTTTCATTTGTATTATTCAAAAATTCATTTTTTTATTTTTCCTCATTTTTTTTTAAAATTTATTTTACAAAAATGTATTTTTGACTTATTAAGTCAAAATTTCAAAATTTATATTTTTTGTTATCAAGCTTATTTTACAAGCTTATTTTATTTTTTTTTGTCCAAACACTCTCTCTCTCTCTCTCTCTCTACAAAGAATTATTATTATTTTTAAATTTTTTATTTTTTTCTTTCATGACTTAGCGACTTACTTACAAGTTGCGAAACACTATTTTTTTATTTTATTTTTATTTTTTTCACAAACAAAAAAATGTTTTTTTTTTCAAAATGTTTATTAGATAAAAGGCAATGTATCAATTATCAAACATGGCAAAAAATATTTTAAAAGATTATTTTATTTTTTTGTCCAAACTCTCTCTCTCTCTCTCAAAATTAAAATATAAAATAGGAGGGAAGGAAAAATAGAAAATATAAGAATGAATTGCCGACTAAATATTTAGTCGGAAAATATAAGAATGAATTGCCGACTAAATATTTAGTCGGCAAATATAACAATATTTTACAAGCTTATTTTATTTTTTTGTCCAAACTCTCTCTCTCTATCTCTCTCTCTCTCTCTACAAAGAATTATTATTATTTTTAAATTTTTTATTTTTTTCTTTCATGACTTAGCGACTTACTTACAAGTTGCGAAACACTATTTTTTAATTTTATTTTTATTTTTTTCACAAACAAAAAAATATTTTTTTTTCAAAATGTTTATTAGATAAAAGGCAATGTATCAATTATCAAACATGGCAAAAAATATTTTAAAAGATTATTTTATTTTTTTGTCCAAACTCTCTCTCTCTCTCTCAAAATTAAAATATAAAATAGGAGGGAAGGAAAAATAGAAAATATAAGAATGAATTGCCGACTAAATATTTAGTCGGAAAATATAAGAATGAATTGCCGACTAAATATTTAGTCGGCAAATATAACAATATTTTACAAGCTTAATTTATTTTTTTGTCCAAACTCTCTCTCTCTCTCTCTCTCTCTCTACAAAGAATTATTATTATTTTTAAATTTTTAATTTTTTTCTTTCATGACTTAGCGACTTACTTACAAGTTGCGAAACACTATTTTTTATTTTATTTTTATTTTTTTCACAAACAAAAAAATGTTTTTTTTTCAAAATGTTTATTAGATAAAAGGAAATGTATCAATTATCAAACATGGCAAAAAATATTTTAAAAGCTTATTTTATTTTTTTGTCCAAACTCTCTCTCTCTCTCAAAATTAAAATATAAAATAGAAGGGAAGGAAAAATAGAAAATATAGGAATGAATTGCCGACTAAATATTTAGTCGGAAAATATAAAAAAATTTACTGTTTCATCAAAAATTGCTAGAATCAAGCCCTTTTCATAAAAAATTTACTGTTTCATCAATGGGAAAATTTCTTCTTTCATTTATTTTGACAAACTATATTTATTGATGATAAAAAAAATCATAATCAATGTTTTTTTCCGACTAAAATATGTTTAGTCGGTGAATTGCAAACAATTTCCGACTAAATATTATTTAGTCGGTGAATTTCAAACAATTTCCGACTAAATATTATTTAGTCGGTGAATTTATTCTTTTTTCCGACTAAATATTTGGTCGGAGAATACTAATTTCCCCAAACAAAAAATTTCGAAATGTTGAAATTTTTACCTTGATTTCCCGACTAAATATTTGGTCGGAAAATACTAATTTTTTCCGACTAACCAATTTTGGTCGGTGAAATGCAAACAATTTCCGACTAAATATTATTTAGTCGGTGAATTTCAAACAATTTCCGACTAAAATTATTTAGTCGGTAAATTTATTCTTTTTTCCGACTAAATATTTGGTCGGAGAATACTAATTTCCCCAAATAAAAAATTTCGAAATGTTGGAATTTTTACCTTGATTTCCCGACTAAATATTTGGTCGGAAAATACTAACTTTTTCCGACTAAACAATTTTGGTCGGTGAATTGCAAATAATTTCCGACTAAATATTAGTCGGTGAATTTCAAACAATTTCCGACTAAAATTATTTTAGTCGGCCAAACCTTTGAATTTTTTCCGACCAACAAAAATTTAGTCGGTGATTGGTGGTAATTTCCGACTAAAATTATTTAGTCGGAAATTGAGGTGATAATTTCCGACTAAAACTTATTTAGTCGGAAATTGGACAATAATTTCTGACTAAACATTATTTAGTCGGTGATTTTAGTCGGGAATGGTGTAAATTGTTGTAGTTATAGAAGGTGGCGCCGGACCCATGTTCAATATGACGAACAAGACCATTAATTTTCAAGTATCTTGCCATCTCTCTCTCCCTCTCTCTCTCTCTCTGTGAAATGTATTGAATCTTCTGAACTGAAATCGAATCTATAGTTCCACGGGTATTATATCAAACTGCAAGTGGTCTGTTTTCTTGCATATTGCATTGACAATTTGACAGCAACATTAATACATTATATGGTTTTTTAGCTTAATGTTAACAAAATTATTTCGAAGTTGCTATTCATTTTTGGTGACTCTCCAAATCTTCTATTGGAATCTTAACTAGCCAAATTTTTTATTTTCTCCCCTATTTCTTCTATTGGACGATTTTTTTTAAAGAGAGGTAGGATTTTTTGTTGTGAATTCAGAAAAATAAAAGAGACGGTCAACTTTCCGGATTTGTTTCTAATTTTTTCTTGGCAATGACTAAGACCAGGTTTTCAAGCGGATCAGGATTTGATTTTGGTGACGAAACTAAACGAAATCAATGACTACTATAAAATTCATATACTGAATAGAGTTACACAAGCTATTATGGCTGCCACTCCCCCAAATATGTTGCCTGACCCTAATTTTAGAAATTCTGTTAGATGGCTTCCACATTCTAGTGGCAATTACTGTTAGGATTTTCGCAACCCCACAACACTCCTACGGATCTTGGAAACAATGAATCACAGAACAGAAAAACAAGTAATTGTGCGTAATTAAAAACGGAAAAAGAAAGCGAGACACAGATGTACGTGGAAAGCCTCGACACGAGGAAAAACCCACAGGAGCCACATCAGTTCACTATGAAATCGAAATTAAGAGTACAAGTCTCTTCTCGCAATCTCTCTGAGATTTGCGTTTTCTCTCGCCTCTCTCTCACTATTTTCAATGAAAACGTATTACCCTAATTACACTCCAACAGCGAAAAAATTAGGTCGGGCCTATAGCCGAAGTTACACGCCGAGGTCCCTCAAATATCGTTTTCGCTGCAGTCTAGAGTGCGACTTTAGGAGACTTCAATATGACCTTCCACTTCTTGAAGACTTCAAAGACCTCTGACTTATGCTTCATGAAGTATACCCATACCTTCCTCGAGTGATCATCGACAAAGGTAACATGGTAATAAGAACCGCCAAGAGAAGGCATAGTAGCTGGACCCCAAACATCTGTATAGACAACCTCTAGCTTCTGAGCCCTGGGTGGCCTGCCGTCTTTCTGAAAGCTAACCCGTTTCTATTTACCAAAGATGCACTCCTCACACATGTCAATATCCACTGACTCTAACCCCGGTAGCTTCCCATTCGATTGCAAAACCTTCATTCCCTTCTCGTTTTCGCTGCAGTCCGAAATGCTTCTAAAGTCGCACTCCGGATTGCGAGACACTCGTGTCTCGTGGGGGCTCCCACCCCCACACCCCCAGTACTGCTGAAGGTTGTCTATACCCCAACAATTACACTGCTCACTCTGCTTGGGATGCAATCAGGAATAAGGCTCCAATTAGGGGCATAAGATCATTTGGACTGGTTTTCATGTACCTAGTTGGTCGTTTATTTTATGACTGGCTGATGCAGCGTTGCAATGGAAGAACAAGTTACTCCCTCCGTCCCAAAATTAACACTATTCACACCTCTCAAAAAATCACCTTTATTTTAAAATTTATACTGCTTTTTATGATTTGAAAATTTTTGTTTAATAAAACTAAGCAAAATCTATCAAACAAGATCCATATTGCGCATATAATTCATTATATCTTAAACAATATAGATGATTTTTCGAGAGGTTTGAATAGTGGATGTGTGCCAAACATTTTGGGACGGAGGGAGTAGATATTATTCACGGGCTCTTAAATTCACTAGGAAATATAAGCATCTTGCGCACAAGGAAAATAAGGACAACGTACTTAGAATTTTGTTGAATGAGTGAATAAAAACATCAATATTTGTCTTTAGGCTTAAACCCTATTTATAAATAGAGAAATCCTAAATTTGGTAAGAATCAAACAAGGTAATTTCATGCTAATCAAGAAATTATAAAGAAGGAAAATAAAAAAGAATAACAAGATTACTAGCTCTACCCAAAAGGCAGTAAAAGCATGCCAAAACAAGCAGCATTAAAGGAACTCACAAACTCTACTTTTGGATTGGAGGGGATAGTTGCAATTTGGTCTGTCCATTGTTGCAATTAATGGTTCGGATTTACTCAGAAATTCTTGCAATTAATGGTTCGAATTTACTCAGAAACACTTTCTGGGAATTGCAACAATGGTATGGACGGTCCAAATATAGACTATTTCCTCCAGCCCAAAAGTAGGACCGGAGAGGATCCGATTTATGAAAATAAGAATAGAAAATCTTCGCAAATCTTGTCCTACATCACTTAATTTAAATTTTATTCTTGTAGATCTAGAATCCTAATAAAATAGGAAAATAAAATCAGCTCGTGAGGAAACAAGATAATTCTAAAGCTAAACAGAAATTTCCTACTCAAGATCTAATTCTAGAATAATAAAAATAAGAATACAAAATATTCACGAATTTGTCCTACATCACTGGCTGTCCAACAGAGGCTAAGGTATCAAAGACAGGCTTAGAGGTTAGGGAACTGTGGATGTCTGGATGATGTCTGTGTTTTTCGAAAATCCCAGAAAGAAACTCATCAAGACCTCTTCTTCAAATGCATTCCTCATCAGTTTGGGCACATGCGCATCATGCCCTCACGCCCATACCAGCGTCAACCCAAGTGTGAACTGTTTGGCCCACTCGCTCTGTACTTTCGTCGGACCGTTTACTAGACCCAATATTTGTTATGGTTTAGGCCACTGCAGTATGATGCAATCCACAGGTATTTTATCAACATGGGGCGAGTTTTCTGACACCACTAGCACCACCACCACCACGTTCGTTGCGTCTTTTGGCGCTAGAGGACTTACCACAAGCAAAGATAACCATAGATATTATGAAGACTGAGAAAACAATCATGGAAAGATAGAAGAAGGTGGCAGACCCATGATCAAGATGATCATCTTAAGACCACTTACCAAGTATCTTGCCATCTCTCTCTCTCTCTCACTCACTCATGTATTGGATCTTCTGAACTGAAATCTAGCAAGAGAGAGAGAGATAAGAAGAATATACTACAATTAGTTCCACAGCCATATTATCAACAACCATAGCCAAAAGAGAAAAGGAAAATAGATACATTAGGTAGCTTGTCTAGATATGAAATCAGGACAAAACCAGGTACAACCTCCCAGAAGGAAAACACATTCCAAAGCTGAGCACCATTGGAATCTCAAATAGCTTCAAGCTTTGACAGCACCAGGGTAAGACAGCATCGCCAGCAACAAAAGGAAATCTTAGCCTTTAGAGAACAACAAAATCTTAACCTTAAGCATCCTCAGAGATAATTAGCAACAAAACTCCCAATATAGCGCCCTACATCATCAGGAGTTCTTTTAATAATTTTAGAAAATTACAAAACTTCAAACTAAAAGGATACAATTATAAAAGATAAATGCAAAGAAATATAATTGTAATATTTTTTTTTGAAGGAAATAAGAAAGTATCCTTATATTTTAACTATGATTTGTTTTAAAAAACTAATAAATCGTGTTAGCTCGCTCGATTTGTTCTCAATTTTCCACCATGGGGATAATTTTTTTAAATTAAATGTAAGAACGTATCACATGCACATTATTTGTTGTGTATGTTAAAAGCTAAATTTCTAACAATGTAATTGAGTAATGTGATTTCGTAATATTGTGGATTGAGAAGGAAAAATAAAAAGTCTAGAACCACACTTAAATGCACCCACATTTACACACCACGAGTTTGTGTGATCACATACATTTATAAAAGTGCTTATATATTTGAGTGTATATTTTGAGTATGATCTAGATTTGTTGGTGGAAAAAAAAGGGGATTGAGAAAAAAGAGGAAGGAATCCTGCTAATGTTAAAATAAAAATAAAAAGAAAGAAAAGAATGCTAGACTAGGGAGAAACAAAAAGTACCAGAAAAATATTAGAATAAAAACTTTGAAAAAAAAGAGAGAGAGAGAGAGAGAGAGAGAGAGAGAAAGAAGGCTAGACAAAACAAAAAGTACCAAGAAAGATGGTACCCTTGAGATTTGAACTCAGCCCACAAAGGGGGCCAAACCAACAGTTTAGATTTCAATTGGAAACATTTTATATTTATACGTAAGTTATGATTTTTTTTTTTTTGGTTGCCCCAGCCGAGGTGGGTTGCCTAAGTCTGGAGGCTTGCTCGGCTTACCCCAGAGCCGGCCCTGATCGTAGGGTATCTCGGCTCTCTCTACATCTAGCGTGGAATGCAAAGGCAATGTAGTACCACGAGAATCAGATACTCAGTAAAAAAAAAAAAATGCAACTAGAGTGGAATGCCAAGGCAATGTAGTACCACGAGAATCAGATACTCAGTAAAAAAAAAAAAAAATGCAACTACCTAATACCCTATACTAGCATTGTGCCCGTTCAATGCACGGGACTGGAAATAATAAAGTGCGTCGATATATTTTATTGTTATTGTGCATTGAATATGCACAATGCTAGTTCTTCTGCATGGATTAGATCTCAACGGGCATGGCCTGATCATCACCATCATGGCATAAGTGTCATCATGATACACTTTTGACAACAAAGAATTGATTCTAATCAAATTTGAAGGTGCTTTAGTTAAGAAAAAAAATAAATTCTGAAGCTCTTTTCATAGCAAAAAATCTTCAAACAAATATCAATATAAATATAGATAATTCAATTTAGCCAATGAGGGAACAAAAGCATAGAGAGATTGGGGATGAAAATCACCTTTGAGCAGGTTGTATGCTGTCTTGAACGCGTTTACGTAACAAACGGAGCCAAGCTTCTTAATTTTTTTCATCCACAATGAAGCCAAATTGATACTCAAAATTCCATAAACAAATTCTCATACCAAATACCAAATGAGCCCAAACTTGATTATAAATTTTTATTGACAATCATGGATGATAACGATGAAGACAGATCATGAAATCATTGATGGGGGAACAACAATATTAGAACTACAGGAGAAATATGGGCAAACTTGCGGTCTTTCGAATGGTCATTGTGTCTATTAGTATAAGCATACCCTTCTTTGAAAAAATTATTTAGTGTTCCATGCCTCTCCTTCACCACATGCAGTATTTATGTAGGAGTGTTCCAAGATTCTAACGACACATTTATTTGAAATTCATGCATTTTCTAATATATCATTCAGATTCAAAATTTTGAAAAAGAAGAAGATAATTATGGTAATTGGGTTCATGAATTACAGACAACAAAAGTACAAACTGCAGGAAACATTGGTCAAAGTTTCATGATTAACTTATCTCACGTCAATCATTCCCTGTAACTATTCAATACACCTATGAAAAAAAAAATCACATCCGAGCGATTGCGGGATCGAATCCACTGTGAATTTGATAAATGCATTGTTTGTGAAGTCTGTGTTTGTGTATGTCCTATAGATCTACCCATTGTTGATTGGAAATTGGAAATTGATATTCAAAAGAAACGATTGCTTAATTACAATAGATCCCAATACACGCAATTCCAAACAGCTGCCAAGAAGCACAAGCCAGAAAAGACAATATGTGCCCTAGCTAGGCGGCTACACCTTCGTAACTCCAAATCCTCGGATTCGTAATAGTCCCCCTGTGATACTCCAACTGCCCCATGAATTGGTTATTCCTAAACGAGTCATGATGGTTGAACCAATTACAATAATCCAATTGAGCTGTTTTAATTCAAAAAATTATTTTAACACTAATAAACAGCTCGGATCCTTAGTGTTAAGAAGTCAAATTTTAAGCTTGACTACGCATAATAAATTTTGGTGGTGATAAAACTTTTGGGAAGGATGGAAGTAGTTTAGAATGGATATGTATGGTCTATATGGCATAAATAAGCGAAGACCAAATTAAGCAATGTAATAATGGTTTCAAAGAGGGATAGGTAATATAGAAGTTAACAATGTTTCAACTTCACATAAAAAATGCACGTACACAGGAAGGTGTAAACCACGTGTAGCTCATGCAATTTTGGTATTATGGTGACGAAGAGTACATTTTCTGAAAGGAATTTAGAAAAATGGACCTATCTTATATAGTATAGCAGAATGACTTTTTGTGAAAAGAGCCGTGAGTGCGACAAGTGTCGTGAATTAGTTGGTTTGTCATTTACAATTTTGATTGAAGCATGTATTGAAATCCACAAATCTTGCCTCCTTATGAATCTCAAAATTTCCAAACTTATTCAATCATATCTTTGAAATATCTATACTTACTTATTTCTATACGTGATTAATTGAAAATCTAAAATTGTGTCTATATATATCCAATATGATTTTAGGCTACTCATCCAAAACTATGTCTAATTTCTAAAACTTATTCAATCGTGTCTTTGAAATATCTATACTTACTTATTTCCATACGTGATTAATTGAAAATCCAAAATTATGTCTATATATACCCAATATGATTTTAGGCTCATCCAAAACTATGTCTATACTTTAATACTTACACCTCAAGGGTGGGAGAAAGAGATTAAATAGCTAAATTTTTTCTTCTAAAGGTAAAATTTTTATTATTGACGTTCTTCCACTTTTCTTTTGTTCCCTACATCAATTATTTGTATTTTTTTCATGGTAGGTTGATGTGTCACTGTAGGATGAATTTTGAATATTAGTCTCAGTAAATAATTACGAGCACACTTCGACCTTTTTTTTAATTTATTGAGTATACTAATTAGTTTTTTTGATTTTTTTTTTCAGGCTATTACACATAGAAGAATATGTGGAGACACACACTAGAGGCAAGGTTTTATGACATGGAAACTATACTTCGTTAAATCAGTTTGCCATTGATCTTTTCTTTTAGTTGTTTTTTCCCTCTATTTTAATAATGATTTTGTGTGAAGTGAAGTGATATTTTCGAGATTCTCTTCATAGTGTGTGACCACCAGATCGTCAGGAGCCGGTTCTAACCCATGGTACATGATTTCTTTTCTGAAGGCTAAGCTTCTACAAATTTTTTCCTTTTATCTTTCTTCCTTGCACTTTCTATTTGGTTAATTTGCCACCGTAGGATGAAAAATTGATCTATTTTATTTTATACATGAATGGTTTTTCATTTTCCTTCAACTTATTCATACACATACAAAAATTGATCTTTGGTTAACTTGCCACCGTGAGATGCATGAAAAATTGATCTGTTGCTCTTATCCATGCATAGCACGGGTTCATCGCTAGATTATGACTATATAGCAGAATCAATCACCATGGAAAGTTAGAGTCAAGATGACCAGATAGGAAATAGAACTATTATGCTCTTTTGATCTAATGTAAGTGATCCAATATTTCAATGCATGAACTTTGTGGTTAAAAGTACAATTTTTTAGCTAATCAGAAAAACAGAAAACGCATTATTTTATTTCATGTCACCGTGCATAGCACGGGTTCATGCTAGTATAAAGTACTGAAGAAGAGTAGTACAATGCATGAAAACTTTCCCCGAAACAGTTCAGGAAAGAGAAATCAATTACTTAGATTCACAAACACACAAATCTGGGCCATTGATTTCTCTTTCCTGGACCGTTTTGGGGAATGTTTTCATGTATTGTAACATATTCGTAAAGTGAAACATTTCATCAAGACTATTACAATAACATGCAATAGAAGATTTTTAGAAATTTTGGAGACGCACTGACCCTCAAGCTGGTTCTTCGCCGTCCAACCTGAATAACACAAACTTATACATCAACTGCAACCTCCACCGCAACCTCCACCACCACAACCTCCATTGCAACCTCCACCACTACCGCAACCTCCACCTCCACCATCACCTTTCTTGCGTGTTCCTGCACTAGAGGAAGCACCACAAGCGAAGTTGACCATAGAAATGACGGAAACGGACATAATAATCATGCATAGAAAGAAGGTGGCCCCATTCCAATATTTATCTAGACCTGCTCTGGAATCACCACCCACAATTATCAAGTGCGTTGCCATCTCTCTCTCTCTCTCTCGATTTTAGGGGCCAGGCGGTGTCCCAGCCCTCCCCCAATTTTAAAATATCTATAAATATAATATCTAATTTTTTTAGAATTATGAATATTATTAGTGTAATACTCCTACTTATAATCTTATTAAAATAGGTTTGATTGGTGCTAAAATCATGATTTTTCAAATCAAAAAATGAAGTTGTTTCGTGTATTGCTTTTCTATTTTTTTTGCACCAAACTAAAGTACACGAGGAGTACTTTAATTTGGTGCGAAAAAAATCGAAAAACGATACACGGAACCACTTCATTTTTTGATTTGAAATATCATGCTTTTAGCATCTGGGTGCTAAAATCTTTTAAAAAACTGGGCCTTAGTATAAAAAAAATAAAAATAAAATAAAAAGGGGCCGCCGGCGTTCTGACATTGATGACTATTTCAAAGCAATTTTAGAATTTCGTTTTAGCTCAAGTCTAGTTGAAACTTGAAAGTAATTTAGATATTGAGATACGTTTTCGGTGACTATTCATTTTTTTTGTTTTTTTAAAAGAAATAACGGTCAGATAAAAAAAGAAAAAAGAAAAATCAGTCGTTCTGGAGGAGCCCACCGATCCGCTCATGGATGGTCTATGGGAGGAGTACTATTAGAATCTTCTTCAAACTAGAGCTCCGTCCCCATCACAGACGCTGGAGCTGATTAGAACTAAGAGCACAAACACAGATCAGGAAACCCAATTCTATTTTTAGATCCGTGATGGAGAGAGTGGGAAATCTTCCCATTTGAGGAAGAGAGTCTCAATTATCTTGCAACCATGGAGGGAGGAGAGGGGACCCACTGGAAAAGGGACAGATCCACTAGGGAAGGGGAGAAAGAGCAGGGGCGGATCCTTCAAAGGACACAGGGGGCCGGGTCACGTGACCCCCCTAGAATTCCAGTTTTTTTTTTTTGAATTAAAAATCTAGAAAAGAGTCTCCAAATATGTGTATCCCGTGACGAATTAATGCTTTTAGTTTCACCGACAAATAATTTAAGAAAAAATTTACTAACTAATATTGAACAAATCTGATTGGGATCTTGCTGCAAAACTATACATGAAAAATTTTAGGAATATATATGCTCTCTCGTCCCTTTTTAAATACCAACTATAGGAATACGTGCAATCATTGAACTTTTTTTTCAAAATTCATTTAGTACTAATCAAAAAATTAAACTAGATTGATGACTTCTCTATCTTTATCATTGTCGATTCCTTTTTATTTTCTCATAGGACTTTACTTTCTGTTTTTCAAGCGTCATAAGCACAATATGCACAAAATGTTTCATAATGTTTTAAGTTTATAAATTTTTTTGCTTAATGAAGAATATTTAAACTTTTTAGTATTTTCTTGGTATATTTGTTATATTGGGTTGTGAGGTTTTTTTTTTTTTTTTTTCAAAGTTGTGCTTAAAAGGTGACCCCCTGTGTACGATTCCTTGATCCGCCACTGAGAAAGAGGGTGAACAAAAACATCATTTTTTTAGTTGATATGTGTGGGTCGCACAAAAAAGTGATGTCATCCTACAAAAAATTCTAATGTACCTACTTTGAGTTAATGCCCCATTCCGCTAAAGTTTTTTTTTTACTTTTTTGGCTTATTGTGCTTTCGAACCAAATCACTCTCGCAATACATCAAAAAAAAAAAAGCCTCAAAAAGCTCTTAGTAGAACGGGCCATACTTGGAAAAATATTTTTTTGAAATGATTGTAGCACTCCATTTTTTTGATAACCACACACCAAAATTTGTCTTTTATTGTTCAAAAATACATGTAACACAATTTTTCAAGATCTATGTTTGTGTTTGGATTATAAAAGGAAAGGACAAAGTCAATTTGTGTTTCCTGCTAAATTTATACTGGCAATGTCTAGACCCGATTCTGATATGATATGCTGTACAACACCCGTTTGATAGAGATAAAATCGATCAGCTTAATTTGGATTGCTTTTGTCAGTTTAGAACTTTTTTCAAGTTTGGTTCATATTTTTGTAATTTTTCTGATTTTGCTCGTCAAGACGTTCAGATAGCTTGGTGAAAGTTAGGCCGACCTCGTAAAGATATCATCCACTCTACTGGGTGCGAATAAGACCTTGGACCAGTGCAGAATATCTGTGAAATATTACTCTCTTAATCCTCTCTCTATGCTGCCAGACAGAGTACTGTTCCGTTTGCTCTTCAATTTTCTTTTTTGCAAAGAACGACGAAAACCAGCAGGCAGTCTTGGGGTTAACTTGAAGCCACCACAGAATAAGACTTGATATAGAACCAGGACTTACCCATTTCAAATTCCACCAACGAATAATCCCAGACCAAACATTCCAAGAAGTCTCACAAAATAATAGAAGGTGAGGGGCAGATTCGATAGCAGAGCGACAAAAAGGGCAGAGGCCATCAAAGTCATCATCGACTACTTTAATATTACGCCTGATGAGTTCTCAAGCAGTGGGAATTTTTTCTTGTACAACTTGCCACACAAAGATTTGGATTTTAAGAGGACAGAAGTTATTCCAGATGAGGTAACATGAAGTGCCAATATGATTGAACTTGTTGAAGCTATCCTCCCATTTATCAGACCAAGACTTAACAGAAAAATTACCATCGGAAGGACTCCACCTTCATTTGAGAGAATCGAAGCCAGAGCTATCCAAGTTGATGTTGAGGAGCAGGGCATTGAGTTGGTCAAGATAAGGTTGTTTCCATCCATGCAAATTCCTTCTGAGAGTGATAGTCAAAGATGAGTGATAGAGTCAGAAATGTCCTTGACCATAGCAGATTGTTGATTTGATAGCATAAAAAGTTTGGGAAATGAGGTTTTGAGAGGTTCAGGTCCCAGCCAGACATCAAACCAGATTGAGGTATTTGCCCCCGAATGCACCTAACCCAATTTGATGATTGAGGAGCAGGGCTAACTTGTTTCTCATATTCTCAATAACAGGTTGCCAGGTTGATATTTTCCTAGGGTTGGATCCAAGAGAGACACCAAGGCCTTGTTTGGTTGGGTTCTTGGGAACCGGCCTTGAGAACCTTATTTGAAACTGGTTTTCAGAAATGGTACATCTGTGGGTCCCTCCCAACTTCCCAACTTTTAAGTCCAAAAAAAAAAAAAAGGAAATTCAAAGTAGAGTCCCCAAATTGATACAGAACAAGATCCTCCGTAGCACCAAAAAAAAAAAAATGATACAGAACAAAGGAGGGAGAGGGACGACACCCACCACCACCGCCTCCCCTGCTCCCCCACTCCCAGCGGGAGACTCCTGTCCTCCAGCGAACACCACTGACGGCGAGCTTGGAACCACTAAGGGAGGAGTTCGAACCAGATCGACGGGAGTTGGCAGCCTTCCAGCTAGCCGGCGCGAGAAAATTGACAAGAGTGAGGAGAGATGGAGTTATGGAGGAGAGAGAGATGGAGATCGATGGATTAAGAGGTTGGTAGGTGGAGTTATGAAGGAGAAAGGTAAAGTGAGAGAGGTTTAACGTGCGGACTTTAAAATAAAATAAAAAAGGGTAGAGAATGGTTTTTGGAAACCAAACAAGGGGTGGTTTTCAAGACCCGGTCTAAAAACCCCAACCAAACATGATGCAAGACATTTGAGAGGTAGTTTGGCAACTATTAGCATATGTAGCCAAAGAAGCTTGATCAACCCCCACCCCCACACCCACAGAGTTGGCTTTTGGAAAAATTGATTTTCAGACCAGAGACATATTGAAAGAAGAGTAAAATCAGTTGGATTTCCTCAAGTTCAGAGACTTCACATTTGCAAAAGATCAGAGTGTCGTCAGCAAATTGTAAATGTGAGATGACTGGCCATTCCTTCCAAACAGAAAATTCAAACCCTCTACAGCCATATTAAACAAGAGGGGAGAAAGCGGGTCACCTTGTCTGATGCCCCTTTCAGTGACAAATTGATAAGATGGGGAGCCATTGACTAAGATTTTGACAGAAACAGTGGAAATACATTCTTTCACCCAAGCAATCCATTTTTGTCCGCAACCCAAATCTTCAAGAAGTTTTAATAGATAATTCCAGTTTACACAATCAAAAGCTTTTTCAAAATCCGCTTTGAGAAGTAAACCATTTGATTTGTCATGCTTCCACTTATCAATTATCTCATTTGCAATAAGAATTCCATCTAAAATTTGTCTACCACCAATGAAAGCAGCTTGGGAAGGACCAATAATTGAAGAAATTGCCTTCTTAAATCTGGAGGCAAGAACTTTGGCCAGAAGTTTGTAAAGCCAGCCGACAAGACTCATAGGTCCGAAGTCCTTGAAGCTAGAAGGGCAATCAAGATTTGGAATGAGAGCAATAAAAGTATGATTCAATTTCCCAAAGATATTCAGTTGTTTACTGTGAGAGCAAATGCAAAACAAAATAATCATCATTGATCATGCTTCTTTGTTCCTAAAAAGTAAATTTGTTTTTAACCCGGCACACTGGTAGAGGTAAATCCTGTCTTTTTAACAATTGACGCATTCACTCCGTAATATACCTCAGAAGATATATCTATTGTGCATAGCCAAAATTTATATCGAGATTCCAGATTTTTGAAGTTTTGCAGCAAAAATTTGCACTCCCTGGGACTTGACAAATAAGTAGCAGAATGACCACGAAAAGATACAGCAACAGTACTAAAGTCGAAGTTTCACATACTGTATATCACACTATTGTGTGTGTGTGTGTGTGTGTTTTTTTTTGGCATTTCCAAACTGAAAGTAGTCAAATGATTAATCGATATAATATCTGATCTATGCCTACATTTTCTTTAAATTATCATTTACTCCTGATATTACCAACTCAATAAACACTGGACTCTATATACACCCAGGAGCTACCGTAAAGCGATTTATTGAGCATATATATATATAAGAGCAAAGAGAAAAGGCATGAACCAATTTCCGAAACCACGCACAGCATACTATTGTGCGGCGGGCCCCCTTGGAACCCAACCGCAACCCAAGATTGTTGATGGCCATGATAGTGGAGAAATAACAAACCAAACATATGTGAAATCAAAAGGAGAAACCAAATAACAAACAAAACAAATAAGAGAGACATCAAGATTTACGTGGTTCGACTTACGGATGTAAACCTACTCCACGGGTAAGCAAACGAGAGAAGATTCCACTATGTGACGAGAACATGCTCCGAAGAGCTGCAATGGTGACAAACAAACAAAGTTCTCACAAGAGACACTCACCAACCCCAAATCCAAGTTCTCTCACCAAAACCCAATTGGAATCTCTCACCAAAACAGATTCTCTCTCATCAAGTCTCACAAAACCGCTAGGGTTTTTAACCAAGAGACGCAGAAGGAACAGAGTTCCACAGACGTGACCGGATGTCACACAGATGCAATTGATTCTCAAGAAACCCTATGATTTCAACCAAAAAGAATCTCTGAAACAGATGATCTTCCAGATAGCCGAAGGCCTACAGAACCCATCGTGAATGGGGCAACCAGAAATAGATGAAGATCTTCAAAGAATCCTAAGTTCTACAGATGAGACCCCCTAGGGGTCTCTCAAAGGGATGCACTCAAGTAGTCCAAACCCTAATGGAGAGAGCAAGGCTATATTTATAGCCACAGAATTCTTCCTAAAGCCAATACTTGCCCAAACAAATATCCTTGCACCCCAAGACATAAACCAACAGGGAAATAAATTTTTCAAAAGTCCAAGATCCAATCAAAACAGAACAAAATCGGCTAAAACTCCAAAAACGGATCCGGTGGTCCAGACCAAGCATATGCTGCAACCTTCCATTGTGTACTAGATTTGTTGGTCCGGACCAAGGGTACCAAGGTCTGGACCAAACATGTTGCGACCTGCAATTTTGTCCAGAATTGCCCGAAATTGCTTGGTCCGAACCAACCATGCTGCGAACACCCAAATCGAGCCGAAATTCCCACACATAATACCGGAGCTCGAGTTCTGGCTAGCAGTTCAGCTTCATGAATTCTTGGCCCTCAGGCCTCAACTGATCAACAGGTTTTCAGAGGGTTCATCTCTCACAGGACAATCCCTTGAGCTTCCCCTGGTTAACATTATAAAGTTTCTGCTCTTCCTCGTCTATGTCTTGGGCGTATCCCCTAAAAATGACATGCCCAGAGTGTCAAACAATCTCACCCCAAAAGTATAAACAAGAAAACAAGGATCAATCTCAGACACAATAGTCTTTTAGCATTCGGTGGCATAAAGAGGATCATCATAATGATGGTAATGATGTCGCATTTAGTCATGAATTGAACGATTGATGTTGTGTAAGGAGGAAAAGGATCAGCAAAAATTACGAAAAGAAAACGATGACATTTCTAATACTGGACAATGCCAAATGGAAGCACTTTATCTCTAAATGACATCACATATGCCCACCTCAAGCATCTGGTTACAAACTGATTTACAGATGAAAACTAAACGTACTGGCGAATATGGGCAAGAATGTCAATATACTTTCACAAACACTTTATCAAGGATTCAAGATACAATAACAATAGAAGACTTTTCGAAGTTTTGGAGAGGCAGTTCTTTGCAGTCCTCCTTGAACAATACAAGGTCATGCAACAAATTCCACCTTGAGACCCCTGTGACCTCTGCGGCTCTGCGACCTACACGACCTTTGAGTAACTGAGAAAACTTCGATATCTATGACAACGTCATCACCATCACGGTCATCGTCATCTCCTATACTGAAGAGAAGGTAGGGGAAGTTAATTGAAAAAGAAAATCCAGAATGTATCATTAATATCATTGGTCCGGCCCTAGTTCCGCCGGAAAAGGTGCCTAAGTGTTATAACGATGTGCTAGTTGAAGGTGTTGTCATATGGATAGTATGATCGACCAATTATTGTGCGTTGTGATTTGTGAAGTACCACCACCACTGGACTTACCACAAACGAAGATGGCCATGGAAATGATGAAGACTGAAAAAACAATAATGGAAAAATAGAAGGTGGTGCCCCATGACCAATTTGCCAGCTGACGATCATGACCATTTTTCAAGTGTCTTACCATATCTCTCCCTCTTTCTCTCTCTGAAACTTATTGAATCTTCTGAACTGAAATCGAGCCACACAGAGAGAGAGAGAGAGAGAGAGAGAGAGAACATACTATAAATAGTTCCACAGGTAGTATATCAAAGTGCACGCGGCTGCTTTACTTGCATTGACAATTTGACAGCAACCACAGTATGTAGTTTTTTAGCTCAAAATTGTTTCGAGGTTGATATTCGTTTTCAGGTGACTTTCCATTTGTTACTATCTTGGAATCTCAAACTTGTCAATATTATATTGAATATCAGTAAAAGTACGCAGTTTTAAGTTTAATAGGCCAAAATATCCCTCGAAAGTACACATGTTTTAAGATCAATTATTCGATAAGCATACAAATATTAACAATCCATTAACACAGAAAAGACGTCTAAAACAACCTACCAGGATTTAAAAAATTGTAACACCCCGAAAATTTGATTTGTTAGTAAAAAGATAGTGCAAAATACGGAATAAGCATAAATGTCTAAGCTATAAAAGTAGAGTTAGGAATTGGAATAGCAATATTAAAACCCAAAATGTATCGGTGAAGTTTCCAATTGGTAATTTCGTACAGTGCTACAAAAGAGTTACACTACTCATGGATCCATGACTCCATTTCTTCAGCTTCAGTGTTCTCCACGGTCTCCGCTAGCTGCAGCGTCATAGGATATTCAGTCTCCATCTGCACTTGGCGTGGAATGTCAACTGCAACGTAGTTTTCATGAGTGTCACACTCTTTAAAATAAAGCAACTACCCAATAATCCCTACGCATGGCACGACATGAATATGACATTACATACATAAAAAAAAGTTGTGAAATACATGAGAGCAGAAAGTAACGTATGAGAATTTTTTGTAATCGCTTAATAAAACATCACTTGATGCTCTCATCCATTATATTCTCACACGCTATGTTTTCATATGCCAATTCTTACCCGATCTGTTAAACGGATTATTGACACATTTTGGTTTTCCACGTTTTACGAGACAAGATATTCTCCTCACATACATCAACTAAAAAAGCTCAAAAAGTCTGCTTAGTGGATCACGTACTCCATTGTTAGGACAATGTCACAGCTCAAAACATGGCATGACTCAAGACCATGGCTCATGATATCATATTGCCAATGCCTGGTATTCTTTACACTGTGTTCCTATACATTATGGTCTCATACACTATGCTTCGCCTACCTCCATGCGGCATTGTCCTCACTCTGGTGTCGGGTTTTAATCTCGTTGCCCGTTTGATCTGCCAGAAACGGGACGCTAAAGGACGGTGGCCGGGGAGTTTTGTTCGGAGCTTCTACACTTCCTCTCTTAGATGGACTTGATCATTTCATATTTCTAATCTAGTCGGTCTTCTAAGTGCCTCAGATAGGCTCTGGAATGCCAGTGACAACGGAGTGCAAGATGAACCACACGCAGTAGAAAATTGGGTCAGTGAGGGCACAATTCATAAACGCCACTACTTTTGCTGTGAAAAAAAATCTCTTCTTAAAGAATTTCTAACATGTCTTAATTTTCATTTGAAATGACTCTCACTTGACTTACATTTTATGGATAGATGTGCCTCTTAGCCTATTTGGTTGTACTTCTTAGCTTCCAAGGGGGAGGTCTGGGTTTGAGCCAGTGAAGGTCTGGAGTCCATAAACATGTAGCTTCGAGGCAAAAATACAGTGAATTGAGACTTGTTTGAGAGTAATAAGTTATTCAGTGGCTCTGGGGCGATGGCGTTGCCCTCACTCTCTTCTCCATCACTTTTTTTTTTATGAGCCTTTATCACATATCTGCGTAAAACTCATAGATTCAGTCTTAAGTCCCAGATAAATATGCACAGGAGAATTATATTATAACACCAAGTAATGACTCTCCAAGAGTACTAATTAATTTTTTGTAAGTATAAAAAAATGATGTACCAATTTATATTTTTCCAAAAAAAAAAAAAAATTCCTCCTAAAAAATCCAGTGGTCCCCATGTGGCTCCGCCACTGACCACGCGTTAGTGCCCAACGTTCCACATGTACAATAACGGTTTGATTATAGTTCTCAATTCTTTTTAACCATTAAATTTGGTTCAGTTTATGAATTTCTATAAAACGGAACCAATCCGTACTGTATACAGTCAATGAAGACCTGCTACTATACCGCTAATAGGAGGAGTGCTGACTAGAAAGGGAATGGACTACTTCCTAGAAACTAGAAAGCCATGTCAAACATGTTGCTGAGATGTTTTCATTCATGCCAATTATTGTGCGTTGTGAAGTACCACCACAACTGGACTTACCACAGACGAAGACAACCATGGAAATGATGAAGGCTGAGAAAACAATCATGGAAAAATAGAAGGTGGCCCACGACCAATTTTCCAGATGATGATCAAGACAATTTTTCAAGTATCTTACCATCTCTCTTCCTCTTTCTCTCTCTGAATGAATCTTCTGAATAGGGATGGGCATGGGGACGGACCGGGGCTGAAGAGTACTATCTCCACCCCCAATCCCCAAACCCCTTCTCCATATCCATCCCTTACCCTATCCCCAACGAGACTTTATTTTTATCCTCCATCACCACTCCAAATGAGGAACGGGGATCCCCATGGGGATTCGGGGATCCAATCTTTTTTTTTTTACTAAAAATCTAGAATCAATACTAAAATCAAGTTACAAGTAGAGGTGTCGAATGAGTTGGGCCGACATGGGCACGGTACGTTTATCATTGGCATGGTACGGCATGGTATCCATGTGTAAGCGTAAGTGTTTGCCAGCTTCAATTCAAGTTGTATCAAGTATCAACTAGATTTCTAATTTGAAAACTAAAGGAACCACAAGCAAGATAGCATATTATGGTATCCTTCAGTCGTAGAAAAAATTAAGCGGATCGCATATCAGTAGGCATTTAATTGGATGAAAAGTATCATTAAAAAAATACAAATTGGGTCCCAATCAAGAAGAAAGTTTACACAATTGATTTCATCGGTAGGAACAACAAAATCAACGACTCAATTGGAAAAATATTGTTTTTATTTTGCATTTTTTTGTGTTTATTTTAAGGAATGCATATGATTGAGAGTTGAGTAGATGTCAACCTAGTTGGGATGTATTCAAATTATAGTGATGCATTTCTTATTTAATAACATTTATTGTATTACACAGTTCAATTATAATAAAATGTTTGGAGAAAATTTAGTGTGATCCCATGTGTTTGGAGAAAAATTAGTGAGACCCAAAAGTTTCATAACTAATGAATAGACCCCTATATTCGGGGATTTGGGGAACGAATTCGGAGCGGATTCGGGGAGGGGACATGCCTATCTCCACCCCCTACCCGATCCCCCAACATTTTCAAAAAAAATCCCCAAATCCTATCCAATCTCCAAACAGATCTCTATATTACCGATCCGTTCGGATCAAGGATCGGATTGGATTCGAACGGGTCGAAGGAAATGGCCAACCCTACTTCTGAACTGAAATCTAGCCACAGAGAGAACATACTATATACTCTAATAGTTCCACACATAGTATATCAAAGTCCAAGTGGCTGGTTTTCTTTCATTGACAACTTGACAGCAACCACTGAATGTGGATTTTTTAGCTTAACGTTAATATCAGAATTGTTTCGAAGTTGACATTCATTCTCGGTGACTTTCTATTCGTTATCTTGGGATCTCAACTTGTGTATTGAACATCAGTAAAAGTACACGAGTTTATGCTCAGTTCTCCCATAGATTCTATAAGATAAAATCTAGTTTTGTTTGGTGATAAAATCACATTAGTTTCCCAATTGACAAAATCTAGATTTGATAAAGGTGTTTTCCAAATGATTTTATGAGATAAAATCCAATTTTGATAAAATTTAATTTTGTTAAAATCAGTTGAGGATCCTAAATTTTATCAAAATTAGATTTTATGAGATAAAATCTATTGGAGAATTCAGCCAGCCTAGTTTGCCCATTGATAAAATTAAGATTTGATAAAATCATTGATTTTATCAATTGAGGAAGAAGTTTAATAAAATCTCATATTTTGGAGAGATTTTTCCATTCAAAAATCAAAGATTTTATCAAACTTCTTCCTCAATTGATAAAATCAAGTGTGGTGTCAATACTTGATTTTATCAATTGGCAAATTGGGCCTAAGAATGAGTTTTCCAATTGATTTTATGAAATAAAATCTAGTTATGTTTGGAGGTGTGATAAAATTACATTATTTTTCCAATTGATAATATCTAGGTTTGATAAAGGTATTCTCCAAATGATTTTATGAGATTTTCTAGTTTTGATAAAATCAGTTGAGGATCCCATATTTTTATCAAAACTAGATTTTATGAGATAAAATCAATTGGACCTGGTTTAAAGATCTAACAGAATACGTAATAAGTTCTTGAATGGATTAAATGAGATTAAATGGAAAATCTCATTTAAGTTGGTGTTTTATGGAGGGGTGATTAAATCATGATGTTTTCCCAATAAATTAAATCTAGTTGTTTTTCCCATTAGGTTTCAAAAAAGGGGAGCTAAAATCTGCCCTTCATTTAATCTGTTTGTGGAGGATAGTGATTAAATTTCTGATTTTATCACCCAATAATCCATTCAAGAACTCAGCCTAAGGATAAACGTCTAAACTATAAAAATAGAGTTAGGAATTTGAATCACAATATTAATACCCAAAATTTATCGGTAAAGTTTCCAATTGGTAATTTACACTACAAGAATTTCTAGATCTTGCAACAGTTGAAAACGTTACAAAAGATGGCCAAAACTGTTACTAAAGGCCCAAATGACCTACACCAACACTTGCTTAACTGTCGCATGAAGTGTTACAATATATCCGTCACTATAGGATTCTAGTAACACTTTTGGCAACTGTTGGTACCAGCATTCTTTTTAGTAACAGTTGCTTTAGTAACACTTACAACCGTTGCCATACCCCAATCCAAAAACTTGCTATTGTTGGACTTTAGCAACACTCGAAACCGTTACTACAGATCCCTTTTTTTTTTTTTAATAGTAGCTATAGCTATACTTCAAACCGTTGCTATAGACCCTTTTTTTAAAAAAATAAATGAAGATGGCAGCCATATATATTCCATTTATTTCATATTATACTTAAGAAATTGTTATTAAATGTCCATAATGCTAAAAGTCCGGGAACTGCAATTTCATTCAAAAATAAAACTTGATACCATAATTCAAAAAACAATCACATGAACTTGTCAAAAGTAAATAGTACATCAATTTAATCTCCCTTCATACTTAACATAACAAAAATGATCCACAAGGTATACATTGCATAAGACTTGTCTAGACAAAAATGACAAAACTGGAGTATTCTTTAACAAAGTCCTCAAAATAGATATCCGCCACTAGATTCTTCCATGTGATCCTATTACCTGCAATAAAAAAATGCAATAAAAAAAACTAAATAATGTGAAGTGAAAAATGGGACACTTGGCGACACAAATTGGACACGGCACGTGGCGTGTCCCTCAAATTAAATTATTTTTTTGGAGGGGGACACGAATTGGACACGCCGCGTGGCGTGTCCCTCACATTTAATTATTTTTTTGGAGGGGGACACATGCGTGTCCCTTAACATAATGTAAGGCTTACATTATATTGTGTTCCAACTTGATGCTTGAAGAGAAAGTTGAGCTAATCTATCTGTATTGTGTTCAAACTGAGCCAACTCAACATGTAGGCAGAATCCTAACCTAAACCCAACTAGCCCAGCCAATTCTAATGAGAAATTCCAAAAACGAACCTGTGTGGTAACGCAGAGCGTGTGTGCTAGCTGTGTCTTCCCAGACCTGAATTTAAAACACCAATAACCATTAGTAGATCACAAATTAAGATAGTAAATACTCGTACAAACACTTCAAACATATACCACGGTTGTTGTGATACAAACATAAGAGACGTGAAAGGGTGGTTCCCACCTGAATTCACCAAAAGCTTCTGTAATCGCCATAGTAACATAAGAGACGTTGGCAAAGTGAAAGGGTGGTTCTCATCTGAATTCACCAAAAGCTTTTGTAATCGCCATAGTTTCGCTCCCAAAACAATGTCGGCTTAATTTCAGATAGCATGTATTTCACTACTATACTTTTTCTATATGCTGTTCAATGTACAAAGACAAGTACCATAAGTTCGGCTGATTGTGGTCAATATTCACTCAAAGCAACATTAGCAAAGTTTTAATTAACATCCTAATAGACTTGAACTTTCTTCCTCGACAAAACCTTAATACAAGAGAGTTGATTGCCAAAAGATACAAAACAAAGATGTTCCAAAGGGACCTCCCATAAGGCTTCACAAAAGTGGTTTCCCAGTTCAACTCCAAAAGTGGAAACCAAACCGAATAGGGCTTCACAAACCCAACAACATTACTAACTGATACGTGCAAAACAAGGCAAATGGGAGTTTTATTCGCAGAAGCAATTTGCACGATGGTGCAAATTCTAGCAATGTCCGTCTCCCATCTAATTTCAATTGCATGATTCTGAACCCATATCAGAGGGTCACTTTGATTCAACATTTACACATCTAAATGCCAACATAAAACTGTTTTGACACATAAGGATGGTCTCTAATAATGAAAGTCGTTACAAGATTTGCAGAGAATTAGTTGGCTTTAGGAGCCACATCTTGCAACGCACAAACCATATTTGCAGGGACGGCTACGTCAATCATCTTCGGATATTGCAGGTTCAAATCCGTATATAATTAAGGAACACATTAGGAATGTTACACGATCATTTCCACTTGTCAAGATAAATCAATATTGTAAACTGGCAATTGAGATCTAGCAACAAAAACTACTTACTCTTCATGATGTTCTTGAAAGTTTCCTGCCGAAAATGGGAAATAATAAGGAGAGAGTATTCACCATCACGAAAAATAAATCAGCACCAGAAAGTTTAACGTTAAAAGGCAAAATCGAATCAACATTAATAGGTTTTCAGGTTCAAAGAATTGCATCAACCTCTTGAGCAATCTTTCTTTTAAAATGCATTTGAAATTTCAATAGATGTCATGTATAACCAAGTTCATACTTCAACAAAACCAAGCCAGTATTTGTTAACAACTTAACACCAAACCCAATTTGATAGCTCGCTATTCAACTAACAGAAACACTCTTTGAAGAAAGGTAATCACCTCATCTTTTGTCAAACGCGGATTGTACAGCATCTCCTCTTCTACAGTTGTAACCTGAAATTATTGGGGTTTATATCAGTACTTATTTACTGAACATGTATTTGTCCAAGGGACAAGAGCATTGAACATATCCATAGTTCTTACAGTGAAGCCTTTGTAGTCATGAGCAGGATACAACAATGTGTCGTTGGGCAGCGTAAATATCTGGTTCATAAGATAACATAGAATGAGCAACAAGGGAGATAAAAGGGAAAGGGGAAAAATGCATTCATAACATATTGGCTCTATAATTCTAACTTCTACTTTTTCGCTGCTCAAGTAAATTAGGTAGATTTTCCTGTCCTTGCCTGTGAATGCACTGATTTATATAGCTGCTCTGAACTTCCACCCTGCAGAGAAAGCAAAAAATAAAAATTAGCTTATTGAATTCTTTCCATCAGAAAGGAGACTGCAGATGTGCAATATTAGGTCTTGTGTAGGTGAAGAACAAACTAAAAAAGCCCCAGCCCATGAGAAAACAACACCCCCAAGATCTGATGACAGAATTCTAAAAAAGAATTGGCTAAGCAAAAGGGGAAATCCATTTCATAAGGGAATTTATGACGTATTTGTATTTGAGTCTAGCAAAAAAAAAAACACGTACACAATGAAGATACAAAGCGGGGATTTAAACTATTCCCAAATCCGAACACAAACCCTAGAAGGATTATTAAACAATTTGAGTACAGATCTACCTAAGAGGCTTTGACCTTGGTTGCCTCCGAAACAAACAAATCCCAAATTAATCGTTGCGCTGCCTCCAGAAACCTCGGTTATGAACACTGACCTTTCAACCATACAGAATTACCGTTAAAAAAAGACAAACAAAATTGTATTCACGCACAACAGAATCCACTCACAAAATTGAAGCAAGAAGGCCCGAAAGTTAGACAAATATTCTCTGAGACATTTAGTCGAATACCTAGCGGACCACATGAATGGGTTTTTGTTTTTTGGAAAGCCACATGATTGTTTGGAAAGCCATTAGGATATCGAGCTTGGTTGTACTTTTTGGCAAGAAATAGGAGTGTATTTGTACTCACAAGTCCCAAATGTGCAAATGGAATGGCATAAATTTGGGAAAGTGAATTAACTCTATCTGCTACTTGCAGTAAAGGCAAACCCCATCACTAAATGCCTCAAGCAAAGATAGTTAATTAACAAGCATAATTTAGGAAGTTGAACCTTTTTATATACAGAGAATCCCTTCATCACGTCAACCCAAATGACATGCAAAAAATTCGATTCAACAACCAAAACTAAGAATTTGGACAAAAATTACTCACCAAAGATCAATCGCGCTCCTCCAGAGACCACCCATCTGCATGCCAATCGCTACAAATGGGAAGAGCAAAATCTCCACCAAACCCCCAAACACAACGAGAGAACCTAGTGCAAAACAGGGACACAAAAGGCAAAACTTAAAAAGTCTGGAGAGGCAGTTTCGGATTTTCACACCTAGATACGGAAAAGAAGCAAAAACCCATCCCAAAAACCCAAAAAACCAACAGTCTGAACAAGTAGACCACCAGAATCTAAACAAGTCTAATAGATATGCTCAATCTAACACGTTTGATGAAGAGAACAAGATACACTACCACAATGGAATGAATCAACCCAAAACCCTAGAATACCAACAAACCCTTGTATTTGGGCAAGAATTAAGGGGAAAATCAAAATCAAAACTCACCAGAGTAATCAAAACCCAGTTCTTTGGTTTCCCCCTTTCAAGCCGTTTTGAAGCTGTCCCTTTGCCGAAAAAATCTTTCTAGTGAAGATGGAGAAAGAGAGAATCGAGAGAGAGAGCTATGTCACTTTGCCGAACCATATTTGAGCTTATTACCAACGAGAAAACAGAAAACGGAGAGTGAGGAGGGAGAGGGAGAGAGAGAGAGTATACCAGTCGAGTGAAGGCCTAAATTTCTTTGATTTCCATTCCAAACTTGCTGGACGTTCCTGTACAGATGCAAAGAAAGACTCTGAGAAAACGTGAGAGAGAGCGGCTTACACTGAATGTGTTGAGGATATGGAAGATTGGAGCCCAGTAACCCTAGAAGATGGAACCAGAGAGAGAGAGTATTGGAGGAAGTTCTAGCGGGAGTAAACCCTAGAAGATGGAATGTGTGTGTGTGTGAGAGAGAGAGAGAGTACTGCCTAGAAGAACGAAAAAAGAAGGGGGGAAAAAGGGTGGGAAGGGGAAAAAAATAGGAGGGAAGGGAAAAATACAAGAGAGACGATGTCGTTTTATTGAGGCCAAGTTTTTCGCGCGTGAAATTGTATTGCTCGAGGGTCGTCAAAGTATTTTTCTTCGAATCGGAACCGTCTACATTTTACGTGGGAGTGATTATATCCTCCTTGCAAAAAATGAAGTAAATTAATTATCATTACGTACTTGATCAAAGGAGGAAAAAAATTGGTTTAAAATGAATCAACGTCCCGATGAACGGGCTTTCAATACCCGATAAACATCAAATTTGGCGAGAGTGATTAAAACAACAATACAAACAAAGTGAACGGTTTGGATCGTCGTAATTGTGTTGCGATCTTGTGGCTAACGTACATTATCCTATAGCATTATAGCTTGGTTCATAACCAAGTAAGTTCGATGTATAAGATTAAAAGGCAGGTGTAGACTCGATTTCTCAAATGTTCGATCTAAACCGTTACGATTTCATATCTTATCAATTTTATCACTTTCCCCGAAAAATGGTGGCGATCAAATGTCGGTAACCACCTGATCGGATCACATTCAATGCATCTAAGACCAATAATGTCCTATAATGCATGACTCGACGCCCATCAGAGCAGTTTTTTTTCAAATCGGAATCATCTAGATTGTAAGTGGGAGTGATTATATCCTCCATGCAAAAAATGAAGTGATTTAACTATCGTTACGTACTTGATCCAAGGAAACAAATTGTCGGTTGATAATTAATCAACGTCCCCGATGAAAGGGCTTTCAATAACCGATGGACTTCAAATTTGGCGAGAGTGATTAAAATAGCAAGACAAATAAAGTGAACGGTGTGGATCGTCATAATTGTGTTGCGATCGTGTGGCTAGCGCATAATATAATCAACATTTTATACATATTATGTAATTACAAAAATTCAATGTTGAACATGTACTCATTTGTTAGGCTCAACTCTAAAAGAGTCCAAAAAGCTAGCTTAGTGGAACATGTACTCATTTGTTAGACTCAACTCTTTATAGGACAATTGCCACATGGAGGTGGACCGAGCCTATCCTTCACCCGAATGGTTTCACAACGACCCTACCCTCCTCACTCTGGTGGTGAGTTTTAATCTCACTGTCTGTTTGATCTGCCAAAAACGGGACGCTATAGCACGGTGGCCGTGGACTTTTGTTCGGAGCTTCAACACTTCCTCTTACATGGACTTGATCATTTGATCTTTCTCACTTAGGCGGTCTTCTAAGTGCCTGGGATAGGCTCTGCAATTCTGGTGACCACGGTGTGCAAGATGAACCACAAGTTAGTGCCGATCGAACCGACTGTACGTACTTAGCGGGATGGCACTTCGATGCTTGACTTTGTCTCAATTTAAAAGAGGAAAAGGGCATACCTTTTTTGTGGATAGTAACGGCGGAACTTTCTTGAATTTTATTATGTACCATATAGTAGGATTGTATTTGGACTCCACTTAATCTTGTGCTACGCACATGCCTTGTGACATCACCCTAACCGCCCTTAGGATTGATGTTAGCATGATGCTCTGAGTGTCACGTGACCATGCTGCTCCACCCGACATTTTTGTGGATCCATCTTATCATCGACCGAGTCGGACCTGCACCAACCTGGCCAGGCTCTAGGCCTTGCTGCCACTATCCCACGGATTTGGGCTCACGCGCATCAGACCCTCACGCCTATATCAGCGTATCAGCCCAAGCGTGATTTGTTCGGCCCACTGGCCCTGTACTTTGAGCGCACCGTTTACTAGGCTCAATATTTGTTTTGGTTCAAGCCACTGCAATATGATGCAATCAACAAATGTTACTCCCTCTCCCTCATTCCTAACTAATAGTCTTTTCTTTTGTGACCTCTTTTTATCCACACCCCTTTTGGGGATCATGGCGTGTGAATGTCGAGAGCGTTGGGTGCCAAGATAGTTGGAATGCTCACTTTCGTTGTGATGCCGGTATCAATACCCTATATATTTTGTACTCTCACACTTGATTAATATATTCCTTTTGCTTTTCAAAAAAAATTCCTAAATAACAGTCTATTCTATTTTGGGTTGTCTCTTAATAAATGTCCATTTTGAAAAGTTAATGGGTAAAAATTTGTACAATTATTATTTTGTTCTTTTAAAAAGTTAATGGGTGAAAAGTTAATGGGGAAAAATAAAGAATAGTTTTAGAAAATGGAGGTAAAAGTTAATTTGAAATGTGTAACAATTATATCTCTTTCATAAATTGAAATTGCAAAACTACACACTTAAAAATAGACAGCGAGACTACAAGGGTGTTTGGGAGCCCCTTTTCACTTTTCATTTTCACATTTTTGAGTTTTGGATGTTTGGGAGACTTGGGCCAAAATGACTTCTCCTTAAATGAGTTTTCTATTTTAGACTTTAGAGAGGAGAAATGAAAAAGAGGTGGTGAGGAGCTTTTCCATTTCTCATTTTTCACTTTTCTCATTTTCATTAACAAAAATACCCACAAAATGTATTTTGGACATATCTCTCAAACACTACTCCTGTTACAAAATGCATTCTGCACATTTCTTCCAAACACTTCTCTCAAATTCAAATTACATTCTGACCATAATCTAAAAAGTCAAAAAGCCAAAAAGTTGAAAATGAAAAGCTGAAAATGAGGCTCCCAAACACCCCCTACATCAACCCGTCACTACATGTGGCTGGTTTTCTTACATTGACTATTTGACAGCCACTTCAGATATGTGGTTAATTTTAGCTTGCCTTGTTTTCTATTTGCTAAATTGAGAATCCCATAAAATTAACCCATTTTAGCTAATGGAACAACAACAAGAACAATAATAACATAACCCATTTAGTCCCCAATAATTGGGGGTATGGGTGGGGGATGGATAGGAGGCAGACCTAACCTTTGGTAATAAATGCACAAAGTGACTGCTCCCAGAATACCACTGAAGCAGATGGATTGAAGACAGACCTAACCTTTAGCAATAAATGCACAAAGTGGCTACTCACAGAATACCACTGAAACAGTGGTCCCCCTATACCGTCGCGTTTGCTGCGGAATCATGCCCTCCAAATCAAAGCCAAAAGGCATCAGAGAGGGCAGGCCCAAGAATCATTTCGATTTATGTGCACATTACCATGCTTCTTTCATTCAGCATCCAGAGCATTGGCATAGCACAAATTTTAGCTAATGGAAATGGGATGATTTCAGCAAATGGTTTCCTCATTTTGCTATAATCAACCCATTGATTTTATGGAATTCCCATTTTAGCAAATGGGAAACAAGGCAAATTATTTTCTGGCCGATGACAAAAAAGAGACTTAGAAATTATTGAGGAATTGATCCGTTTTCTGTGACTGATCATTTCTTTTGTTGGAATCTTACTTGTCAAATTTTTAAATTTCTCCCTATTCCTTCTTCCTAGAGTTACCTAGGACAATTCTCTTTTTCAAGTTCTATGATTTGTGCTGGGATTTACAAAATACACGACAAAGTCAACTTTGTGATTCGCTGTTAATTTTAACAACGCTACTATAGGTACCGACTGGCACGCGGGGCCCACTCTGGGTCCCGCATGGAGGATCCGAGATGTTTAATAATTTAAAAAAAATAAACTGAGTGGGCTCACAAAAAAGCAACTCAATCTGATATGTGTAGATGCTCGATCCAATCTTCTATTTTTTCTTTCAGATTACACAGGCTCCACCATTTCTTGTTTTTTGGGTTGGGGGGCTATAGACACGCACACATAAATAAGGAGGGATGGTCAATTTTGGCGGGTAATAGGGAGGGTCATGTTTGGCTAGAGGGTTTCCCTCCAGCAGTGTTTGGTCTTGGGACCATTTAAACAGGGATGTAAAACATTGGGGACTAAATAGACATAATTTTCATATTGGAGACCAAATTGACGTTTTGCTAATACTTTGGAGACCAATCATGAAACCCACAGTGCCAATTTGATGGAAAAGATAACCCATGTTTAAAGGAAGAATGGGAGGGCGTCTGGTCTGGGGACCATTTAAATACAAATGTTAAATATTTGGGACTAAATAGACACCATTTTTATAATGACGACCAAATTGATACTTGGCTAATACTTTGGAGACCAATAATGCAATTAAATCCTCAATTTGTAATGCATCTTATTTTATTCCATATGCAACAATTTGTTTAATGCATTACGGTGTCTCAGAATCTAGCTCGAAGCCACTTTTCACTTGCTGCTTCTCTTTTGCCTTTCTGAGTTGACTACCTGCTTCTGCTAGCTTAACACAAGTGTGATTTAACCTTCACGGGCCACTTAGCTCCAGCTAGAAATCAAGAAGCAACAGATTAAGCAATTCGCGCGAGCATTTTAGAAAGATTGCAGTGCCTTTTTGTGAATCGTATCCATAAGGATTTTCCCACTTGTTTGAGACCATGGGAGGCTTTATTCAATCGGCAAACATCGCATTTTTGGACCTGCCTGGTGCGAGTGAGCCACACATTCCGTCACACACTTGAATCCATTGGTCTTTTCCTTTCGTTAAATTCCTGGGACGGTTAAAGACACCCTTCCATTCACTTCTTACACGCTTTCGGTCTGTGTCAGGACTCAGTAGAGTGTAAGGGGACCGTTCCACTTTGAGTTGAACAACTGGATGCATAACCCATAATGTAAAATGAGCAGAAGGTCCAATGCATTGTCACATGTTTAATCAAATTGCCTTTTTGTGAATTTAAATACTTGGTTGTTAATTCAGAGGTTTTGTACATGTTGCTTTCCCGTGTAATTAGTAACTTTTCAATCTTGATTTATGTTGCGTTGTTCCTGGAAAGTTCGAAACTTCTTACTGTACTTCAAAAAGAGACCATGTGTTTGAAACTATCAAAAGCTTGCGTAGATCGCAATTTCCTAGTTGAGAAGTTTGCTCATTTTACTGTACATAATCTCAATCGCAATGGTACATCTATGGCAGAATGCACTTTGATTCACGTTCTATTTTTGCCACACGCGCACAACGCTCCAGCTTGTTCCCTGTAACAGAAATGTAAACCTAACTATTTAGAGAGAGAGAGTGGAAAAGAGTTTTCATTGATATTCAAGTCGTAACAAATGAAGAGGAGATCACCTCCTTTTATACAAAACAAGATACAACTGAACTTAACTAATCACTGCAAAATACACATCCTAACCACTTTCTTAACTGACTAAGCTTGCTGACGTGGAGAGTCATTTGTAACAGAATTAGACTTGTTAGCAACCATTAACTGACGTTGACCAGATTGACCAGATGTGGAATTTCCTTGAGTTAATACACCCCGGCAAACTGAAGCTGGGGTGAAACACAGCTGCAGTTTGTGCTTCAGAAACTGGAACCTGGAGGTAGTGAGAGGTTTTGTGAAAATGTCAGCAACTTGATAATCAGAAGGAACAAATTTAACAACCAGCTGCTTATTGGATACTTTCTCCCTGACAAAGTGGAAATCAACCTCAACATGCTTAGTACGAGAAAGGAACACTGGATTTGAAGCCAATGAAATCGCAGACAAATTGTCACACCAAAGAATAGGTGAATGACTGGGAGAAACTGGAAAATGCAGGTCCTGAAGTAGATGAACCAGCCACATAACTTCAGCTGTGGTGTTAGCAAGGGATTTATACTCTGCTTCAGTTGATGACCTAGCTACAGTATGCTGCTTTTTCGCTGACCAAGATACCAAATTAGGGCCCAAAAACACACAGTGGCCACCAGTGGAATGTCTGTCCAGGGCATCCCCAGCCCAATCTGCATCAGAGAAGGCTGTAATTTGCAAAGACCCTGGTGTAAAGTGGAGACCTTGATCCCTGGTCCCCTTAATATATCTCAAGATCCTTTTAACAGCAGTGAAGTGGCTCTCAAGAGGATTATGCATGTGTTGACACAGCATTCACAGCATAAGCCAAGTCAGGTCTAGTAATGGTGAGATATTGAAGAGACCCCACAATTGTCCTATAGAATTCAGGATTTGAAAAGGGGGAATCAGGAGAGGAGTCATAGTTTTTGAGAGAAGCTGGGGTGGCACAAGGTTTACAAGCCTCCATGCCTGCTTTAGTTAATACCCTGTGCTACAGAATTCCAAATGCGAATCAAAATAACAATTCAAACCAACAAGCCTTGGATGAATTTAATTTACTCAGTAACACACCACAGGATGATCAGCAAGTCACAACATACCAGACTCGAATTTAAGAAGAAAAAGAAAACGACACTGTGTTGAGTCTAAATACACACCAGGGCAAAATCTAACAGCAGCTTATGGAGTCTAGGAAGAAACTCCTTACACAAAAAAGCCTGGTAACCATCCGATCAAAATCAAAAACATCAACCCTCCATATCTTTAGCTTGTTCCCTGAAGATCATATGGCAGTAATGTTAGCACCGCATTTCCATAACAAATGTATGGACTATTATATGAATGCTGCAAATGCATAATATCCAATCTGTGTTTACGGAGGCTTGCATATCCGATTTTCACTTTAATCAAAAGGAGACTTCAGACCCAATGAAGGAAACACCAAATCCGATTTTCCTCAAATTTATGGATAACTGGGCAAAAATAGAGGCATGCATGGATAACAACGATATCATAAATGCTCAGGGCAAGTTATTTAACAAGGATAATATATAAACCGACGATGTAATAACACCGATACACAAGGAAACTGATGGACCTTACAATTACATCATAGTTGCAGACATCTACGCATACTGGCATACATATGGTAACACAAGTAACCACACAGATAAAGGTGTCAGAAAAGAGAAAGCAACAAATATATTTCTTTAGATATTTTGTGCAACCCAATGGATTAGAGGCAAACCATATATCGTACCCATGTTTCTCGAAGTACTCCAAACACTTCAAAACATCCTCAATTGGCGCGGCTATAACTTGGCAGCCACATCCCTTGTGAATGACACCAAGAACTTCTCCATACATACTGACGATAGCTCCTCCAATACCAGCCTACATCACAGTGACACGTGTAAAAGACAACGAGAATGTCTCGCGGTTTGCATAAATACAGCTCTAGATAAAGGGAAAGAGTAGGAGCAAATAAACAAAACCAATTTAGAACACATACCCAGCACATTACAACCATAGTTCGAAAAAGCAGTTGTGGTTGCCGTAACAGTAGCAGTGGCAGTAAATTTGTTTCGGGGTGTAAAGGCCGTAGTATAACAGAAGCGGCAATCGGAGTCCGCAAATATTTTGTGTGCAGCGTTGGAAAAACTTATTGACGCGAATGTTTTTATTTCAAAATAACATCCATTGGGGGTTTTAAAATAGTTTTTGGTGAGTTTCCTTTATTTTTCTAATCATCAACCCAACATATGATCTATTTTCGCAATAGTTTGAAGCCACTATGGTTGTGAAATTCATTCACTGCTATAGTGGCCGTAACAGATACCGGGGTGACCCAAACCTACACGTAATGGCGTTGCATAATGGTTGCGGCCCATTTTTTAAACCATGATGACAGCACAATGTTGCCAACCAAGGAACTTTGTCTTGGGGATTAGAGCCGATTAATTTAACTACCAATCTTAGCCAATAATCTCCAAAGAATCAAAAGAGAGCTTCAAGAGAAATCTATAAATACTTTCAGACTAAAAAAGGTACCACACACGTGATCCAGTAGAGAAAACAACGCAACTTACCCTTTGTAAGGAAATAGAGAAGTAAATTCTTCATCTTATCTTGAACGTCACTTCCAATAGCATTTGATTAATACTCTACGTATTGTTTTGAAACCAGTCATCCAACACCACATTACCTACATCAGATACACTCTTAGTGTACAAGTTACTTTTCGAATTATCAAACTTCGTTCATAAAGAAAGCTGGCAGTGTAGCTATTAAGAACTCTTACCAACTAACTAGTTCTCACATCTCAAACAAGACAAGTTTCATCAAGATCATAGATTCCTTGAGGCTCCTTTTGGTTTAAGGATTTGGGAAGGGAAAAGGAAATGGAAAACTTGAAGAATCTAACCGTTGAAACCCGTTAGATCCTCCAACTTTTGCCCATACTTATCTTTCCTTTCCCCAAATCCTTGATATGAAATTCAAATACAGCACCAGAGTTGAATGAACGCGGCAAAGATAGCAGTCATCTCAGCTAAAAAAAGGAGAGAGAGAGAGAGAGTTTCCAATGTATATAGAGTCATCAGACTCATCACTACCTTGTTGCTTTTGAAACAAGAAAAACTAGAACAACATTCTGCCAGACTAGAAGGATTGCAAGAAATATGTAGTCAACTTTCATATTTTCTAACGTATATAGTACTTTTCATAAATAAAAAATTGACTGCTTTGGATATAAACATTTTCTCGCGCGCGCGCGCGCGCGTGTGTGTGTGTGTGTGAGAGAGAGAGAGAGAGAGAGAGAGTACTTTTTCAATACAACATGATGCATTTATCAGCCGCCAAGATGTCCTTGCTTTGTGAGACTGTTTTTCCCTTATCAATGTCATCATCAATGGAACTAAGGAAAGAGGAGAGATTATAATAAGAAAAGCATGATTAGAAAGCAAATGATAGTGTTAAAAAAACTCACTTACTTGTGTAGTAAGTTCCATATGTTGTTTTACTTCGAAGAGGCAAGGGTGGAAAAGATTACACAAAACCAAGACCATGTAAACACAAGACATCTAAATACTGGCACAAAGCAGAGATGCACTTTCATTTTGAGAACTGGCCAATATAATATGTAATAACTGTCTCGGGCTAGGCAGGCCTGTTCATAATGATGAGACTAGCAACATATGACATGCAAAAGACATCTAAACTTGTTACTTCACACCATATATCAGATTAAGAAGTAATCCAGTAACTGATGGTTACCAATCACCAAGCAGCCTAAGCCAAAATAAAAACTAAGTATTGTTTCGTTTCAAGCACATGAAAAGCTACACGCTTGCAAGTATATGAATGAAAACTCCAAGATGGATAAATACACTTCCAATACCTGAACAAACCAAGAGAATAAAGAGGTTTGGTATTCACCCAATCACCACGCACCCAATTACAGCGCGTGCCAACCACTTTATCTCCTTCACACAGAGAGCCCAACTCATCCCATTTTGGCACTCGTACTTGATGAAGACATGAAATCTTCACAAAAGCTATTTTGGAAAGAAAATCAGTATGCAACAAGACACCCTTGGATGTGTCTGTACAACCCAGAACCTTGACACCAATCTGCAATCAACTCAAACTTGGATGGTGCTCCCAGAGTGTTCCCAAGTGGGCCTTTATAAGTTGGTCATCTTGTAGGGGCACATTAGCAACTAAAGACAGACTAAGAAGGTGGGGGATGGCTATAGATGCTGAGTGTGTTCTCTGCTCTCAACATGAGGAATCCTTGCAACATCTTTTTTTTTATTGCAGCTTTTTCAAGCAGATATGGAATGCAGTGTTGGGTAAGTTTATGATCCAAAGAGGGGCTAGACAATGGGATGTGGAGCTGATATGGGCTTGTGATCATTGTGAAGGCAAATCTTTTCGCGCTATGTTGTTCAAATTGTTCCTTGCTGCTGCTGCCTTGTATTATATATGGCTGGAAAGGAATGCTAGAATTTTCGGGGGATGCTTCAAAGATTCTAGTATGGTCCTTGCAATTGTGGAAGAAAATGTGAGGTATAGAGTTAGCTCTTGGAGGAAGGTTCCCAGCTCTCAAGAAAACCTTTGGCTCATTTAAGGAGGCTCGTTAAATAAATTATCCAGACTCGGCTTGTTTACTTAACGAGCCGAGCTCGAACACAACTCGGCACGACTCGTTTGCACCCCTAGAGATTGAACTAGAGACTTGCGTTAATCTTTTAAAGCTGCAGTTAAGGCCTTGATATATTTTTCCATTTACATCTTACGAGGTACTACCAACAAGCCTAACATTAATCCTACTTCCTTATTCAAGAGAAATATTTATTTACGGAGCCTCCGTATACAAGGAGTTTGCGCCGAGTAAATCCAAACCATGCATTCCTTGATCCAAAGGCCAGATCAATGCACCCTCTCTCTCTCTCTCCTCCTTAAAAGCATGTCAGATTTAAAAACAAAAACAAGATTCGCACATTAATCCGAGCCGTTGAATCCCGGAATGCACGGTCCAAATTTACTCGGTGCAAACTCCTTGTTTACGGAGGCTCCGTAAATAAATATTTCTCCTTATTCAATCTGTCCAGACAAAAGGACTCGAATTACTCAAAATGTCATCTCTCTTTCTCCCCTCAATTGTGTAGTCAATAGACATTAAAGATAGACATTTGGGAGGAAATGGGGACAGTGGACCCAATTTTCCTCGACTTCTAGTGACTTCAAACTGGCCCTTTTGTCATCAACTGTAAAAAAACTATGCTGACCATCCTACATGGAAGTGTTCACCAAACACAAACTCTTTCTTGGAAACCCACAGGCCACAATATCACCCCTTGTAGCTTATCCCTTCTACTCTCCTTCCCTCGAAAAGACCATGCTTGATCTTCAAAAAACACTCAACCTTTATAATCTTTTAACTCCAGGTTTATCGATCAAAAGGCAATTCTGTCAGCACATGGTCAGATTTTGATTTCTCGGGTAATCAAGCGAGTCACATTTATGATAATAACTACAAATTCTACTCACCACTGGGATAACCGAGCACATACGGTGGGAACTATCAACAAATAATTTTCAGAACCTAGAAGTAGAATTTGAGCAAGATGAATTCTTGTATCCCAATTCAGCAACATAGATAATATTACTGATGCATACTACAAGTTCCCTAGTGGTCTCTATCCATGCAATTCCATTTCTTTGCCAGTAGGAGAAATAGAACATGCTGAAAATAAAACTATGTGCTCCTTCATTCATTGGTAAAAGAGAAATCTAATTGACATTAACAACAAAACCACAAAAAAGAAAAATCAATACAGTATGCCACCTTAGGATTTAAATGATGTAGATGTAGATCAAGATGCATGAACACATTAAGTTAAATTGATAGACCTTATTGTTGCACCAAGAGTGCTAGGAAAGAATCAACTAGTACAATTCCTCCATCAGAACTTCAACTTTATCAAAAGAATCTACTTCAATTCAAAAGTCTGGAAAACACATACGAATTGTAACAAGTTTGGATGGAGGAATTGTAGAATTCTTGTAAAAAGTCTTTGCAAGGTTTATTACATTTCTGTTTCAGAGTTCTGATGAGGGTTTATCCTATGATGTCCCCAAACAACCTCCGCAGCAAGGTTATGAATACCGTGCCGTACCGGCTGGTACGTACCGGTTTTGTATAAAAACAGTACCAAGGACTCTCAGTACCGTACCGTGTTCAATACCGGGCGGTACCGGCCGGGTACCGGAAAATACCGGGAATACCGGCCAGTACCGGAAAATACCGGGCAAATACCGTACAGAACAAAACAGCCACCGTATTGCGGCCATAACTTTTTACTCCGAACTCCGATCAAGGCAAGTTATATATCAAAATTTAAGAGAATTTCAAGATCTACAACATTGTAGTTACACACTTTTTTCTAATTTGGTATCGGTGTGACCCAAAAACTATGATTTCTGAACGGGGAGATTATAAAAAAACAGGGTATGTTTTTTAAAAAGGGTTTGTGATGCATGGGTTCAACTTCTATCACTACCAAACATCAAATACAACAATTATGTACTAAATATACATAGATTAAGTGGGTTTAAGGGGAGTACCTCAGTTTTTAAGAAAATGGGATTGAAAATGTCATATTCTATGGCAAATTTTGTGTCTCTTGAACTCTCTCTCTCAATATATATATATATATAGTTGCGGCAAATCCGATACGGTACCCGGTATTGACCGGTACCGTACCGTACCAATAGGAAAACTGGTACTCGTGCCGATACGGTATTCAGAACCTTGCTCCGCAGTCAACATCAAGCTTTTATGGGACACCAATTCAATATTTCCTACGGATACTAGAGTTAAGGGGAAGATTTAAAGGACCAGTGTTAGGTTTGGGGTATCCATTTTCGGTGTGGTGAGGATGCTAATGGTCAAAGCAGTGATTTATGGACACCGTTGAATGATTCTTGTGTTGTTACTCAGGAATACTAGAAAGGTTGTCTTACACATTAATCATGCGGTGGGAAAAACTTTGTATGCATGCAGTGCATTTCTATGGTCATCCTAAAAAAAGAAAACAGCCATCCAGACAAAAAATGAACGCAAGAGAAAACAACAGAACAGAGGCAGAGACTAGAAATCACAAAATAGCAAGATATTCAGATCAAAAGTAAAACACAAGTATTAACCAAGCTACTACACAGCTTGGGAATTGCACAATGCATCAAAAGCAGAAAACAAGTACTAACCAAACCATTTCATGGCTTGGGAATAGAACAATGCGTCTCTAAATTATTGAAAGCCAATAAAGATAAACCTACATGGTAATGCATGTAACAAGTGACATGGATTATTTTGAAACAGTAAGATGAAATTTGTTTGAACATGTATGAAAATATAAGAAGTCATCAGTAGATACACAAGGGAAGTAGCCTTTTGCTGAACTGGTTAGAGCAATTACCAATTAGTTAGACGGAAGGGTCCAGCTCCCATTCTAATCCTCTTCTTCAAATTCATACCTAGTACTACCATCTGCAAGATTATGGGGACAAGTGCTAGTAAACAAAAAAAATGAAGAACTAAAAATTACAATGGATGCTATAATCGTTACTCCCCAACATAAGTAAGTGCAAAAAACGAAAGTTGTTAAAAAGTGATCCCTTGCATCCCGTTGTTGCATACATTACACAATTAGGTGAACTGACATTGCGCTTTTGAAGGCTTAAAGAGGTACTAAGGAATACCTTCCTTTGTCATCTTATGAAGGCGAGATCCAGAGCTTTACTACTCGAGACAACAACAGGTATCATCTTTCATTTACCTCTTTTTAATTTTTAGTTTGTGTTTTTTTTTTTGTCATTTCATTTGACAATTTGATTTGCTGTAGTGTTATTTAAAGTCTTGTTTTTTTTGGTTTTGTTTTCAGTGATTAAAAACATTGAGGTTAGTTCTGGATCGGGCAGTGGTTTTCTTATTAGTGGATCTATGGGAGCCACTAATGCCCATGTGATCTGTACGAGGTATAAAATTCGGTTAGGTGGGGGTAGCTATCGTTATAGGTGGGCGCTTGAGAAAGTGAAGGCTCGGTTTCCGGGAGGCAAATTTTGTGATGTTCAGATCTTAGCAGTTGACAGTGCTACAGATTTAGCCATCTTCCGCGTATCACCGGAAATGATCAAGTCAACGAATTTTGTTTCCCCTCACAGTCCTGAACCATTAAATCTTGGACATCGCCTCTTTTTCATAGGAAGTCCCGGTCTTCCTTTCTGCCTTAAAACTTGTATCTATTCAAGATTGAGAAGCCTTACCTAGTTGGAAGTTGCTGAAGTGGATGATGCCTTTATTGACAAAAATCATGTCGACCCCAACCATGTTGTCTTGGAAATGGAGGGCCTTGCTTCTAAGGGAACGTTAGGTTCCTCTGTCTTTGACGAAGATGGCCGTGTGGTAGTTGTAATATTTGCTGGACTGGATGATGATATACCCGATGGTGCGGGTGTTCTGGCTGCATTGGCAGTTCCTATAAAATGTCTGTCGGAATTGATTGCTTGGGAGGCTAGCAAGAAGGTTGGGAGGCACAATCTTCGTTCACGGTCAAGTAATGATTCCCCCAAAAAAATATCAGTATTCAACTTCTTCAGTTTTTGTTTACTAATACTTGTCACCGTAATCTTGCAGATGGTAGCATTAGGAATGAATTTGAAGAAGAGGACTTGGCGATAGAAAAGGACCCTTCCGGCCATCTAATTGGTAATTGCCATAAAGGACCCATTTTACTAACCTTGTTTATCTAGTGATGAATTCGTTACGGCAATTACCAATTAGATGGCCGGAAGGGTCCATTTCTATCTCCAATTCCTCTTCTTCAAATTCATTCCTAATGCTACCATCTGCAAGATTATGGTGACAAGTATTAGTAAACAAAAAAACTGAAGAAGTTGAATACTGATATTTTTTTGGGGGAATCATTACTTGACCGTGAACGAAGATTGTGCCTCCCAACCTTCTTGCTAGCCTCCCAAGCAATCAATTCCGACAGACATTTTATAGGAACTGCCAATGCAGCCAGAACACCCGCACCATCGGGTATATCATCATCCAGTCCAGCGAATATTACAACTACCACACGGCCATCTTCGTCAAAGACAGAGGAACCTAACGTTCCCTTAGAAGCAAGGCCCTCCATTTCCAAGACAACATGGTTGGGGTCGACATGATTTTTGTCAATAAAGACATCATCCACTTCAGCAACTTCCAACTAGGTAAGGCTTCTCAATGTTGAATAGATACAAGTTTTAAGGCAGAAAGGAAGACCGGGACTTCGTATGAAAAAGACGCGTTGTCCTAGATTTAAAGGTTTAGCACTGTGAGGGAAAACAAAACTCGTTGATTTGATCATTTCCAGTGGTATGCGGAAGATGGCTAAATCTGTAGCAATGTCAACTACTAAGATCTGAACATCAAAAAATTTGCCGCCCAGAAACCGAGCCTTCACTTTCTCAAGCACCCATCTATAACGATAGCTACCCCACCTAACCAAATTTTATACCTCATACAGATCACGTGGGCATTAGTGGCTCCCATAAAACCACTAATAAGAAAACCACTGCATGATCCAAAACTAACCTCAATGTTTTTAATCACTTAAAACAAAACCAGAACTAACCTCAATGTTTTTTATCACTAAAAACAAAACCAAAAAAAAAAACAAGACTTTAAATAACACTACAGCAAATCAAATTGTCAAATGAAATGAAAAAAAAAAAACACAAAACTACAAATTAAAAAGAGGTAAATGAAAGATCATACCTGTTGCTGTCTCGAGTAGTAAAGCTCTGGATCTCGCCTTCATAAGGAGAGAATGCCTCTCCTTCCTCAGCTTATAATTCTTCGTAATGTTCATGTTCAGGTTTATCAGCTTCTTTTTCTCATCTTCTCTCTGGTTTTTCAGATTTTCCAGATCCTTCTCTAGCTTCTCGTCTTTCTTCGGCTTCTTTTTGGGTAACGAAAAAGCTTCCTAGATCTGACTAGATTAGGGGAATGGGGGTTAACGCTCGCGTGTAGGAAAGGGTAGGAAAGCCTCCGAAAAACCCTAGGAAGAATTTTCTCTTGCAGTGATTGAGAGGGAGAGGGTGGAGGTCAGGGTTTTTAGAGTGTGGGGGTCAGGGTTTTTAGAGGGTTGGTATACTCCCCCACCAGTACACACCATGATACGGGGAAAAAAAAAAACAGAAAGAGGAAGGAAAGAAAAAGAGAGGGACAGAAAGAACGATAAGAGGAAGAATAGAGAAAGGGGAGGAAAAGAAAAATAAAAAAATAAGAAATAAGAAAAACAAAATATAACCTCATCCACACACGTGCACTCACACCCCATTTCTTTTGCATAGAAAGGTTCTAACTGGTACGTTTTCTAATACAAGGAAATATACTCCTCTACACATGTTCTAATTTATAATTAGCCGTGAACGGAAACTTAGTATTGTTGCAATTTGGGATCAATTGGATTCATAAGTTTGCATAATTTGTTCCTTAAATTGGTTGGACTTGATTTATGACTAAAAATGAACCGAGCTTTTTTCGCAACTTGTGGCTCGGGTCGACTCTATTGGTAGTCAAACCAAACTTGAGCCCAAGTTGTAGGCTCGTTTTGTGATTGTTGAAAGAAAAATTTTCATGGCTGAGTGCAATTGGAGTCAGGTGCGCGAAGCCTAGCAATGCTTAATATCAACCGCCCATCCAGCCAACGGAATTTGGCAACTGTTACAAAAAAAATAATAAAAAAAAGAAAAAGAAAATAATAATAATGCTAAAAGTGAATTCAAAGTGTTTTGTACAGTAAATGAATTATTTTAAGAGAGCAAGTTATTTCCGCCGGCGGTGGAAACAAATATTTCCTCCAAACCAATCACAGTGGTCCATGTGATTGTGTACTATACAATCACATTGACTACACAATCACACGGACCACTATGATTGATTTGGAGGAAAAATTGGTTTCCGCCAGCGGTGGAAATAATGTTTTCTCTTATTTTAAAAGCTTCATTGAAAAACAAGTAAATCAAGAATTAAGACGTCTCCAAAAATTGAATGCTCCGGCTAATATAGGCCTTTAGTAGTCTCCAATTTCCGTCAAAGAAATAATCCATTCAGACATTCTAACAATTCGGGCACGTATTACACTGTTTCGAGTCAGGGAAAATAAAAAATAAAAAAAATGAGGAGAGGAGGAAATAGAGAAAAATGATGCAAAGTACATACACTGGTTGATTTGGAAGACCATTTTTATTAGTTCTAACAACTAGCCTCAATCGGCAAAAGCTTCTCTCTCTAAAAAAATTTCTCTCGCCTCTCTCTTCAAGACTTCTACCACAGATCTAGGGTTCGTCGGGGGCGGCGGCGGCTCCGCCGTCCAGCCAGCACCCCCCCCCCCCCCCCCTAAAACCCGTTTTCTCCCCTCTTCTCTACAAATAAATCTCAGAGGCGTCCTTGTTCTCCACTCCCACCAGATCTTGTTCCCGTTCAACCCATGGCTGCCGGGGTGTGCTCATCGTTTTCTGCTCCGGTCGGTGCTCTGGGTCTAATGAACTGCGGCAGCCTTGTTCTGATCTTTGCCGCGTCGTTGCCGTTTGGTGCTCTGATTGGTGCTCTGGGTTTGCATGCCCTCCGATCGTCCCCGTTTTGATCGGCTCCTTCAACAATCAACAGCGAATCCTCCGGCCCAAACCTCTGCCGTTTCTTGGTCTTCGGGTTTCCAACCTACAACAATCACCACAAATCCTCCGGCCCGTACCCTTGCCGTACCGATTTTTCACCGTTGCATGCATCGAGCAGTCCGATCAGAGCTCTTTTAAAATGGGTTTTCTAAAATGGGTTTTCAAAAATTGTTTTATCTGGTCTTCTACTCTTCTGATCGGTTTGTTTTCTAAAATGGGTTTTTTCTGGTTTTCTTATTGGCTCGATGCTTGCACCTTTCTTGTTCCTTTGCAGGTTTGAGCAGCGGATGGGAGAAAGGTTATTGTTGGGTTTATTTGAGCACAGGTTGGGAGTAAGGTTAACGTTGTGTTTGTTAGGCGTTGCGTGGTGATGGCGGTGGTAGTCTTCTTATTTGGGCGGTTGTATTGCGTGGAAGTGGCGGGTGTCTTTGATGGAGGGCGTTGTTTTTGTTTTATTGTGTAGTTCCAATCTAATTGTTCTAACCGTGTTTTGATGTATCTGTGTTTCTGTTGTGTAGGCCGAAGCTTTGTCGTGACAGCTTAGCTTCGCAAAGGTCTTCGCCTTTCGCCGGCGGCAGTCTGTACTGGCGATTTCACAGATAATGAAATTTCTCTCTATTTCTCAAAAAAAAAAAAAAAAAAAAAAAACAACTAGCCTCACTTTATCCATAACAGTAGCAATAAACATTAATATTTCATGATTAGGTACAGGTTCCTTAGAATAATTGATTGTAAATCGGACAGAGCAAAAGGTGACTTATGAATTATCTCTGTTATATGAGTTTTTCGTAAAAATTATGTTTTCAGCTTACTAAAATGTTTATTTTAACATATGAAATTCTTTTGTAGCAAATATACCATGAAATTAAGATATTTTGCAGTTTATGAAAATAGTATTAACGATACATCCAGATGATGTCCCTGAATCTGGGGGACGTTAAAGATACTAGTGGGAACGGTGTTATAAAGGCGGAATGGAAAGGGGCACGGCCAGGTGTCCAACTGAATTGATCCATTCACTTTATGCGCATCGGGGGTCGCTCCCTCATAGCTGGCACAGAAATCGTCGGATGGTATATCGTATATGTTTATGGCATGTTATGTTGTATACAAGCTTGTTTACGAACTCTGGATACCGTTGAAGCCATGAAAAACGGAGCATGTCATGATTCTATGACTTGAACTTCATTGATGAAAAGTTTGGTTTCAATTCCATGGTAGATCATGTAACTCTGATAATTCATAATCTCACACAAGCAGTGACTTATGTTGTTGAAATCTTTCCTTTTCAAGTAATTAGAATTATAAGGACGAGCCGAGTACCTATATTATTAAGCTTGTGGTCGTATAATCAATAAAGGAAAAATTTAACCCACGTTGACGTTAGTATAATGAATAAACGACTTTATTAATTTAAGTTTGCTTTCGCTGCAGTTAACTTATTTCTAAATAAAAAAATAAAAAAAAAGTATCGACAGAGACCTTTGGTGAGACAGACTCACTGGCCGGTCACGATATTAAAATCCGTTGGATTTGGGTCGTGACAGAAATGGTTGCGGGAGGCGGAGCGGTGGCTGAAGATGCGGCGACTACGGGTGCGAACCAGATCTGAACCGAATAGGAGGAGGAGGCGGTGGAAGGGAGATCAAAAAAGAAGAGGAGAGATGTAGAGGGAGCCTGGGAAGAGAAGGGGGGAGGTGGCGGCTAGAATACTCTAAAGAGAAGGGAGAATCTCTCTCTCTCTCTCTCTATCTTTTAACCATTGATTGTCTTTCTCCTCTCTGTCATCTTTTATTCTCTCTCTCTCCTCTCTGTCTCCTTCTCTCCCCTTTCATTATTACTTTGCATTATTTTATTGGAAAACCTTTATATTTAGAGAGGATTGGTGTAGTAGGAAGACCAAGTGTGGATAGGAAAAATACAAATTTGCACTGTTGAGAAGCATTTATAGCTATCTATTGGTGCACTTGCACTAACAAATGCCAACCGGCAAACTGGCGTAAAAGAGCAATATTGGCAGTGATTTGACCAAACACTGGAGAATACTGTAAAGAACAGATTGTGTGAATAGCAAGAAAAATACTTTTAAAGCGTGATTTATGAATTTTAAAGATATTTAATTGACAATGTATATCACATGGTAATAGAAGAGGAGAAATGATTTTGGCACTCTATTATTTTTATAAATACATAACAAATTTTGTTTTTTAGTTTTAAAATTACTCAAATCTATATATCACACTAAATATTAAAATCTTTAGAGTGTATTTATAAAAAAAGAGTGCAAAAATCAATTAACTAGAAATGTTTTATTGTCCCCAAAAGAAAGTTAAAGATAAAAAATAAAAAAAAAATCATTATTTTCCTGCTGAAGAGTCGAAAATACAAGAAACTTTTACATAGGAGCAATGCTACGTACACACCACTAAAAAATGGTGGACCGCAATGTGGGACCCACCCCTTGTGAGGGTTCTGTATTTGAGGCTTCGGGGGATGCATGGTGATGTATTGCACCATGTAGTGCGCTTTCTGGTCATTCATTTTGACAATGTAAGTTCGGATTTAATCCGAGCAATGAATTGGATCCAACCGTTGGTTATTTGAATTAAATCTTATCCGTGCACTCTCGAAATGGACGGCGAATGATACACACTATACCATGCAATGCATCTATTTAATTAAGAGGTGTGTCCAAAACTTGTGTATTTTAACATTTTCCTTTGACATTCACTTCCTTTCTTCGCAACTAAACGGGTTATGGTGCTTAAAACCACAGGCCTTGTTCGTTTTGGGTTTCAAAACCCGATTTTCTCAATTATTATTCAATCATTACCCTTATTTTTAAATATTATTTTCATTTTTTTCTCTATTTTTCTCTAATCATTAATCCATATTTTTAATTATTATCCCTATGTCTCCCTCCAATCATTACCAAAAACTAAAACCCAAAACCAAAATCAAACACAACCACAATTTTCACATAGAAAAGCTGAGAAAATACCACCAGACTCTAAAGTATAAATAAGTCATTATTTTTATTTTCATTTTTGAACATTTTCCAAAATTTATCTACATAAAGTTCTCTTTTCTCTCCAACACCATACAGTATTTAATTTTGTAGTATAAAAAGTACTACATTACTATGAGGGATGTTCCACTAACAATTATTTTAAAAAAAAAAAATTAAGACAGATCATTTTTTCACAATACATCACGTTACTATGAGGACCGGGATTGGAATAGGGCTTTGTCCAGTTTGAGTTTTTGAGGGTAATGAGTAGAGAGAGCGAGAAAGAAAATGTTATGAGGGACCGTGCATGGTGGGTTTTGATACCCAAACCAAACAATAGTACATATTTGCTAAAAAAATGAAACCGGCTTACTGTTAATCCCGGAGTCACGGTTCGGTTTATGAGTGAATCCATTGTTCCACCCCTAATAAAACATTCATACAATAGCACATATTTGCTAAAAAAAAAATGAAACAACCAATTGCTCGCACATTAGTACATTGGAGATATATGGCTTGTGGTTAGAGTTTTGGAGTGATTAGACCATAGAATGAGATTGGATGAACAAGACTCAACTGAGATGTGAACTTTGATCACGTTTGATGGATTTTTGGGCCAAAACCGAGTATTTGGAGGGGTTTTTTTGTGGGATTCTTTGGGAAATAAGACTCAAGATTGGACTAATAGGGACTGATGGTGGACTAGGTTAGGACAAGACTGGAGTAGAACTAGACTGGAATGTGGATTTTGATCATATTTGATGGACCCTCAGGCCAAAACCGAGAGTTAGAAATAGCTTATTTGATAAAATGCTTCGGAAAGGTGGCATAGCTGTTTCGTTAAAAAAAAGCTTCAGGGTTTTTTTACTTTTTGGCATTTTTTTTGTGGAAGCGAGGATAGTTGTTTTCAATGGTCATCCTGCATCAAATTCAAATTTGAGTAAAAAAACACCAAAAATCCCACTCCACTCCTCCACCGAGTCCTTCACCAAATTTGGTATTACTCAAATTTTTCACCAAATTTGGTCAAAAGCAAACCCAATATCAAAATTTGAAGGCCATTTTCTCCTCTCAAATTTACAACAATGCCATCAATAAGGCTTTTATTCAAATTTATGCCTAGATTTGCTATTGCCCAGTAGAGTGCTCCATACCAATTCAAGTTTTTACTCAAATTTGGGTAAAAATCTAGGTAAAGGGGTGGAGAATGGAGATGCTCTAAAGAGGTGAAAGCTTGATCAAAAAGCTTTAGATGCGCCTAAAAAAAATAAAAATTCTTAAAAAGGTGACTGCTTGATTGAAAAGCTATAGATGCGCCTAAAAAATATGGTTGTGGTAAGAGCTCCCAAGATTTGTATTTTTAGATGGAGATCAGCGATGTTTGCAGGACGTCACTTGACTCTTGTGGTTTGTTTGCCTGTTTCTTTTAGGGTTACAGGTGTTTGATGTATATATTCTCTGATACTCTATCTGTATTCGGCTTAGTTGAATGCAATTTCTCTCTTATTGCAAAAAAAAAAAAAAAAAAGAGCTCCCAAGAGATACTAATTTGAGTAATTTCAAACAAAAATAATGAAAAATTAGCCTACTTGATCTCACTCAAAGCAGAGATAAATCTGGAGGGAAAAAATTGGGTGAACATACATAGAACTGGAACTTGTCACGGAACATGATACAATTCAAAATCAGGAATTAATGAATAAGAAGCATGGAAAAAAATTGCTCTCATCAATGGCTACTAAAATATAAGATTTTGAGCAGGTGAAAAAAACACGAGTATTATCATCGTATACCAAGATGTAATCATGAATAAAAGGGTCGAGTTGGAAGAGTGACATGCCTGTAACACCATCACCAATTCTATGCGCGCTCTCTGTCAACAATTACCTTCTAGGGTTGATTGAATGCCAGATTAGTTTCGGCGTTTTGGATGAATTAAATAGGAAGGGTAGATAAAATAATACGGCTATAAGTAATGGACGGTAGGCCCATCATGATATCATATATATGAAGGGTAGATAAATTCGTATTTAGTTTTGACGATTTTGTAAGAAGGGGGTAAATTTGGTAGACGATGTAAAAAATTGTCAAAAAACTTATTTGTCCTTGTGCGTATTCATATTAGTTATACATTTTTTGTAATTAATTAATTTATTATGTGAATTCAATAATTAATTAAGTTATAAGATTTAATTGTAATTAATTTTTATATTATAAAATTAATTTGGTCGATCTTGGCTAACATGGTTATCTTTAACGTGACTATCTTTAAAATTTAAAGTACTTTATTAATGTTTTGAAACTAAAAAAAAAAAGGTGCATTTTTTGGACCACTATTTTAAAAAAAAAATCTAATCGAATTAAAGATCTACATTAGTAGTTTAATTTGGTGTAAAAAAAAAATATGCGCAGAAGTACTTAATTTTTTTATCCGAAGGATATTACAAAACAACTCAACAAGCCAAAAATGTAAAATAAAAAAATACATAAGTTTTCAAAGTTTTTGCTATCGAATTAAAGATCTCTATTAGCAGTTTAATTTGATGAAAAAAAACTATGCACGGAAGGACTATTGGTTGGCCCGTCCATAATTATATCAACCTTATTTATGGAGGCTGCTTCTTCCCAACGAAACGGACTCCTTAGGGTTTTTTTCTTGGAATCCGGGGGAGTTGTTGTGCGGTAGGTAATGTGCGTCGTGTTGTGCGGCAAAACGACGTAGTTTTGCTCATTTTCTTGGTACACTTCTAAGGCCTTGTTTGGAGAGTTAATTTTGGGTTCAATTTTGGGGTTCAATTTTAGGGGATTTAGGCTCTTTGGGTAGAACGTAGTGGTTTTAGGCACTTGGATTTAGGCGCTTCGGCTTTAGTCACTTTGGGTTTAGGGTTTAGGCACTTTGGGTTTGGCACTTTGTTTTTTTTCTTCCTCCAAACAAAGCCCTTGGAAGCTTCAAAGGTGTGCCCAAAACTACGTCGTTTTGTCGCACAACACGGCGCACATCACCTACCGCATAACACCCACCCCAAATCCTTTTTCTTGGCAGTTCTTGTGACGTATAATATAACCCTTCAATAAGAAGCGGGTCCTGCGTTCTAACCAAGGTTTTGAATTCCGTACCAATTTGGCTACTGATTTTCTTACTGGTACGATACAGTACCGGTATTGGGTACCAGTTACCGTTTTGGATTTAGCAGTACTACATATATATACATATATTTATACATTTTTAGAAGTTATTTGAATTTATGTAGGGTTAATAGCATAATATTGTATACATAGTTAAGGCTAGTGTAATTTGTAATAATTATGAGATAAGTTTGTATTAAATACAAAATAGATATATACATCTACACGTAACAGTATACCCATTCTTACCCTAATAAAACCGAAGCCCACTCCTCAAGGTTGTTAATCTTGTTCTGTACCAACCGGTACATACTAGATTTGAGAGAAACCGGTAACCTCACCCTCTAATACTGTCCTGGCTTAAATACCCTCCAGTGGATTGGGCTCATTTAAAACAAGTAGGATGGGCCAAGAGCCTATTAGGCTACTAAAAGTGGCCTCTAGCCCAATTCTCCGATTAGAGTGTTGATTCTAGCAAGTAGCAACTGATCTTGACCTCCTGTTTCGCCTAGGACAGCAAAAGCGGTTCGCCGGTTTCATTTGGGAGCACGAACAGTTTTCAAAAATGGGTTTTTGTTTGTGTTCGATTGGGAGAGTGATATTAGATCTGCCCATTTGCGTTCTAACTTTTGTTGGTGGAAGTTCTTGTTGTGATTCACAGGTTGATGTCCGGAAGGGTTAACATAACGTAATAGGCAGTCGTGACTCGTTTGGCGCGCGGGGGTTATTATGTGTCTTATGGTATTTGCATTGGCTCAAATGTGAAGGAAGAGATAATTTTATTCATGAGGAGATGAAGATCTTTGCATTATTAATTCACATCAGGAGGTGATTTTGCTAGATTCCAAAGATCAAACTGACTTTTTCACATTGCTTTTCCGAACAGTAGAGAGTTTGTTAATTGGCTCTGCTAAATAAATTCGATAGTTTTGTGTCATGGTAATAGCTAATCACACAAGAATATTACCTTGCCATAGACTTTACTAACAGTCCGGCTATGGGTATACACACTCACGTGCACCATATACGCCAACGCATTTTCACCGTTCATTTCAACAAATTGAAAATCTGGATTTTAAACACTATTTGACTGGTAAGAGTTAACTAACCTGTCACCTGTCAAAGAGTATGTAACATCCGGACCGTCGAAAATGCTTTTAGACGATTAAGATGCACCGTTTATACATTTGACGATTGCGGGTGAGCGTACTCATAGGATTTTTGCTTTGCTAATTGGAGATTGGCTTCAGCCTCGGCCTCTAAATTGTATGGCTACGGTCACAGTTGGTCGTGCACGACTTGACCTCGGATCAGTGGATTGTTTGAACTGATATTTGAGGATAAAATGTTTTCTTGTCCTTTGGGATTTATTCGTAGTAACTTTATTCTATTTAACGTGTTTGAGTACGAAACGAGTGTTATTCACGCGAAGAACTAATACTTTTTGACCAGTATTTGATTCAACAAATTGATGTTTTGCAAGTTCAATCCTATTTCGTTCTCGTTTCAAATTCAATCCTAATTTGTAGTCCCTCCGTCTCAAAATGATAGTCCCTTTTGGACTACGTGTCATTTTCAACGGCTTATATATTTTAATTTGTAATATTTTTTATGATTTTTCAAAACTTTATATAATAGAACTAATTAAGATCTATCACACAAGATCCATATATAATGTGTATTTTTGATATTCATATTAAAATATATAAACCGTTGAAATGACACATAGTCCTAAAAGGGACTACCATTTTAGGACGGAGGGAGTATATTTTCAGTTCTTTGATTGGTGAGTACTTTTAGTTTTCTTTTCCTGGTCAGAAATGTTCGGCTTGGGAAAGGAGATGGTGCTACCCTTTAAGGACAGAATTCATGTTGGGCCTAATACGATAGTCTGTGCTCGGCGATAGACGGCTCAGATTTGATTGGCAGTGGATTGTTCAGATTTGTTTGGACAAAATGTGATCTGACCCGTCCATTGCAGAGCATGAACGACTGTGATGGGACATCATGAATGTTAGGGACAACATCTACCCCGGATCCGACATATTGTGCTTGGGAAACAAACTTATTTTGGGTTCTCTATGGGGAAACAATTTTTGTTTGTGGGTTAGAACAGTCTCTTGCTTTAATGGGGGGAAAAGTCGATGCACGGGTTATGGAATTTTCAAGGGCTGGTTTGCTTGTGTGCATGAATTGTCACTTTTCCAAGACTAATTATTTTTTATTCTGATGTGGAGAATATTACAATGGCAGATTATGTTTGTTTTGTTCCGATGAGGTCCACTCTTAGTCAAGGTTAATATCTTTGTTAGGATTATTCTAGATCGATAAGGTAGTTGCCGGCCACATTTGACTTGGAATCGGGCTGTTGACGACACAGGCGGCGCTACAGTTTTTTTTTTTTTTTTTTTTGAACAGGAGAAAAGCTTTCGCATTCATAAAGGCCCAGCGGCACTTACAACGAATTCCATCCAAAATACACTGATAAAAACTAGGAAAAACAACCTAGAAATTAACAGATAAAACTCAATAAAGCACTAGAGTAAGAAAGCAACCTCAATCCTCTAAACAAGAGCATCTACTCATCTAACACATATTGCAGAGCATAAACATATCGGATACGCAAGCAAACCGAACCAAAGTCGGGTTTAGTGTGAGTCTAGAAGGAAGGAGAATAAGCTCCTCACGGATCAACGCCGGTGGAATCCGGACACTAACAAAAAGAAAAAACTATACAAAAAACAGAAAACAACTAGTCTGCTCAACAAAAACCGAGTCAACCGAGTCACCCCGAGTCACATAGATTTTACCGAGTTAGGCAGAGTTGCTTCTCCGGGAAGACCCATAGCGCTACAGTTTGTACAAGGTATTTAGGTTTGCTCATTTACATTGAACACCTTATCCAATTAATTTTGAACACTCTACACAATGAATTTTGATCGCAACCGTTTATTTTATTTAAATTTATTTATTAGGAGATTATACAAGAATTAAGCTCAATCGGATATCAGTTTAAACTAGAATGAACGGTGATGATCATCAACTTACAACCCAAAAAACTGTCTTGTTTAACGGGGATAAACTTACCCTCACAAGCTTCGCTTCAAAAACACTCGCTCTCTCAAACCCAGAGCATCTTTATTTAGTTTCCCATTTTGTGTGCTAATAGAAATTGTTTTTGAATTGAGGGTTTGCTTTTTTACCGCTACATTTATACTTATATATGAAATTTTATGTGTATATTGTCAATTAATTGAGCTAGTATAGTTACGATAATTTCTTTAATACCTTGTTATAAATTTCTGGAGCCGCAATTGGTTGAAGATATGAATTCATATGTGGACATGCAAATTTGTTTGGTACGAGAGAAGAACTGGTAGTTTGATGTCTCTGCCTGGTCATATATTTTATGCATATTATAGTGATAATCATATGCATACAGAAGCTTTTTGTACATAAATCATACAAATTAATTGATTTGGGACTATTTTGGGTCACAATGGATAATCGGAAACGTTCATGTTTTTCAAAATAATGTTTAGAAATACCCCGAAAAAAATAAGCTCAATCGAATATCAGTAAATTGTACATCGAGTTATCCACTTTTTTTATTCTGAACCAAAAATTGAATAAACCGATAAACCATTTACCGATATCTAATTGAGCTTATTTTTTACGGGGTACCACTAAACACTATTTTAAAAAACATGAACGATTCCGATAATCTGTCTGCTAGGCATACAAATTATTTTTTACATATCTAAACGTATTATTTTTTAGATACGTAAAAAATAATCTGTACGCCTAGCTGGATTCCATATTATATGGCCAAGTCTATTACTGGTGCATGAGACAAATTTTTAAGAGCGAGGCAAACGACGAAACCAACAATTGGCAGAAATACAGAACGGGTAAGCTCCGAGTCATGAGGCCGGTCAATCAGCCACCAGTCGCCACCGACAGTCCTACACCACCGCTGAATTTCTCTTCTCTGGAAAGACTCAGCAGAATCGGCGGCGGCGGCACAGTCTACAAAGTCATCCACCGCCCAACCGGAAAGCTCTACGCCCTCAAAACCATCTACGTAAACCACGAAGATTATTATTTCCCATCAGAAGACACCGTCAGAAACCAGATCTCCCGGGAAATCGAGATCCTCCGTGACGTCGACCACCCTAACGTCGTCAAATGCCACGATGCCTACGACACGTTCGATCACAGCGGCGAGATCCAAGTCCTCCTCGAATACATGGACGGTGGCTTCCTCGACGGGACCCACATCCACCACGAGCCTTCCCTCGCCGATCTCTCCCGTCAGATCCTTTCCGGTCTCTTCTACCTCCACCGCCGGCAAATCGTTCATTGGGATATAAAACCCTCAAACCTCTTAATCAATTCCAGAAAACAGGTCAAGATAGCCGATTTTGGTGTATCCAGGATATTAGCACAGACAATTGCGTACATGAGTCCGGAGCGAATCGATACCGATGTCAATCACGGAAAGTACGATGGCTACGCCGGAGATATCTGGAGCTTTGGGGTAAGCATATTGGAGTTGTATCTGGGTCGGTTTCCGTTTGCGGTGGCAAAGCCAGGTGAATGGGCTCTCATGTGCGCAATTTGCATGTCGCAGCCGCCGGAAGCACCGCCCACGGCGTCAAGGGAGCTGAGGGACTTCATCGCCTGTTGTTTGCAGAGGGATCCGGCCAAGAGATGGACTGCTGCTAAGTTGTTGCGCCACCCTTTTATTATCACGCACAACATGAGCGCCAATCATGTTTGACTATGCTAGGTACCTAAGGAGATTGTACGAAAACGTACATAACGGCAGACGTACTTTTGTGTCCACACGAATAGCCGAGCTGTTTAATAATTATTTGAGTGTCCGCGAAAAAAACAACTTAATTAGATATGCACAATTTGGTGATTAATATTTTATTTTTTCATTCAAAATTTAGGATTCTGAATTTTGGATGAAAAAATGAAATATTGAATCACTCATTTACACATCCAATTGAGTTAATTTTTTGCATGAACATTCAAAAAATTATTAAATGATTCAGATTATTCGTATGTGGACTCAAAAGTGACCGTTATTACATTTTCAGTGCCACCCCTTCGGTACCCATATCTTTTATCAATCAGGTTTCGCCTCAAGCTCACCAACAACTCCCTCGACCTCCACTCTAGAACTTGACAAATTTAAGTAGCAGATTGGCCATGAAAAGATGGGGCAACAATATTATTGTTGAAGTTCAATTTCACTCATATCATACTGGGGTATTTATTTTGGCATTTCCATACTGAAAGTAGTCGATTAATTAACCCATGCATGGTGTAAAACTACAGTTGACGAGATACGTATGTGCCTGCATTTTCTTTCCATTATCATCAACTCTTGCCTGCTATTAACACCTTATCTTGTATAAACTCAGGAATCTACACACACCCACGTGCAACCTTAGGTACCTTCACTTAAAAAAAAACCAAAAAAAAAAAAACCAAGAGTTTAGAGAAAAGGAATGAATCAAATTTTGAAACCATGTACAGGTACTGGATGAATTTTAGAAGTTCAGTTAAATGAATTCTTGGCCCTCAATGGATAAACAGGTTTCTGGATGGTTCATCTCTCAGGACAATCCGGCAAAGAGATAGACTGCTGCTAAGTTGTTGCGCCACACTTTCGTTACGCACCGAAAAGTGTAGGAGACGGGAAAAAGAAACATGAAAGGAAACAGGAAAATGCACCCAACGGCTAAAATTCATTCTGTGGACTGTTTGTACTGTACACCCCTCATTACGCACAACATGAGCGACGTCAGTCACGTCTCATCCACTGGAACCACCGCCTATGGCATCCAGGGAGCTGAGGGACTTCATCGCCTATTGTTTGCAGAGGGATCTGGCCAAGCGTTGGACTGCTGGTAAGTTGTTGCGCAACCCTTTTATTACACTCTTTTTTTTTTTTTCAAAAAAAAAAAAAAAGGAAAAACGGCATCACAATGGCCTCTAGCTAGCATCCCAACTAGGTTGGCACCCTAGAGACCGACAATCATGTGTCCCAAGACCTTAAAGATAGAGAGCAAAAGCTATATAGGAAATAGAATTGGCAAGGGGCCAATCTAAGACAAAGCTCCTAAAGAAGAAAACTGGAAAGCATACAATGAGGAAAGCTCCAAAACCAGCTGAAATCAAGGAAATCAAAACTTGCAGTCACTGCAACAACTCAAAAGCTGGAGTTGTTACATTCTTCCAGGTCCATTTAGTCATCATCTGCAACGTTAGCTACCTTTAGTTTTCTGATACCTTGAAGACACCTCTTAAATCCTCAACAATGTAATCTTTCAGCACAAAATTTGCTTTAGTCCAAAAAGCAATTCGGGTTTGAATGTTTTCGACCAATTTATCAAAAACAAGCACCCTTTTATTGCTACGCACAAAAGATTTGACAAAAATGAGGAATAAATTTAAACATTTAAATTATAAAGATAGAGTTGGAAATGAAATACTACAATATTACAACCCGAAATGTATCAATAAGTTTTCCAGTTGGAAATTTAGTGCAGGGTTACAAAATAGTGACAAATGTCAAGCCATCAAAACTACTCATAGATTCATGACTTCACCATTTCTTCAGCTTCGGTGTTCTCCACAGTCATCGTAGGGTACGTATCTCGGCTTTCTCTGCACCCAGCGTGGAAGGCTGAGACAACGTAGTAGTACACGAGTACTACGGGAATCTGATACTCAGTAAAATAAAGCAACTACCAAATACCCTATATGCATGACGTGGCATAATGACATACCCCAATACCCTATATGCATGACGTGGCATAATGACATACTATATAAAAAGGTTGTAAGTGCGGATATTTTTTTTTGAACGGTAAAAATTTTTATTAATCTTTGAGGGATTACAAAGATTAAAAGGGAAGAAGTATAGAAACTTCAGACCCCAAGAGAGCCAATCAGTTAGCGAGCAGCCAACAAAAGTGTACAAAAAGACTAGGAAGAACCAACACAAGCAAAGACAAGCATGGAGCATAACAGGGATGCAATGACATTCTTGAGCCTGAAAAGAAAATCATCCATTGAAAAGCCATATCCCCCCAAGTTCGGTTTTATCCAGAGACCAATTCTTACCTTGATAATGTCTACAGCTCCATGCCAATCAGGTGCTACCTTTTCAAATAACCAATTGTTCCTCATATTCCATATTGTCCACAAAGTCGCCATGGGAATGACCTCCCAAATCAACTTCTTGTCATTTTTCAGATCCCAGTCCTTCCACCATTTTAGGAGATCAACCACCGATTTGGGAGTAGCCCATAGTACACCCCACCAATCTAAAATTTCCATCCACAGATTCCAAACACAGTTGCAGTGCAGCAGTAGATGATCAACAGATTCAATATGTAATGAGCAAAACTTGCAGATAGCATCCTCAAAGTTATGAATAACACCAATATTAAGTAGCAACTCAGAGGTTTTAACTTGTAAGTGCGGATATTAGTAACATATCCATTCGGAATCATGCATTTCAAAATAATAATGTTCCGATGATATTCAATCAAGCTAATTTTTGGTACACTTGTAGTACTAGACGAAACCTATGCGGTGAACGTCTCCAATCGTCGGACCGATAGTGGCACGGCGGCTCCAATCCCCACACAGCACGCTGCACAGCACAAAGCTGTGCAGCACCCACCCCTGGTCCACTCAAGATATACCATGGTTCATGACATCTAATTACCAAAACCCAGTGTTCCCGTACCCTATGTTCTCCTAAATTATATTCCCATACTCTATGATCTCAATATGCCATGCCAAACTCCTAGTTTTGGATGATGTCATGGTTCAAGACTCGTGACATAAAACGGCTCATGACATTATTTTACAAAATCCGTTCAAAAACCTCAATCTACTTTTACTAACACATGGTTGGTTCGTTAATATATATAATCAAACAGGATCGGATTATTTAGATTGCTTTTGTCATTTTTGAACTTTTCTCAGGTTGGTTGATACAATATCTTTTACTTTTTGATTCTGCTTGTCGAGACGTAAACCACATCCTGGCGGTGGAGGATTCCCTAAACCTTTAAGAGAATTCCCTTATTGCAGTCATTATTGAAAATTCTTCCTAAATGCAATTTGGTCACTATTAGTTATCAATTGATTGAATTCTTTCTTCTATTTTACTTAGGGGTGAACAAAAAACTGACTAAACCGAACCGAGTTCAAGAACCGAACCGAACCGGTTCATTTTTTCGGTTTTTTTCATTACCCGGTTCGGTTCTCTGAGTTAAAAAAATTTTGAAACCGGTTCGGTTCTCGGTTTTTGAAAATTTTCAGCTAACCGAACCGAACCGAACCGAACCGGTTTTTATTTCTATTTCCTAACCTAACTCCTCACTCTCTCTCACTGGATTCCACAGCCGGCACTCTCACTCTCTCTTTCTCGTCTGGTAGCGACGGCCGACTAGCTGGAGTAGCCTCACCGATCGAACTTCGGGCTCTGGTGCGCCCTTCTGAGATCGGACCACTTCCAATCACGATGTCGTCTTCTTCATGACCGCCAGTCCGCCACCACGGCGTCGTCAAACTTCGTCATCACATATCTTCGTCGTCAATGGATGTATGTAATGCTCAATCTATAGATATTTGTCAATATATATGTATATACGTTGATAGATTTTTAGATCTGTGAATTTTTTTTTTGAAAATGTTAGATCTGTTAATGCACTGAATGGTTGTATGTTGAATGGATGTTTTGGTTGATTTTGATGATGATGATGGGTCCGTAGAGGTAGATCTGCATATGCATGATGATTTTTTTGTTGATTTTTGAAGCCTGATGGCCCTGATCATCTCTAGATCATCTCTCTCTCTCACCATCTCTTTACGAACCGAACTGACCTCCGAACCGAGGCGAACCGGGACGAACCAAACCGAAACCGAACCTACCTCTGAAAACCGGTTTCGGTTCTGTGGTTCTCCCGAATCGAGTTTGACCGGTTCACTCAAATATGCCGAAGAACCGAACCGAACCGAACCGGTTTCACTCCTAATTTTACTCCTTTTTGTCACTTCTAAAGTGTTAACATCTTTTGGTGTTTGTAGTCTTCTTCTAATTTGGATGTGTTCATTTAAACGAATGACTTGAGTGATTCACTTCTTCGGGTTTTCCTCCCTTTCCCTCGTCCATTTTCAGTGAACAGAGTAGAGTTAATTACTTGTCCATTATTCTTGTGTTTATTGATGAGCAATTTTCGTTATTGTTATGGACTATTGTTTCGCGATAAACCTAAGGGTACAAATGAGAGGGGTACAGAAAATGTGCCAAAGACTTGTGGGATCCACTTTTAGGTTCTACACGAATGATCCAAACCGTCCAATAAATAATTTTTGGAGTGTCTCCAATAAATACTGGATTCTGAATGAAAATTTAAAATTTGGATCACTCACTTACGCATATCTAATTGAGTTGATATTTTGCAAAGAAAATACTAAATAGGCAGATTTAGCTACGATTACCTTTGGATAAATATCTCATCTGAAGAACAAGACTAACTCCTAAATTTTGTCAGCTACCGGTTGGCCAAAGTCTTCAATATTCTCTGATTCAGACCCCAATTGTCAACACACACTATATGGTGACCTGATTTCCCTTTGTCTTCCTCATTTGCATAGTAAAATAAAACATTGGGTAAGAATCAGAAACACCCGCTCATCAATGCGATGATCTTTTCTTGGTTAAAGCTATAAGACTTTCAAAATGCTCCTTAATTTGCAGATAAGATCTGACACAGTAGTCTGAATTCTCCCACTTTGATTTCACCCAAAGGGCCATTCTCAGTTTAATAAGATCCATCATTTCTCAACTTCCATAAGGACCATAAAACTGCAAATGGAATGCAGTCCCAAATCATCTTGATCTTAGGTTTATGAATAAAGCTCAACCACCAGAATAAGAGACGCTCAATAGAATGTGGGGTCACCCATGAGACCCCCCACCAGTCCAATTTCCACAAAACATACCACTGCCTTTCAGAGACCTTTCTAACCTCACTTAGCACACCCCCCAAACAAGGATCAAGAAAATTTGGTTTCAAATTTAAGAGGACCGCCCAAACTTTTCTCCTATCCGTTATACATCAAGGGCAGTACACATTAACAAGAACAAAAGGGAAAGAGAGATTGAAAATACCTTCTATAATGATGAAGTTCCTTGTGCCACAAGTTTCCATCAAATTGAAAGATTTTGGGTTCCGTATTCTCAACAAACCCGCTGCAGTTCCTGAAGCTTCAGCATCCAAGAATTCGAACTATTCCACCCACCAGATAGATTTGATGAATTCATTTGTGATGGCACCTTGTTTACTTTCTTGAAAAAACACCATGTCCACTCTTTTTTCCTTAAGAAGTTTCTTGATTAATTCTTCCCCTCTTCTCCTGTTTACTTAGGCCTCGGATGTTCTAGGACATAATCTTCGTACTTCAGAAAATTATAACCTAGACACTACCTAGCTTTTGCATGAAAATTTTAATTGACAAGCAGCCCTATCTTTATTTTGAGCTTCCAATCATCTATTTTACTAATTACCTCTTCTTCTTCTCCATCATATCCTATCCCGATTAGTTTATTCACTGCCCAGATGGTTTGAACTTCATTACGAAGGATTTCATTTCTGTTGTTGATGTCACCTGATGAGGCAAAGGCTGGGTTGGCTTTAATTGACGAAGGAATATCGCTCCACTTCTCCACCTTCTTCAGCGTTTCGCTCATCCTATATTGTACACCAACCCAACTAGCAAACCTTGTGGCATGATCCCCAACTGGCGCTCCTACTTGTCGAGGAATCTCACTACAAGCTTGTTCCCACCATTATCTGTGATGTGATGTTCATCCAATTATTTTGGATTCAAACATTCAAATTGGGCTTTTGTTAATGGCTATCGGATCAAAAGGTTTGAATTGCTTGGCTGAATTCTGACATAGCCACTACCATTACTCAGAGGGTGTGGAAGGTTCCGTTCCTGGGTTCTCCGATGTTCATTCTTAGGCGGAAACAAGAGGTGATATTGCGGTATCTACATAATTGGAGCAAGCTTCTCATCAGGGTTTACAAAACAAGATTAAAAATGTCCAAGAGGAATTGCTTTTGGTCTAGCAGGCCATTGCTCGTACTCAGAATGTGGAGAAAGACCAATCTTTGTGCAACAGCTAGACGAGCTTCTTTCTCCACAAGAAGCTTATTGGGCTCAACGGTCCTAGGAAAAGTGGTTGAAGCTAGGGGACCGAAACACTCAGTTTTTTTCATATGGCCGCAACTTTGCACTCTAAGAAGAAAAGGCTTACCTTTCTTACTACTGCGGATGGAGTGGTGTTGACTGATCCGACCAGCATTCGAAGGGAGGTGGAAAGTCACTTCCATAATCTGTTTAAGGTTGGTGAGGATGGTCTGAGGAGGCTTCAGAGGGATCTTCTCGTCTGTTTAATTTCAATATCTTATCAACCATGGAGCAATGTTTTACATAGGAGCAAAAGATGGGTTCGAATCAAGAATTTTCTATGGACTAAGTGCGAGTTTCTTTGTTCCAAAACGATGGTAATAAGTCTCTGGGTCCAGACGGAATTGTGGCTGCCTTTTCAACAAAACTGGGTGTTGCCACCAATTCCTCCAGGGACAGGAGAAACGGGGGTGGTCAACACCGGGTGGTGTAGAATATGCGAGGGCGTGCCAGGAGATGTAGATCTCCAAGAGAAATAAGAGAAAAACGCCTGAATATACCAACTTCTTTCAAGCAATTGAGAAACTAGAACTAAAGTTACAACGGTTCGTGGGCCTTGAACAAGGACTTCCACAATTGAAGGAAATTACATAGAAGAAAGAGAGAGAAGAGAGGAGGGAGAAGAAGAAAGAGAGGGGAAGAGGAAGAAGATAGACATAGGAGAGGGGATCGATCGACTAACTGCGAGAGTTAGGAGATAATACTAAATTTACTTTGCTGCTGTGAGCGTTGTTGGTGTTGGAACCCCCTCAATGTTGCCCCAAGGTTTATATTTATAGGCTTCGAATCCAATTGTAACTTCCAGGATGTAACCGCCCATGAATTCTAGCCATTACGCCCATGCCTTGCATCCACGACCGTTTTCTCTTGAAAAATGCATATGGGCTTGACACGTGTCCATAGCTTGGCCGAAATTAACCACCCATGTTCTCAATATAATTGGCACATGTTAATTTCAGCCTTTATCACCTTGCTTTGGATAACAACCACCTCCCTATAATTTAGGTAACAAACTTATCTCCTAAATTATAGGTAATTCAGCCACAATTACTTAATCCGAATCAAATAAATATAATCTCTAACCAATTTATTTGCCACGTGTAAAATTTAAATTTTATGGTACAAACACTGGGCTACGATGGGTGAGGACGTTACTCTTTCAGTGCTTTCTATTTTGCAGTCTGGACATATGCTAAAGGAGATCAGACTCTTCGTGGGGGTCACGTGGTGGTGCCTCCAATGGAAATTACTATTACTCGTCCTTTTGTCTCCAAATAGAGGAACAAATCGTAGCTGTTCAACCAGTGCAGGTTACATATGCGAAATGCTCGCGACAAACTTTTGTGTATTATTCGAACATCAATTCAAGGCACAGACTCCAACACACGCTTCCTAAAGAATCTTGTATATTAGTCATCTTATTTGTGTAAACCAAGACTCAAATTCAAGTTCCAGTGTTGGCCAACTCTCAAATAACAATGTAGGTTAACTAGCGCTAGAATGACTATACCAAATACAAATTAGATGCTAAAAAAATATTTGTAATCTTCTAGAGTTATGTAGAGTGTGTTAAAAATATCTAAGCAAAAATATCTTTAAGTGTGTAGAGTGTAATAAATGTTTTTGGAAGATTTTTAGAATTAGCACATGTGCAACACGTGCAAAACTAGAGTGTTCTAGACTTACTAAGGTCGGTTGAAGGTCTCTATAAATTGAGCTCACTATGTAATCATCCTTTTATGACCTGTAAAAGGCAATCCACTTCGTCTTCCTTTCAAAAGCCTTTATCACTTACACCCCTCCGTTACTAACAACTCCCACTTTCCTTGTCTAACTTTTCCTTAATCCAATCTTGCACCCCAACAATTTTGGTATCAGAGAAGGAACCCCAAATACATCTTTGTCCTCCTTACTCTCTTATCATCCACCATGGAAGCCAACTCCTTCATTTTCAACTATGCACAAACTCTTATCCCTATATTTGAGGGAGAGAACTATGAATGTTGACACATTCAAAAGAAAACTTTATTCATCTCACAAGAATTGTGGGATCTTGTTGAAAGCGGACACCGGAAAATGACGAAGAAGAAACAACTTGGGAGGAAGAAGGGAAGAAGTTGAAGGAGAAAAAGAAGAGAGATGCATTGGCTCTACTCAACATTCAACGTGGGGTAAGTAAATTGATCTTTTCAAGAATTTTGGATACAAAAAATTCAAAGGAAGTATGAGAGACATTAAAAGTTGAATAAAAAGGTTATGATATCTCCATTAAACTTCAAACACTTTGGAAAGACTTTGATAATCTAGCGATGAAGGAAAATGAACCCGTTCAAGGTTATGATAATCTAGCACTAATCGTATGGAGAATACTAGATATTACAGATAAAAAAATTAATAAATTATATATGAATCCCTCAACTCTAAAATATTTACAAATAGACCCCTAAGTATTATTAATTACATTTTGACCCTGGGATCCCGAACCTAACTGAGCTGAATACACTAAGGTTCTAGTTCGGCTCATTTATGGCACGAGCCTAATATTGAGGTTCAGGTTTAGTTCATTTAATAGACTTATCGAACTCGAACGAGCTCTTACAGAACCGAGTCTCGAATAGTTTGCGAACGGCTCAGTTCATTTACGGCCCTAGAGGGAAGTGATTGTTTTTGGTGACCATACTAAATCAAATCGGAAAATTGGAGGGAAGTGGTTGTTTTCGGTGACCACATTGAATCAGATCGCATGATTGGAGAAGTCCCATCTTCCTGCATTGTTGGAGCTCTTCTTCCCTTTCGATTTTATGGCAAAATCTCCAAGCTGCCAGTGGTGGCCTTTGAAGCTTGGAGGTTTTTCGATGAAGTCGGCAAAGAAGCCCCTTCCAGAGTTGCTGATCTGATGTTTTGGGCTTGGCTTATAATGGGTTGAGAGCTTAGGGCTAGGCTCACAATGGGAGCTGTGTACGATGGGCTTCAACTTGGTTAAAAACATTGGACCTTTGTTGAAGCGCATCTTACACAGCTCCCATTGTGAGCCCGACCCATTTCTAAGCTCTCAGCCCACTGTAAGCCAAGCCCAAAAGAGCAGATCAACAACTCTGGAGGGGGCTTCTTTGCCGACTTCATCGGAAAACCTCCAAGCTTCAAAGGCCACCACTGGCAACTTGGAGATTTTGCGATAAAGTTGAAAGGGAAGAAGAGTTCCGATGATGCAAGAAGATGAGTCTTTTTCCAATTATGCAATCTGATTCAGTGTGGTTACCGGAGAATATCAACCTCTAGTTACTTGTCAAGTAAGGCTTGGACCAATCGACGAGGTTCTGCTCACTCTTTGGCCTTGTTTTGTCCATTGCTCGTCTTCCTGTTAGTAGTTCTAGCAGCACCATCCTGAAGCTGTAAAATGTATTTGATTGGAGAGGACCCACCGTCCCACCAAAAAGATAGATTTCCCTAACTGCAGGGAGTAGAAGAAAAGCAATTGCTTTAGAGTACAATGATAGTGACGCACATATTTGTGCACGCTCTGATACTTAGAGGTGCGGCTCCTACCATTCAAGTCTGACTCGGAGGGATCCGGGGATCCCATAGTGGGCCTCCGCACTACGCGGTTGTAGAGCGGCCAAAACTACGTCATCTTGGTGTGTAAAGAGAACACCACTACTTAATCCATCAAAACTACATCATTTTAACCCTAGTTTTATTTGTCGAATTCCAAAATGTGAGCATTTTTAAGTGGGTGTTTATTTTCTTCAAAATCAAATTTAATTTTTGTTTTCTTAAATACGAGAACATAAAAGTTTTATTTTAGATTGGGGTGGTTTTTATTTTTGTTTTTATTTTAGGAGTAGAAGTTTTCCCCCCTACAACTTGGTTCTCAAAACAAAAAGTCTACAATTAAACACATTTTTAAACTTCTTAATTTTTTGGCTTCTTTTGGTGTTGTAAAACTAATGCCCGTTCGAGATGAGAAGGGGTTACAATGTATAAGGACAAGAGTCAAGATCTGTAAATTGCCAATTGTGTTTAGAAATTCTAAATTATGCCACTTGTTATATTTAGGGGGCTTCTCACAAAAATACACCTATAATAGTACTAGTGAATGTCTGTGCCTAAAGACACTTTGTAAAAACTAGTATTTCTACAAAATAGATGAATTTTATTAGCTAATGTTATCCTGTACAAATTTAAAGTCACAAACAATTTTCTAGATTTTTAAAAGGCCCACAAAACATAAAAACATTAATGTTAAACTTGACATAATGCCAAGAGAGAGAGAGAGAGAAAATGTTGTGATTCTAAACCTTTGCACACCCAAAACGACGTATTTTGGCCGCCCTATAATCCCGTAGTGTGGAGGTGCACTACAGGATCCCTGAATCCAACCCGAAGACCCTGTAGTGTAAAGGTGTACTACGGAAATTTGTAGGCTTAAATATGGACAATGCTAGGGGTAAAGAAATTTTTGTACATAAAATGTACTAATTAGTTAATTTGGGACTTTTCCTGGTTCTCCAGACGGATGATCGGAGGCGTTCATGTTCTTTAAAATATTATTTCGTTGTACTCTGTAAAAATTCAGCTCAATCAGATGTCGGTAAATGCTCCATCTGTTTATCCAGTTACTTGTTTTGAACAAAAAACTAGATAAATAGATGGAACATTTACTGATATCTAATTGAGCTGATTTTTTACAGGGTCCAAGTAAATATTAATTTAGAAAACATGAACGACTCCGATCATCACATGGGACCTGGAGTGGGCCCAACTACAAACATTTGTACATTTTCTGTGCAAAACTTCTGTACCCATATCTTTTTCGCTTAAATATGGCTTTTTTCTTGGTTATGGGTGAAATAGAAGGTGCAAACATGTCATTTTCATTTGCAGTTAAGGATATAAATGGCAGCTTGCAACTGTGGTACATTGAGGGTAATGAAAGAATTAAGATGCAAATTTAAGAAAAGTTACTTTAAGAACCAAAGTAAGAAGATTTGCAGATTGAAGGGATAAAAGTTTCTTATTATTTTTTGTAATTGAAAAATATTGATTAGATTTTAATTGATTTTACGTTCTTATGATGGGGGACTCGAGGCTTGATAGTGTGACGTGTTTCACAAGGCTTGTACGAATGAATTCTCAATATTTAATAAGATGTCTAATGATGCGCTATAATTTCAAACAGTTATAGTTCGTTGTTTACTGAGTTATATATAAGTCTTGTGAAAAAAGCCAAGAAATTTCGAAATTTAATGGGGTTATTGTAGCTAAGATGTATACATTACCTTTCATGTCATTATTGCTAATCAATAAACTAGCCTTTTTCTTTCCTAATTTTCAAAATAGTTCAGTATCGAAATCTTTCCTAATTTATATCAATCTCTCTCCTATATTTCAAATCTTTTTCTTTCCTAATCTTTTTTTCTCTCTTAATCTTTTTTGTTCTCTCTCCTAATCTTCTCTCCCCCGCAAAAAGCTAACGCCGTTAGCCTTAAAGTAACGACAGGGTAGGTAAATGACAATTAATTTAAAAATTAAGGGAGGGCAGTGAAATTTCAGAAAGTATATGGGAGGTCTCTGTATTTGTTAGAAACCTCAGGGGAGTTAAATGAAATTTACCCACATTTTAGTCTGTACTGTAGGTTAAGCTGGTTGATCCAGATGTTGTTTCAAATCCAAGTGAATACCAAAAGTTGGCCCAATCTGTCAGAGCTTGATGGGGTAATGCAGCTTCCAATGTTCTTTATGCTTCTCACACTAGAGGATGTGCAACACTTATTGCCTTCATCTAGTAACATCTGGTCGTGCGTTCTTCAAACTAGTAGGTCGTGTCAACATTTATTTGTTCTACAAGGAATTTGAAAGAATCAAAATGGAACTGGGTCATATTTTGATCAATTTCCCCGCAACAAGCACCCGTCGGATCATGTTACTAGCGATTACTCGATGATAAGCACAAGACGGATATTATTTCCCTCGATTACCCAATGACAATCACACATCGGGACGTATTTCCGTCAAATGCCCAGCAACAAGCATGCATCGAGTATTATTTCCAACGATTACCCGATGACAAGCACACATCGGGACGTAATTGCTGACTTCATTAGAAATTTTCGTTTGTCTTCCTAACAGATCTTTAACGGAGGTGGAATCTGTAGCTACAAACTAAACCAGAGGGCAGGCTATTGTCATTTTTTAAACCTGAGGGGAGGTGTCTGCTGTTATCATAAAACTCAGGGAAGCTCAATGTAATGTACACTTTTTTTAATTGGATAAGAACAAAAAGTACTTCAAAACGACGTCGTAGATGAGCTTTTTCCTGCACTCCAATTTCTACACACACACACAGACACACACACACACACACACACACATATATATATACACAATCCCCTTCACATGAGGACTCCCTCATTTTAGGCTAAATGAGGACTTGAGCTCACAGCCCTTGGATGAGATCCAAGGGTTGAGATTTTAAAATACCGATCGCAGGTCAAAACCCTGGTAAAATGAGGATTCGCGGGTCAATCATCTTTTACGGGTCATATCCTCTCAGCCTTTACTAGCTCCTATCCCCAAATCCCCAACTCACGCCATTTCAAAAAACATTTGGAGACGATTCGCGCAAAGAAGACGAACGAAGAAGACGATTGAGGGCTTCGATCTCCACCAAGGTCGGCCTCATTTTCTCTCTCTCTCTCTCAGTGTCGTGTTGGGGTTGCAAAACTACGGCTGCGATTTGGGCATATAAAAAAACTAGGGCTTCGATTTCATTCTCTCTCTCTCTCTCCCTCTCTCTCTCTCTCTCTCTCTCTGTGTCGTGTTGGGGCTGCAAAACTAGGGCTTCGGAAAAAAAAAGGGTTTTTGATTTCCATTTCGAGGCCCTAGTTTTTGAAATGCCCTAGTTGAGTTGATTTCATCAAAAACCCTTTTTTTTTCCTGCTAACTTAAACATCATCCTCTAAATCGAAATCGAAATCGAAAATGAAATTTTTTTGAAATGCACAAATCGCAGCCGTAGTTTTGCAGCCCCAACAGACCCAACACAACACTGAGAGAGAGAGAGAGAGAGAGAGAGAGAGAGAGAGAGAGAAAATAAGGCCGACCTTGGTGGAGATCGAAGCCCTCAATCGTCTTCTTCGCACGAATCGTCTCCAAATGTTTTTTGAAATGGCATGAGTTGGGGACTTGGGGATAGGAGCAAGTAAAGGATGAGAGGATATGACCCGTAAAAGATGATTGACCCGCGAATCCTCATTTTACCAGGGTTTTGACCCGCGATAGGTATTTTAAAATCTCAGCCCTTGGATCTCATGCAAGGGCTGTGAGCTCAAGTCCTCATTTAGCCTAAAATGAGAGAGAGAGAGAGGTACCGAGACACTCACTCCTCCACATACTCACTCCTCTACGCAGTAGTCAGTACTTACTCCACCGTTTCGAAAAATGGAACAAGCCCAAGGTTTCTTCACCAATCCTTTCTTCTACAGTAACTTATACAGTTTGATTTTTCATCATTTGCTCTTCTTTTTCAGCGCAAGCATTGGCGGCGGCGGCGGGGCCCCCTCCCAAGAACCTTTATGACCTAGTTGATGCCTATTATTACACACTCACTTAAGAAGAAGAAGATAGGCTCGCCGAACTGGATGCTCGGCAATCTCAACTGGCTGGCGAGGAGAAAACTATCCGAGATGCAGCTGAGTCAGCTCTAACTAGTCTGGGTTCAATGGTGCAAGTAAGTCAATTCTCAATGAGAACATAAAGGGCAGCTACTACAAACCAGGAAAACTATATTCGTTTCCCAAAATGACGTCCTCCACCCTCATCTCACCGTGCTAGAATCGCTAACGTATGCTACCTTATGTTCTCATTGAGAATTGGCTTACTTGCACCATCGAACCCAGACTAGTTAGAGCTGACTCAGCTGCATCTTGGATAGTTTTCTCCTCGCCAGCCAGTTGAGACTGCCGAGCATCCAGTCCGGCGAGCCTATCTTCTTCTTCTTGAGTGAGTGTGTAATAGTAGACATCAACTAGGTCATAAGAGTTTTTGGGAAGGGGCCCCGCCGTCGCTGCCAACACATGCGCTGAAAAAGAAGAGCAAATGATGAAAAATCAAACTGTATAAGTTACTGTAGAAGAAAGGATTGGTGAAGAAACCTTGGGCTCGTTCCATTTTTCGAAACAGTGGAATGAATACTGACTATTGAGTAGAGGAGTGAGTGTGTGGAGGAGTGACTCTCTCTCTCTCTCTCTCTCTCTCTCTCTCTCTCTCTCTATCTATATATATAAATCAGAGTGAAGGAAAAGCTCATCTACGACGTCGTTTTGAAGTACTTTTTGTTCTTATCCGATTAAAAAAAGCGTACATTACACTGAGCTCCCCTGAGGTTTATGATAACAACAGATACCTCCCCTCAGGTTTAAAAAATGACAATAGCCTCCCCTATGGTTTAGTTTGTAGCTACAGATTCCCCCTCAGTTAAAGATCCGTTAGGGAGACAAACGAAAATTGAACTAGGTAGGTCAAGGTGCGTTACACAAAATCTCTAGTCCCCAAAATCTTCGGCTGCCTTGGCACTACTTCGGCATGCCCACACGGCAATATGTATCCATGTTCTAGCCCACAGCGCATAAGGTTTGGGGGGGATTTTTGGCTTGTCCATTCAAGCAATCTGGTGTTATTCACTACCCAGTGGATTATAAAGAAAGATGACAACACCAATTTTTCATAAAGGAAACACTCCAATTAGCTACTAAAATACAGATGCATATCAACAATTACTCCTACAAAGCAAAAAAGAAATACGAAAAGTCAGCAAAATGTTTAGATGAGCAAAAGTATATAATACCCCCAAAGAATATGAAGAATAGAAAAGAAAAACAAGGAGGGTATGGAAAAAAATTGGGGGAAAGGTGCAATTGATTTGATGTCTTCAGAACACAACGAACACAGACCAAAAAAGTGAAACTTGTGTGAGCTAAGAATTTAATTACGGGTGATTGGTATCTTGGCTGGTATTTTTTCTTGTTTGGTTCAAATATCTTGCGTTTAAAGTTCAATGCACCTGAGGCAAGTGTTTGATACTGAATGACCGTTCCACCAAGAAAACTCAAAACAGTAATCAATGCTTTAATTTGATGATGACCAATTTTTTTTTAGGAAGCATGTAGATGATCTTCATAAGAGTATTGATGCATAAGCAAAGTCTCTAGCTATAGATCATCCTCATAAGATTATCAGGTCATTAAAAGAAACTAGTGAATACATAAAAAAACAAGAGAAACTGCACATCTACGTAACTTCATTTGTAGATAAATGTGCAAATTTTACGAATACAACTGATTACGTTTTTTACACCAATAAAGATACTACATGACGTGACGCCTTATACCACACTATGACAAATCACAATATGATTTGTGTGGCTAGACTAATCTCCACCATCAGAATTGGGTTGTACAATCACAGCAAGACCTAACATGACGTGACGCCTTATTCGCACAATCAATTTTTTTCTAGAACACCAAACATATGCACCTACACGGTTGCACCAACCCAATCAGCCACCTCAAACACCACCACCTCCTCCGCCGCCACAACCAGCACCGCCACCGTCACCACCATGACCACCTCCGTCACCACCATGACCACCGCCGTCACCACCATCACCACCATCACCACCGCCGTCACCGCAGTCACCGAAACAAAGACAATCACCAAAATCTGGTTGACATTTCTTACGTTTTTTTTCGGGTGTCTCGGGGCTAGAAGAGCAGGCAAAGATGACCATAGAAATGATGGAAACAGAAATAACAATCATGCAGAGGAGGTAGAAGGTGGCCCCGGAGCCGTGAACCAGAAGATCATGATCTTTTGCGGAACCACTACTCCCCACAACAATATCCAAGTACCTTGCCATCTCTCTCTCTAGCTATACTTCCGTTCAGATATTTGATTCAATACCTTGCAAACAAATTTTGAACATGCTATATATAGTGTTCGTGCTGTGTGTATGATTTTCATGGATATTTCCTCAGTTTTCTTGAAGTCAAAGATTTTAAGCTCCACATGTTAATTGTTTTGTTCTTTCTGTAGAAAATTATTCAGTTGAAAAGTAGGGCTTCTGTCATGTGAAACTTAAACTTTGTCAACTTTTAAGAATTTTCTCCTCTGTTTCTGCTTGATAAACCAGGGGTTGCATGGTGGTCAATATTTGGAGGAATTTTTCAGTGCCAAGCAGGCACGAGTGACCTGGTGCCCACTCGTACGGGTCATCATCGGGCCAGGCCGGGCTGGCCCAGCCAGCGAACTTCCAGCCCAAGCCCACCCCCGGGCCGGGCTTTGCAGGCTTTTATTTTTTAGCGGGCCGGGCTCTCTCTCAAAATATGAAGCCCAGGCCCAGTCCACGGGCTTATCCTAGTCAGGCGGGCCAATCTTCGAGCCGGCTAAGCTTGGCTATTTGGGCAGGCCAAATGTTTTTTTTTTTTTTAAATTCGTCTCATGTTTCCTGGTCCAACACCTTACACCTATGTCCCATGCTTCTTTAAGTCTTGGTCCTATGAAAAACATCCGCTGCATAAATTAAAAAATTCACCCAATGAAGATTCTTTTTTATTTTTTTTTGGCTAACGCAGCTTGAAATTGAGCTTGGGAACAAAGTTGTTTCAACCGAAAAATGTAGGGGCGTGCATTGTGTACTTGAAGGGAGCAGCCCACTGAATTTGGCTTTTTAGATAAATAGCCCACTGACTTGCAAATACATGATGTTGTGAATATTCAAAAGCAAGTGGCCTGGTAGCCCCACCACAAACGTGTGTCAGTCCCCTGTTTTGCGTGTGAAATTGGTCTAGTAGACCACAAAAGATGTGCTGCCCCACAATTGTTTACAGCTGCCTTGATTGGACCAAGTAGCCTTCAAAATTGATTTAAAAAATTCCACAGTGGTACAGCTCATGTAAGACCATCCCAACAGATGACCCAAATTTTTCTCTAAAAAAAGTAATGAACAGTACATATTTTTTATTTTACCAATCCACATCTCCAACAATTCCTCTCTATTATCCTCTCTATTATAATTAAATAATAATATATAATATACGTATATATATACACTACTATTATATAATTAAGAAAGAGAGAGAGAGAAAAAATTAATAAACAATGGGGAATGGAAATGCCAACCAATGAGAGAGGGAGAGAGAGAGAGAGTGAAAGGATTAAAAAAAGGGAAAAGAATCTCACGGCAGTTGGATGACTGCAGTGACCCGGGAAAAAAAACATTAAAGAATTAAAAGGGAGTGAACAGTGCCTCCCTGTGATTTGGGGAGGCACTGTAGACATTGGTATTTTGTTCACCCATTTAGGGAGTCTCTTGGAGCTTGATTTAGGGGGTTGGCTCTCCAAAATAGAGATAGGAGGAGTTTAGGGAGCCTTGTTGCACTTGCTCTAAGGAACAAGGAGCCAAACCTCCCTTTGCGTGAACCACTGTCTTCATCCCCGTGTAGAACCAGAGGAAACCCAGATTTCAGGCGTGCTGTTTCTCAAACCCATGCTACGCATGTAAAAGTGTACGGGATATGGGTAGGCTGATATCTCGGGCCGACAGGTTGAGCTCATGGGCGGGCCAACGGGCAGGCGGGCGGGCGGGCGGGTTGGAGTTAAAATTCTTAAGCCCAAGCCCAGCCCATGGAAACGTCGGGCTGGGTAAGCCCACCCACTTGGCGGGCTCGGGCTAAGCCCAGCGGGCTTCGGGCGGGTCTCGGGCCAATGGGCTAAATGATGAGCCTTACCCACTCGTACACATCTCGTCGTCCACAAATGCAATAGACGGCTCGGATTGAAACACACTTTTTTTTTCTTTTTTCAGTTTTTAAATCCATCCGGTACTTTGAATCTGGTACTGGTACCTGCTTGGCATTGAATTTTTTTGGGTAAATAGCAAAAACAGCCCTTCGTCTTACATCGTTTTGCAGGGACACCCCCTCATCTATAAAACTCAGCACTCACACCCTTCATCTATGAACCGTTAGCAGGGACACCCCCTCCGCGTCATTTCTGTCCAAATCCTTAACAGAATTGGATACAATTACGTGATTGTCCCCCCTCTTTTATCAGGGTAAACCCCTCTCTCCTCTAATTCGAACAAACTCCATCGAATATGTAAGTCTGCATTTTTTTGGGGTCTACATAAAATCAAATTTGCATCATATTGGACAAACAGTAAAGTAGAAGAGTAGAATAGAGTTGTTGGTGTTCTTTCAACTAACATTCTAGTTAACACACCCTAAGAATCTCCTCCCAGGATTTGCTAATGGATGTGTGGATGGGTGCTGGCATTCCACAATGACCAGTGGGGTACTCCACTTTGGTTGTGCTTAAACTAGTGGAATCCAGGGAAGCCATTTGAGATTTGGGAGAGAGAGAGAAGAAGAAGAAGAAGAAGAAAATATACTTTTGCCCAAAATTTGGGTTTGGACGGTTATTATATGGAAACAAGAGTGGAGGGAAATTTTTCCTCCAAAATGAGAGGGTATATGTGTCTTAAATATGTTGTAATCCATTTTTCATCCAAAAAATGGACGGAAATGACGCGGAGGGAGTGTCTCTGCTAATGGTTAATAGATGAAGGGGTGTGAGTGCTGAGTTTTATAGATGAGGGGGTGTCCCAGCAAAACGGTGATAGATGAGGAGGTGTGTTCGCTATTTACCCCAATTTTTTTGGGCCACTTAGCCATAAATCCAAAACATTTGGCATTTTTAAAGGAAAGGATAAGGAACTTTTGCAATCGAACATAAAGACAAAAAAAAATTAGTGAAGTGTCACTAATTTTTAAAAATTCAAATTTCGAACATAAAATTCAAAAAAATCACCACTCCACCTCCGGTCGACCACCACCACACCTTAGGTTGATCACTTCCGGCGACCAAAAAAATTAGTGAAGAGTCACTAATTTTTAAAAATTCAAATTTAGAACATAAAATTCAAAAAAATCACTACCCCGCCTCCGGCCAACCACCACCCCACCCTCGCCGAGCACTTCCAGCGACCAAAAAAATTAGTGAAGTGTCACTAATTTTTAAAAATTCAAATTTCAAACATAAAAATTTAAAAAAATCAACACCCCAACTCCGGCTGACCACCACCCTACCTCTGCCCGAGCACTTCCAACGACCAAAAAAATTAGTGAAGTGTCACTAATTTTAAATATTCAAATTTCGAACATAAAATTCAAAAAAAATAACACCCCACCTCCGGCTGACTACCACTCCACCTCTGGACGAGCACTTCCGGCAGCCAAAAAAATTAGTGAAGTGTCACTAATTTTTAAAAATTCAAATTTCGAACATAAAATTTTAAAAAATCACCACCCCACCTCCAGCCGACCACCACCCCACCTCTGGGCTTAGCACTTCTGGCAACCAAAAAAATTAGTGAAGTGTTACTAATTTTTATAAATTCACATTTTAACATAAAATTCAAAAAAATCAATACCCCACCTTCTTCCGACCAACACCCCACCTCTGGCCGAGCACTTCCGGCGACCAAAAAAATTAGTGACATCTCACTAATTTTTAAAAATTTTAATTTCGTACAAAAAATTCAATATAATAACTCCTCCGGATTGACTGACAACCATCCCACCTCCGAGCGACCACTTCCAGTGACCCAAAAAATTAGTGACATTTCACTAATTTTTAAAAGTTCAAATTTCATACATAGAAAAAAAAAATCAAGTCCTGCCTCCCGGCCAACCACCACCCCACCTCCTGCCGATCACTTCTGGCGACCAAAAAAATTAGTGACATCTCACTAATTTTTAAAAGTTCTAATTTCATACAAATAATTCAAAAAAATCAACTCGTGCCCCCCGACCAACCACCACCCCCACCTTCAGCCGACCACTTTCGGCGACAACCATCCCACCTTCGGCCAACCACTTCTGGTGACCCAAAAAATTAGTGACATTTCACTAATTTTTAAAAGTTCAAATTTCATATAGAGAAAGAAAAAAAAAATCAACTCCTGCCTCTCGGCCAACCACCACCCCACCTTCAGCCGATCACTTCTGGCGACCAAAAAAATTAGTGACATCTCACTAATTTTTAAAAGTTCTAATTCCTGCCTCCCGACCAACCACCACCCCACCTTCGGCCGACCACTTTCGGCGACCCAAAAAATTAGTGACATCTCACTAATTTTTAAAAGTTCTAATTTCATACCGAAAAATTCAAAAAAAAAAAAACAACTCTTGCATCCCAGCCATACACCACCCCACCTCGAGCCGACCACATCTAGCAAACCAAAACATTAGTGACATCTCACTAATTTTAAAAGTTCTAATTTCAAAAATCATCACCCCACCTCCGGGCGACCACCACTCCACATCTAGCCGACCACTTTTGGCGATAAAAAAAAGAGTTAAATATCACTAATTCTTTAAAAATTTGAATTTCAAACAAAAAATTCAAAAAAATCAATTTCGTAAATGTGTACGATGACTCTCATAAAAAATGCATATTTGTTAAGGCCTAGAAAGCCTAATGTGGGAGACTTATACATGAGGTAAATAACAACAATTGTGGGACAATACATTGAAAATTTGTCATTAGCACATGTCCAGGCCGTATATTTTTATTGGATCAGACCGAATAGGATAACTAACGAAATCGTTGGTTATTTGTGATTTGTGTTGCAGGGTGAAGTGAGCGAGGAAGGAAAGAGTGAGATTCCTGCATGTCGCGGGATGAAACTAGCTATTAGCTCTTTTGTTAAATTAGAATTACAAACAATGTCTTTATGTTTGATTGCAAAAATTCCTTGTCCTTCCCTTTAAATAGATAAAATATTATGTATTTATGACTAATTATTCCAATTTTTTTCCTACTATTTACTCCTAAGGTCTCACGGTCAAAATCTAAGTCCATATGAAATTTCGCTCCGATATATATTCGACTCTCAACAAGTAGGCGGTAGGATGCTTTTGGTAATGACCCTCCCTGTGAATCATGTTTGGCAAGTTACCAATGGTAACCGTTGCTTATTCATTCATTGAAGGTAACCAAAAGGGCCAAAATATAAAATTAAAACCAAGACAAATTTAATACTAATTGACAACTTATTCAATGACGGATCATACATTTCAGATTAATAATATGGAGACGGAGAATAATTATTCCGAAATAATTTAGCTTACCCAACATATATATGTATATATATATAACTCGAAACACTTCATCAAGATTACAATAGTAGTCGATGACTTTTTAGAAATTTTGTAGAGGCAGCCAGTAACACAAGCTCATTAATCAATTCCCACCTCCACCGCCACCACAGCCTCCGCCACCGCCTCCACAACCACCTCCTCCGTGGCCGTGGCCGCCACCACAACCTCCACCGCCGTGGTGGTGGCCGTGGCCGTGGCCTCCACTGCCAGCGCCGCCAACACCGCCACCAACATCACCATCACCGCCGCCACCAACATCACCATCACGACGTCTCTTGCGTCTTTGGGCGCTAGAGGACATACCACAAGAGAAGATAACCATAGAAATGATGGAGACTGAGAAAACAATCATGGAAAAATAGAAGGTTGCACCAAACCCATGATGCAGATGATGATCAAGACCATTAAATAAGAAGGGTGGACCCACATTGATGTGATAGTTAAGAAGGGGGATTAAATAGTCCATGGTTTGGATGAGGGATAAAAAAGGAGGGATAAGGAGGGTGAATGATGTAAAAATTAGTCAAATGACTATTTTGTCCTTGTAAATGCCCATATTAAATTATACATTTAAATAATTCTATAAATTCAAAAAATAATTATATAAATACAAAATTAATTATTTTGTTATATGTGTCGACAATTAAGTTATAATACTTTATTTTAATTATTTTTTTTATATAAATTAAGAATAATAAATAGTTTAAACATTTAAATAAATTAAGTTTATACATTTTTCATTTTAATTAACTAGTTTTATTATAGCTACTAGTTTGTTTAGGGTTTGAGGGAATTACAAAGTGAAACACAGGGGGTAAAGTGTAAATTTTATACTTAAAATAAAAACCCACAGAGAGACAGCTGTCCTTCATCTTTTTCTTATTCTTCTTCTATCTTCTTCTTCTTCCTTAACCCAGTACTCCAGTAGCCCACCCAGAAACCAAAACCAGACAACTCAACGGTGGAAATCCGACTAAATCGATAGCGATGGTCCGACGAAAAAGAATACGACGGAGATGGTGCAGCAAATCCCTCAACCAGATACGGTTTTTTTTTTCCTGATTGTTTGTAATTTTAGAAATTGCTAGATCTGAAATTTTTGATCTTTGTTGGTTGATTTGGGGTACCCAAGTAATTTAACCTCCCTCATCCCCCATGATTAAATACAAGCACCCCTCCCCCCTGCTTGTATTTAGTCCACCCTCTCCCGGATTATTTAGCCGGAGGCTATTTAGTCGGGGTGGGGTTTTTGTTCCCAAACCATGGGCTAAATGTCCCATCACCTCCTCATCCGGCCGGATTGCTTCATCCTCCTTCCTTGTGCTGCATCCAAACGAGCTGTTAATTCTCAAGTACCTTGCCATCTCTCTCTCTCTCTCTCCCCCGAAATATAGCCACAGAGACAAAAAGTGGCCGGTTTTCTTGTTTTGGCAATTTTTTACAGCAACCACAGAATGTGATTTTTTAAGCTTAATGTCAACTCAAAAATTATTCAGAAGTTGATATTTCATTTTCGGTGACTGTCACCATCATCTAGTGGCATCTTAACTTTATCAAATTTTTTATTTTCTGCTTTATTTCTTCTTCTAATAGGACATGTTTTAATTAAGTTTACAATAAGCCATAATATGTTTTAAGATAAATAAGCACACATATTTTACAGCAAATAATTGACCATTAACATGAAAAGCAGTTTAAAACAATTATTATTATCTATATTACAATAAGCACACATATTTTACATTTTGTCAATCTCACAACTGTTCTACGTGGCACATTAAAGGGCTATGATTAAATTCTAAAGTTAAACTTCAATTGATCCAATGGTCATCAACTCGAATTGATAGAAAGGTGAAAAGAGTATTCCTATCTCCTTTTCAAAATTCAAACCAAATGGAGAGGTTTCTTTTATTGCAGAATGACACAATCAATTCTTAGTTATCTCATCCCTCTCATTCTTATTTTTCCAAAGTGGCCTGGGGCGGAATGTGTCACACCTATCCCTCTTAATAGCTTCGTCCCAACATTTTGATAAACCACTATCTTTAATATTTTTAATTTAGTCCGAACTTCACGTTAACAATTCAAAAACTTTTTTATTGTACATACTCCCTAGCTATATGACACTAATGTTTTTAAGTCAGATTGAAAAGAGAGTATAACGTGCAAATTCAAATAAGAGTGTGTATTATAATATTTTTCTTAATTCATGAATAAACTAAACAAAAACTTAATTGGACGACTAAGCAACTTTTATTCTCTCTACGAATCCTGTTTGGTGACCCTTCTTTATTGTAGGTAACCAAAGGTCAAAACGTGCAGAAATTAATTTTAAATCGGAGCCAACACAAATTTACAAAGTAACCAACATTGTTCGATAAATAACGAAATATGCAAATTAATATTATGGCGACGGAGAATACATTTTTCGGAACGAATTGAGAAATTAAAATGAACCTATATAAAGTGATGCATGTCGTGAAGACTACTACAATAACAAAAGAAGATTTTTAGAAATTTTGGAGAGACAGTAACCGTCAAGCTGGTTCTTCGCGGTCCAGCCTGAATAACACAAACTTATACATCAACTTCCACCTCCACCTCCACCCCCACCCCCACCACCACCGCAACCTCCACGTCCACCATGGCTGTGGCCTCCACCAAAACCTCCGCCACCACCATGACGTTTCTTGCGTGTTTTAATTGGTGTTGGAGGACTTAACAAAAGCAAAGATGACCATAGAACTAATGGAAATGGTCCACGGACATAACAATCAGGCATAGAAAGAAGGTGCCCCCATACCAATATTTATCCAGACCTGCTCTGGAATCATCACCCACAATTATCAAGTCTATAGTTACTATATGCAGCATGCAGTGATTATAAATTATGGTTATGTGTATCAGATGGGGTAACGTTCTATTATGAATTTGCAGAGCCAAATGCTTGACTTCCCCCTTCCCAATATGTGATTTTATTTATTAAAAAAGAACCTGTAGCTTTGTTACTATCTAGAGCAGATTAGGGTGACTATAATCTAAGTGATTCCATTATCAATGTATTTAAAGGATGGATGTATGTTACTAGTATATACTCCAGTAATTGGGGAAATGAAACGATGAAGTAGCCTAATGCCGTGCTTGTTTCATCTGTTAGTGGATTTGGTTTTTATTCCTATCTTTGATGTAATCGGTGCCGGATGGCGTTGTTATGGAATATCTTGACGTGTTTCAAAAAAAAAAAAACGATGAAGAAAAAGAGAACAACAAGACAATTAATGAAGTTAAGTAGACAAAATTTATTCTTTTGTTTTCCTAGCAAGCGTTTTCCTTCCTGTTGGAGTCAAGGTTGGTGCCCTAGCAAGCAATTTTCTTTGGTTTGAAAAGATAGCAAGATAATCCAATTTTTTTTTTTTTTAATAACTATACCAATTGCTGTATTGGACAAAACTCTCTCACCCACCCACCCGGGGCCATGTAAAAACAATAGGGTATTTGGGTTCTTTGTTAGAAAATATTTTGAAAACGACTCTCCATAGTGAAACATTTGTTTTTAATGACCTGTTCAACGTTTTTGAGTTTTGAAGTTGTTTGTTAGGTTGGAAAATTATTTGCACTCATTTTATTGTATAATAACTACTGTAATAGATTAACCACCAAAAAATAAACCCTTGGTGTCCTGAATCTAAATTTTAATGTTTTCCTACATAAACTCCTGAATGTAGTAGTTATGCCAAGATCACTTCAACTAATAATATGACAGCCTACATAATAATAATAATAATAATAATAATAATAATAATAATAATAATAATAATAATAATAATAATAATAAAACCCACCTCAGAGAGTCCAATTATCCAATTTTCTTCACAAGGATACATGTAGGTGTGATGAGTACTTATAAGATTTGCTTTGGACGAACCACCCAAATAATAAGAGATTTGTGCAGGTGCTCAAAACTTGCTTTCAAAAAGCTCACAAATAATACTTGCAATGAATATTGAACCCTTACGAATCAATTTCCACGATACTCCATTAACGGGTTGTCGCGTACGTGCGTAGCACGGTGGTACCCACCTAGTCGTTCATAATGAACAACATATAGGAGTATATTGGATGGAGCAGCAAATTTCACACACAAGAAAATCAAAAACAGCTAGGTGGGTATTCCTATCCATTATAGTCTACACAATACCCATGTTCTTCTTTGGGTCACGAGCCTTGCCATGAACAGAGAACTTGTCGATGTTGATTTGTTTGGAGATGTGGAGTTTTGTAGTTGTTGGTCTTTGATCATGCGTGCTGCCATGGATGCTGAATGCTTGAATGCTTGCAGCAATGATTTCCTTTTCTCTCTCTCTTCTGCTGTCCCTTTCTTTCTATATCCGTATTCTTTTATCTCCTTCTCGGAGTTTGGACTCGGAAGTTTTGTTTAGTGAATAATAAATATTACTAGATGGATAGGAAATAGGAATATTTTCTACTTGACGACGATGCAATTCGTAAGGTGATGGTAGAATTATCAGTGCCTCTTCCAAATTTATATACGTGTTTCAGGTATTAGGATTCCGATTGGAATAGTCGTACTAACCTCAAGTTTGTTTGCATTAGGATGGATGGAAAAACTAAATTGACAATTTTATACTTGGTGGTAAACAAAATATAGTTCCAATGAAACCCTAGACCAACTAGGAAATAGATAATAAAATATTAGACTTGCTAATCAAGCCTAAATAAATGAAATTACAAAAATTAGCAAAAACAAAAATTTGAAAATAAATGGCAGGATAAAAAAAGGGCCACTTAGCCAAAAATCCAAAACATTTGGCATTTTTAAAGGGAATGACAAAGAACTTTTGAAATCGAACATAAAAACAAAAAACATTTGACATTTTTAAATGGAAGAACAAGGAACTTTTGCAATCGAACATAAAGACAAAAAAAAAAGTAAAATGTTAATAATTTTTAAAAGTTCTAATTTCGAACATAAAATTAAAAAAATCACCACCCAATCTCCAGCCGACCATCATCCCACCTCCGGCCGACCACTTCCGGCGACCAAAGAAATTAGTGAGATGTCACTAATTTTTAAAAATTTTAATTTCAAACATAAAATTAGAAAAATCATCACCCAACCTCTGGCCGACCACCACCCCACCTCTTGGCCGACCACTTCCGGTAACAAAAAAAATTAGTTAGATGTTACTAATTTTTTAAAATTCTAATTTAGAACATATAATTCAAAAAAATCACCACCCCACATCCGGCTGACCACCACCCCACCTCTGGCCAACCACTTCCGGTGACCAAAAAAATTAGTAAGATGCCACTAATTTTTAAAAATTTTAATTTCGAACATAAAATTCAGAAAAATCACCACCCAACCTCCGGCCAACCACCACCCCAACTCTTGGCCGACAACTTCTGCCAATCAAAAAAATTAGTGAGATCTCATTAATTTTTAAAAATTCTAATTTCGAACATAAAATTAAAAAAAATCACTACCCCACATCCGGCGGACCACCACCCCACCTCTTGGCCGACCACTTCTGGCAACCAGAAAAAATTAGTGAGATGTCATTAATTTTTAAAAATTCTATTCTCGAACATATAATTCAAAAAAATCACCATCCCACATCCGGCCGACCACCACCCCACCTCCCGCCAACCACTTCCCGCGACCCAAAGAATTAGTAACATCTCACTAATTTTAAAAACTTGTAATTTCGTATAGGAAATTCAAAAAAAAAAAAAAAAAAAACTCCTACCTCTGACATTCCGGCAACCCAAAAAGTTAGTGACATTTCACTAATTTTTAAAAGTTTTAATTTTGTACAAAAACTTTAAAAAATGACGAATTAGTCAACTCCTGAAACTAGTGACAACTCACTAAACATTATAACAAAGTAAAAAAAAAAAACCCATATATTTACAGACCAGAGAAGTTAATATCGAAAAAAAGTGCAGTCAGATTACACTCAAAATAACAGTCTGAATCTTGATGCTATAAGGGTCAAAGTAGCAACCCGTTTATCGTAAAATCACGCTGCATGCAATTCTTCCAACGCATATAATCCTTCTCGTTATAGTCAATAGGACTTTCATAAGCAATGCCCAAGTCCCTGTCATGATTTAGGGTCTGAAGTTGATCATTTATAATGGCATAATTAATAGGGCCACTTATTGTGTCTTTGTGTTTGATTGCAAATGCTCCTTGTCTTTATGTTTAATTGCAAATGTTCCTTGTCCTTCCCTTTAAATAGGCAAAATATTGTGTATTTAGGTTTGATTGCAAATGTTCCTTGTCTTTATGTTTGATTGCAAATGTTCCTTGTCCTTCCCTTTAAATAGACAAAATATTGTGTATTTATAACTAATTATTATAGAAGAATAAAGAAAAGTCTCACAGCTATAGGCTTTGCCATATTTGTAAAATGTCTCTTCAACTTTTATTTATTTATTTATTATTTTTTTTATCGGCAAAAGTAACATTTTATCAGGGGAAGGGGAAGGAATGCAACCAAAAGTTAAAAAGTACAGCCAGAAGGGCAAAGCTCTATACACTTGAGGGCCAAAAGTGCCCCGATATAACAATTAAACGCACACAACACCTATAGGCCCAAAGTCCCGAATATTACAATACAATTCTCGTAAACCCTTTGGGCCTAAGATGCCCAGATAAAACAAGGTTTTATTACGGGCTGGTACAAAAAATAAATATTTATTACCACTAACTCCCATCATTCTTTTTAATTATCACTAACTCCATTAAGGCCAATCACTCTTTTTTGGGGCTTAGGCACTTAGGGTGCACTTTCCTATTATAGGGTTTTTAGTGGTTTAAACACTTTCATAGGGTACCCTAGAGTTTAGGTTTAGGCACTTTCATATTATTGGGTTTTAGTGGTTTAGGCACTTTCATAGGTACCCTAGGATTTTAGGCACTTTCATAAGGTACCCTAGGATTTAAATTTAGTAACTTTCATAAGGTACCTTGGGGTTTAGGTGGGGTGGGTAGAGAGAGAGAGGACTGACGGAGCTTAGGTGGGGTGGGGTGGGGTGGAGTTACCAAAGCTTTTTTTCGGGAAAAGTGGAGCGGGATGTGCAAGCCCCCACTTTTTTTGGAGCGGCCTGTAAATTGCCTATAAAACAATAAAGCCCAAAGCCTCCAAAGAGAGAGGACCAGCCCAAGAAACCCAAAAGCAACCCTAATCGCATGCATCTTCACAGCTACAGCCACCGCAGATTCCGGCAGTGGGCCATCAGATCGAACCACCATCAGCCACAACAGAACTGTAACTCCTCTGAAGCAAAACTACGCCACCATCAGCCACCCACCAGAGAAGAAACAGAACCACCAACCACACATCGGCCGCGGAAGCTCACCTAGCCGTTAGGCTGATAACTGATACATCCAGCAATGCAAACGGTGGGAGACCGAAGCCGGCAAAGCCCGAAACCCAAAAGCTGACAATCTAGCCGTTAGGCGAAGAACCTAAAAACCCAAGGGTAAGCCGGCGATGGGGCAAAAGGGCAGAACAAACCAAGATGGGGCAAACCGGAGAAACAACAGACAAGCAACAAGGATGCATATAACCAGGGAGGGGGTCGAGAAAAAATAGAAGAGGAGAAGGATAGAGGATACCCATACTGAACACCAATCTCGCTGCGAACACGAAACCCATCAACGATCGCCAAGCCACCGCCAAATCGGAGCCCATAAACAACCTGGGAAACGCAAAGTCAAGATCCATAATTCAACTTTTATGTTGTTAAATCAATTTTCTTTTATTCCTTCGTGCTTACTGTTAATCATATATATGATGATGAATTCGGGTCGGCATTGACTACCAGCTTAAGAGGATTATATTGCACACCTATACTGATGGTTTAGTCGTCTTTTTTAAGATGAAATTCTTTTTTGACACCCTAATATTTCACCCATAGTATATTACAATGCAACTCGACGTTCCTCCAAATATCAAGAATCATCTAATTAAGTTAATGTTGACACGAATTTCTCCAGGGACAGGAGAAATGTTAGGGCCAACACCGAGTGGTGTTGTGAGAGTGCGGGCGTGCCAAGAGATAGGAGATGTCTAAATAAAAAGGGAAAAGTGCCTAAAGTCGGTAGAACTTCTTTCAAGCAACAGTGATAACTTAATTAAGAGGAACTAAGTTACAAAGGTTCAAGTGCCTTGAACAAGGACTTCAGCAACGAAAATAAAAGAAAATTACATAGAAAAGGAAGAGGAGAAAGAAGAGAAAGACAGGAGTCAGGAGATGAGAGATAACAGACATGGTTAAGAAGGGACAATCGACTAACTCGATAGTTAGGAAACAATTACAATGCTGCTATGAGCTTTTGGTGCGTGGACCTTTGCAATGTTGCATAAAAGTTTGTATTTATAGAACTTCATAAGCCTTGTAACCGCTATGAATAACTGCCCACGACTTTGAACCATGTTCCTTGAATCGTGCATGTTTTGGATGTCTTCAATTCCGCCCTTGTTCAACGATCGACAAGTGTCCTTACTTGGCCGAAAATAACTACCCATGATCTTTGACAATTATCACATGTGTTTTCGGCCTTAAAAGGATTTCAAATAAGTTATCCCCTAAAATTAAGGAAACCGCTTTCTCTCGTCTCCTGAAGATAAGTATCTCTTGAATTATAGGAATTTCCCTTGATCAGCCACTTGAAATCTCCTGCCACGTGTATGGTCCAAATATGGTACAAACAATTAATACTAAATCAAATTTTAATACAGTTTTCAATTCATTGTATATTAGCAAAAGTATGCACAAGGAGGATTGGATTGTCTTTAATCTTGTTATATACAAAGCCTAGTTTTGATAATTTTCACTCAAAATTGTCATTAGATGAGGTTGGGTGTATTGTATGGACTCCAAAACGGAAGACGTACACACATGTAGGAGAGTGTTGAAAAGTGCTCGTGTGTTAGCCGGTTCTCAGCAAACAAAATATATAGAGGGCGACTCCAGCCTTTGCCCAGTGATGTCAAACGACATCACTAGGTTCAAAGAATGCACTGAAAAAATATTTTTTGTAAACATAAATTAAATTTTTTTTAGTATTGTTAGCGCAGGTCATTCGTGCAAAGTTAAAATAAATGAAAGTCTAATTAAATGTTACAGGACAACAAAACAAAATAAGCCTAGCCTAATCAATTTCTTGTTTATTCAATTAGAACCCAATATAATATTAAGGAAAGTTCAATATAATATTAGCAAAAGTTCAATATATATGTGTATATGTGTATATTTTGCATAGAGCTTTTCATCACAAATATGTTATGTATTTCTGTTATCGCTGAATCAAAATCCTGGAGCCGTCTTGTATATACTCCTATTTTCCAAAGTAGCCTGGGGTGGAATGTGCCACACCTATCCCTCTTAAATCTTAATAGCTTCGCCCCAACATTTTGGTAAACCACTATCTTAATTTTTTTTTTAAATTTTTAACCATTCAAAAACTTTTTTATTGTACCTACTCCCTATATGCTACTAATGTTTTTATTAAGAGAATATAACGTGCAGATTCAAAAAGAGTGTATTATAATATTTTTCTTAAAACATGAGTAAACTATATGAAAACATGATTGGAAGACTAAGCAACTGTTACTCTCTCTACGAATTCTGTTTGGTAAAGGACCTTACTACATGTACAGAACTATATGCACAGAAAACGTATAGAGCATGTTTGGAGACTCACTTTTTGGATCCCACATGAGTGATCCGAACCATTCATTATTCTTAGAACATTTTTCCAAGGGACCCCACAAAAATTCAGCTCAATCAAACGGTTAGAAGTTGTTGAACCAAAGTCCCACCGTTTCAATAAAAAATCTGGTTGAACCAAAGTCCCACCGTTTCAGTCAAAAGATTTTTAAAATGGTGGGACTTTGGTTCAACCACTTTTAACCGTTTGATTGAGCTGAATTTTTGTGGGGCCCTTCGGAAAAATGTTCTAATGAATAATTCGGATCACTCGTGTGGAACCCAAAAGTGGGTCCTCGAGCATTCTCTGTATGTTTTATGTGCCTATGGGTCGGTACCCATGGTTTTTTAGTTTGGTAAACCTTCTTTATTATTGTAGGTAACCAAAGGTCAATATGTGCCAAAATTTTAAATCAGAGCCAACACAAATTTGCAAAGTAACCAATTCGATAACGAAATATGCAAATTAATAGTAGGGCGACGGAGAATACATTGTTTCCTGAAGGAGTTGAGAAATTAAAATGAACCCATATAAAATGATACATTTTGTGAAGACTACTACAAATAACAAAAGATGATTTTTTGAAATTTTGGAGAGGGAGTGACCCTCAAGCTGGTTCTTCGCGGTCCAACCTGACTAACACAAACTTAGACATCAACTTCTAGCTCCGCCACGGCTGCAACCTCCATCGCAACCATAGCCATGGCCTCCACCAAAACGTCCACCAGCGTGGCCGTGGCCGCCACCGCCATAACCATGACTTTTCTTGGGTGTATTGGCGGTAGAGGACTTAACAAAAGCGAAGATGACCATAGAAATGACGGAAACAGACATAACAATCATGCATAGAAAGAAGGTGGCCCCATACCAATATTTATCCAAACCTGCTCTGGAATCATTACCTGCAATTATCAAATACCTTGCCATCTCTCTCTCTAGATTTTAGTTTAGAAGATTCAACACATTTGAGAGAGAGAACATGGTATCATTGGCGGAGCTATATAGGGGCCGGGCAGTGCCCCAGCCATCCCCCATTTTAAAATATCTATATATAAATATGATATCTAATTTTTTAGAATTATGGATATTATTGGTGTACTACCGCTGCTTAGTATAATCTTAATAAAATGGCTAGGTTTGATTTAGTGCAAAAACAGGCCCGCCGGCTTTCTCACATTGATGACTATTTCAAAGCAATTTTAGAATTTGGATTTATTAAGTCAAGTTGAAACTTGAAAGTAAATTTGATGACTATTCATTTCTTTTGCCTTTTTGGAAAGCAGAATTACATTCCTAATGAAAAAACAAGTACAAAAGATTCTAAACGGTCCGATACAAAAGCCGCTAAAAAATCAGCCATCGAGGAGGAACCAACCGATCCGCTCATGGTGGTGGGTCTGTGGGACGAGTACTAGTAAAATCTTCTTCAAACTAGAGCTCCGTTCCCATCACAGACGTCGCCGCTGCTACATGCTGCCACCACAGCTGAGAAGAAGCACATGGATCCGTCGTCGGAGCTGATTGGAACCAAGAGTGTGAACACAGATCAGGAAACCCAATTCTGTTTTCAGATCCATGATGGAGGGAGTAGTAGATCTTCCCATTCAAAGAAAAGATTCTCAATCATCTCACAACCACGGAGGGAGGCGAGGGGATCCACCGGGAAAGGGAGGTGCCGCCAGTGGCAGATGCATGATTTATCATTAGGGGGGTCAAGATTTTACAATAGTTAGTTCCTTCGTTTCATTTTGATGGTTCCTTGCGAAGTTACATGCAAACTTTCAGATAAAACATTGAAGTATTTTCGTACATACAAATTTTGTATAGGATTTGTCATTAGGAATGTGTTAAAATGGTGGAATAACAAAAAAAAGGGAAAAAATCAGGGGAGATTCGGTGAATTATTTGGGTAATGTTGTAAATATTTCTAGCACATTTGGGGCAAGTGAATTATTTATGGGGCAAGGATCACAACGTAAAGACAACAAGATATACTCCTGTGGGACAAAATTACAAAAATAACTTAAAAAATGTACATATCCTAGGGAAAATTTCCGGCTCAGGGGATCAGCTGTCCCCCTTGCCCCTATATGGGGCCGCCCCTGGGAGCCGACAGGGAAGGGGAGAAAGAAGGGGGAGAGCGGCACTTTCTAGTTTCTAGAGAGGGAGATAATCTCCCTTCTCTCTACTTACCTATCTTAATGCATCACGTCATTTCTATTGTTGGGATCTTACACTTATCAAAATTCTAATTTACCTAGTTTGAGTCAGGCCCCATTTTGCTAATAGACTCTTTTACTTTTTTGGTTTATTGCACTGTTTCGAGATAGATTATCTTTTCATAATACGTAAAAAAATCTCGATAAGCCAAGAGTGGATATAGCAAACTGAAAATAGTCGAATAATTAATTGATATAACATCTGATATAGCAAAACCCATGGTTTAAAACTACAGTTGACAAGAGAAGTAAATATATGCCTGCATTTTCTTTAAATTATCATTTACTCCTGCTCTTAGCACCTCAATCTTCTATAAACACTGGATTCTATATACACCCAGGAGCTACCTTAAAACCCTTTATTGAAAATATACAAAAAGCTAAGAGAAAAGGCATGAACCAGTTTCCGAAACCACGCACAGCATAATACCGGAGCACAAATTTTAGCAGTTCGACTGATCAACAGGTTTTCGGAGGGTTCATCTCTCACAGGACAATCCCTTGAGCTTCCCTGGTCAACATTATTAAGTTTCTGCTCTTCCTCATCTATGTCTTGGGCGTATCCCCTAAAAATGACATGCCCGGACTGTCAAACAATCTCACCCCAAAAGTATAAACAAGAAAACAAGGATGAATCTCAGACACAATAGTCTTTTAGCATTCGGTGGCATAAAGAGGATCATGATAACGATGGTAATGATGTTGCATTTAGTCATGAATTGAACGATTGATGTAATGTAAGGAGGTAAAGGATCAACAAAAAGTAAGAAAAGAAAACGATGACATTTCTAATACTGGACAATGCCAAATGGAAGCACTTCTCTAAATGACATCACATATGCCCTCCTCAAGCATCTGGTTACAAATTGATTTACAGATGAAAACTAACGTACTGGCGAATATGGGGAAGAATTTCCATATGGACTTGTGTTAGAAAACATACACCTCTAGTACAATCTACTTTCACAAACTTTGACATATGGAACGCGTAAAATGACGGCATTAGAAGTAAACAAATGCCAATTCTACAAATATATGCAATCATTCTTCCAGTATATGGGGAAAGGAGTAGAGACTCACGTGTGGAATCAGGATCTGTATGTACGAAATAACTTGCAGCGACTATAATATAGCAGAGGACGAGCATCAGTCCTTTAAAGTAATTAGAAGTCCCCTCCTGCAAGCACAATGAGGAATTACAATAGAATGAACTGTTGAACAATATGAGATGAAAACTCACCAAGCAACGACAAACGATAATACAAGTGAAAGGGAAGTTCTGAAAAAACATCTATCTGAATGGATAAACCTGCAGCATGAAGGCTACAATTAGAACTGTCATGAAAAGAGTGGCTGTCTCAAAAACCTGAAAATTTAAGTCCATTGGAAGGCCTAAGACCCATCCACAAACCACACAAAACGGGATCTGTGTGCAAACCAGGAGAAAGAAAAGGAGTTAAGAGGTAAATCTACGATGTTAAGAGGTAATGCAAACCTAAACTATAGCATGCATTGATGAAGCACTGAATGCAATAAGGTACAATTAGTTCAAGCAGATGGAAAGCTTTCAAAATTGTTAAGAGCCATAAAGGAAGCAAATAAAGAAGAACACAAGCAGCGCTAAGCACCAACTGTTACCGATGCTCTATTGCTCTAAGTTCTTCCACAACTGAAAAGGATCAAGTAAAAGAATGACAAGCCAAGAACAAATCAACAAACACTTTGAGAAGTGTTCGAGCTTGTCCCACTTTGGTTAATTATAACCTCCAAAGCTAGTATATGAACCTAGGGGGCCTCTCCACACATTGTCAATTGGTTTTGAGTTGGATGCTTTAGCATGGTATCATAGCTAGGTTTTCGGAGGCGAGAGGCCATCCAGGTTCATATACTAAATTTGGAGGTTATAATTAACCAATGTGGACAAGCTCTAACAAGAAGAATTAAGTTCTAGTTTGTCAAGACTTCGCACGCTTTGCAAAAAAAACAGATCTAACTAGCACCTTCAATAGCACTAGAGTTTAGAAAATTCAAAGATGCTTTGGTTGAGACAAGAATGGAAAACAAAATTTTTTACATTAATGCAATTACCCCCATCAGTTTAAGCTTTATCAGAACTGAAAACTGGAAAGGCAATTAATGAAGCTAACCAAAGGTTGAAACAAGGACAATTCTCGTACGGGATGAGAGACTGAAACCCTCCTTATATTGGGTGGAAGAAATAGAACCAAACAATTATTCATAGTACCTGGCAAGGTAGTTGATATGCAGGTGAAAATTTGAAGCTTAGTCAATTTTACTTGAAGACAGAAAAAAATAATACCAAAGAAGCAGCTCTAAAACCTCTGCACCCATGATTAGAAGCTGGCATAGTGAGTCGCAAGGGGTAAATGCAAAGGAGTGCATATTGCAACAAGAGCTATAGGTACCTATGAAGCCATAAAATGTTCAGTGCCTACCCCAAACATGGATATCTGTGTTGCAGATCCTATTACCACTCCCAAGGACATGTCCTACACGACAGGGAGACTCAGTAAGATGAATAGTATTACTGAGTGGTTATGAAAAGCCCAATTGAAAAGTGAAAACACTCACAAGCTTGTCTTTCATGGCAAACATAACTGCACTTGCATGCTCTGCTGCATTCCCAACAATTGGGAGCACGATTACACTTATAAATGCTACTGGGATATCCAATGCAACAGACGCCCCCTGAAATTTTAACCAACAAAAGAACACCTAGATAAAAATAAATACAAGAAAAGATCTCTTTGTCGTGCATACTACAAGTATTGTCAAAATATGAGCTAATTTCAATCTTTTAACTAATTCAAGAAGAACTTCCAAAATGACAAAAACTGGAGGTGGAACTTTGAGTATTTCAATATATGAAAGATAGATGCATATGAGAGAGAGAGAGAGAGAGAGAGAGAGAGATGATCAAGTTGATACATTCTTTGGGAGGAACTTAAAGTGGGCTATAACTTAAGACAGTAGCAACCACCATGATAGATATATGTGCAACATATAAGATGTCTATGCCAAAGAATGGTTTTGACAAAGAAAAAGATGAGGAAGTTACGTCTCTTCAGAGGATGCCTTTGTTGGAATTTTGACAATTCAATGTGAATGAATTTGTGCACATGGGTGGCTTCAATGTGAATGAATTTGTGCACATGGGTGGCTTCAAAGTGAATGAATTGTGCACATGGGTGGCTTCCCATTGTAGGCTACCTAATCTTCCTCATTTCACACTAGAAGTCACCATTGTGGGCTACCTAACTTTCCCTCTTTCACACTTGGAGTTTCTCCTATAAATAGGTCACTCCTCATTGTGTTTTGCATGAAAGGAAAAACAATCCAATTCATTCCTACAAATTTCATTTGAGTCAGGAAGAGAGACAGGCGTTAGTTAGTTCGCCAAGGCGGTCGACGGTGGTGTTTCGTCGGCTCGTGGTTCTAGCCGTTGTATCCTGGGACGAAGACGTCGGTTCAACCTACAACACCCACGGTAGGCGGCGAATCTTTGTTAAGGAGAGTGTGGTTACACACGACTCGGCAGTTTCCAATCTACTGTTTGTATCTCTGTTTCGATTCTATTATTTTCGGTTCATGTAATTTGTTTACATTTTGTTCATGTATAATGTTATAAGAAGAATTTGTTCTTTGGATCTGTGATTGCCACTATATTTTTTCCAACAGTCTTAACAAAGATTTTTCTTATCGATTGGCAATCGAGTTCCAGAAAACAATTCTGTTTTGATACTGACTTTTGAGTTGCAAGAACAGAATCGAAGAAGAGACAGAATTGGTGGTATCTCGTTGAGATCATAGAGTAATCTGACTAGATTACTCGTGTGGGAAATAGATACAAACAAAAATCAGAGGCTACGGCCTAAGTCAATCGTGCGCGATTGAACTTCACTGATTAAGCCACGGCTTTAGGCAGTTGTGCGCAACTGGCCTTGATCAGTGGATTGTTTGGCTTCTGGAGCAACCTACTCTGCTTAAGCAGTGACGTTGCTTAGCCACAATCCTCTGGATCTCTGCTTTGTGATAGCAGTCTTTGTGTTGAGTTTAAGAACAGCCAGTGGTTGGGCTAGTTCGGCCTAAACGTGTGCTCTGCCTGCAAGTAATATAACCAGTGGAAGGTTAATTACTCAGCCTTAGTACATGGCCAGTGTAGTAACTTGGCACAAGGATTGGTATACTTGGCAGAGGCAGAAGATGAATTGCCTTGATTGCTTAAGCAGTGAATTGTGTATACCGTTTAGGTTTCGAGGGCGCTGCCCTCGAACTCCCGCCTAGGGGCGCTGCCCCTAGGAACCCCGCTAGGGGGCACGGCCCCCTAGAACCCCCACCTGGGACCCCCGGGGTACGCTTGTGCGTTGTGGGTGCAAGACCATTTTTTGGTTGCTAAGTTTAGATTGTTAATCTATGCTTCTTGTCATGATTGTGAAAAATAGTTTCACTAATTTGTGGTTTGTCATTTCTCAAGGTACGATGACAAAGAACAATGAGACTCCAAATATGGGAAGCTCGAGTGCTGCTACTCCTCTGCATGGAGTCCCCTCGATACCGATGTCCCATGTTGATAAGCCTGGGAAGTTTGGTCCAGGGGTTGATTTCAAGAGGTGGCAACAGAAGATGATGTTCTATCTGACCACTCTCCATCTCGCTGGGTGCTTGTCTGAGGATGCCCCAGTTGTTGCTGAAAATGAGAAGGACAACCAGAAGCGACAGGCTCTGGATCAGTGGAAGAATGCTGATTATCTGGCCAAGAACTATGTCTTGAATACTCTTGATGACTCGTTGTATTCTGTGTTCAATGAGGCAGAATCAGCCAAGGAACTGTGGAATTCCTTGGACAAAAAAGTACAAAATCGAGGGGGCTGGGCCTAAGAAATTCGTGGTGGGCCGCTTCCTTGATATACTATGAAAGATGAAAGGCCTGTGACTGAACAGGTCCAAGAGCTCCAGATGTTGATCAATGAAATCAAAGCAGAAGGGATGTTATTGCCTGAGCCATTTTTGGTGGCTGCTATCATCCACAAGCTTCCGGGAACTTGGAAGGAGTTCAAGAGTTATCTCATGTTCAAGAACAAGGAGATGACGTTGGAGACTCTCTTCTACAAGCTCAATGTCACGGAAGGAAACCGGGCTAGAGAGATTGCTGCCAAGGAGGACGAAATGGCAAAGGCCAATATGGTGGAGCATGGTCGTCCCTCCTCAAGTGGTGTGAAAAAGAACCAACATGACAAGCGGTCTAATAAGCAGAAGGGCAAGAATGTCCATCTGGGACCAAAGGGTGGTGTCGCTAAGAAGCCCAAGGAGAAGTTCCAAGGGAAATGCTTCAATTGTGACAAGTTTGGCCATAAAGCATCAGAATGCAAGAAGCCACCTCGTCCACAAGCGCATATTGCAGAAGCCTCGGGAGGTAGTTCTGAAATGAACTTCTCAGCTATGGTATCTGAGGTGAACATGGTGGGCTCAAATCCACGGGAGTGGTGGATTGACACTGGGGCTACCCGCCATATCTGCTGTGACAAGAAGATGTTCACGTCACTTGAGCCGGTTAATGGGGAGAAGCTGTTTATGGGGAATTCAGCGACCTCAGATATTACTGGTGAAGGAACAGTGGTCCTGAAGATGACTTCGGGGAAGACATTGACCCTGAACAAAGTGTTGTTCGTGCCAGACATTCGCAAGAATCTGATATCTGGCTCTCTGCTGAGCAATCACGGCTTTCGCATGGTGTTTGAATCAGATAGGGTCATTTTGACTAAAGCTGGATCATATGTAGGGAAAGGTTATATGGCCGATGGGCTGTTCAAAATGAATGTAATGACTGTTATCCCTACTATTAATAAGACAACTGCCCCAGTTGCTTATGTGCTTGAGTCTTCCAATTTGTGGCATGGTAGACTAGGTCATGTTAATTATGAATCTATGCGTAGATTAGTTAACTTGGACCACATTCCAGCTATTCATATTGATACAAATCACAAGTGTGAAACTTGTGTCGAAGCAAAGTTAACTAGAACTTCGTTTCGATCGGTTGAGAGAAGTACCGAACCATTGGGGCTAATCCACACTGATGTGTATGATCTGAAATATGTCCAAACGCCAAATGCAAACAAGTATTTCATTACTTTTATTGATGATAGCACGAAATATTGCTATGTATACTTGCTAAAAAGCAAGGATGAAGCGTTGGATAAATTCATTCTCTTTAAGAATGAGATGGAGAACCAACTTAGTAGTAAGATTAAGGTGGTGAGAAGTGACCGAGGTGGTGAATTTGAAACACCGTTTGGGAATTACTGTGCTAAACATGGTATTATTTACTAAACCACTGCACCTTACTCGCCTCAGCAGAACGGAACTGCAGAGCGCAAGAATCGCACATTAAAAGAAATGATGAATGCTATGTTGGTTAGTTCTGGGTTGCCTCAGAACATGTGGAGTGAAGCGGTGTTGACCGCTAACTATCTTTTGAATTTAGTGCCCCGCAAAAAGTTAGACAAAACACCTTATGAGTTGCTCAAAGGTAAGAAGCCTAACTTTAAGCACTTGCGAGTGTGGGGGTGTCTTGCTAAAGTAGCAATACCTCCTCCTAAGTATGAGAAGATAGGACCAAAGACCGTTGACTGTGTGTTCATCGGTTATGCACACAATAGTAGTGCATATCGGTTCCTTGTGTATGAGTCTGGAGTACCAGATATACACAAAAACACTTACATGGAGTCTATAAATGTGTCATTTTTCGAGCACATTTTTCCGTATAGATCCATTGGGGAGTCCAGTTCAGTGAAACGGACTTTGCATCCTGCTAACCATAGCAGTGGAGACCAAGAAAAGGAAGTTGATGTTGAACCCA